>BSBM01000197.1:695000-1295000 GCA_027924585.1 Larix kaempferi
TTTGATACATGTTATTTATAATTATTCTTATAATTCTATGAAAAATCATCTTTATATATGATTATCAAATTATATTTAAAAATACATAAATTAAATTATCTTCTTTTAATTTATTTATTTAAAATCAAATCAACTAGTGAGTACAAAGTAAAATATTAACATGAAATGAAATGAAATGATATCATTAAAATATGCAATTAATAGTTTTTTTTTTCCAAAGAAAAAATCATATTCATCATTCATAAAGAGCTGAGAATACATTGTCATAATAATTACAAAGTTTCAAAATGTCCAAAAAAAAAAAATCAAAATAAGTGTCCAAAAAAGAAGATAGTAACATCCATTTTCCAAAAATTTTCCAAAATTACTGATCTTTCATAGTCCAAAAATCTAGTTATAATTTACAATATATCTTAAAGATAATAATTAAAAAATAGATAATCTTTAAACACGTTATTGCATCAATTACTAATAATTTTAGAGAAAGTGATAGGGAATGATACATCAATTTTATGAATACTAACACATACTTAATGCATCTAAGAGGCACATACTAAAAACAATCCAGTAAAAGGGATGTGTAATCGAGGTGACACTTGTCCTTTTTAAAAAATAATAAAATATTATAAAAAAATAAAATGTCAACTTAATAACCTCAAGATTGGTTAATATTCACTAATCTTAAGGTTAAGATCAAATATGACTTTAAAAATTTATTATATAAAAATTAAATTATAGATTATTAATGACAACTTAATTTATAAAATCGATGGTAAAGAAAGTAAGTCTAGTTTAATACAAAGTTATGATTTTTTTCGGGAAACAAAATAGTTTGGTATATAATTAATAATAATAATTTAAAACGTGCCATTCAAATAATCTTTTTTAAATATTGTTATAAAATTATATTTAAAAAAAATTGTTATTGATTAATTTAATAAACTTGTTTTATAATTTAATTTTAAAAATATACTTTACAATTAATTATAGAATTATATTTAAAAAAAATGTTATTGATTAATTTAATAAACTTGTTTTACAATATAATTTTAAAAATATATTTTATAATTAAGTATTTAAATAATATTTATAAAATATTGTAAAATGAAGGTGATATTTAAAATAATATTTTAAAGTTAGAATACTAACAAATTTATTTATTTATACTTAATTTGAGATGTACCTAGAGAGTGGGAGGTTGTAAATTTTGGATTTCTATTTTGTTAACTTGTAAACTGGAAATCATTTGAGATGTACCTAGAGAGTAAGAGGATGTAAATTTTGAGTTTTTATATACTTGTAAATTAGAAATATACATTTTAAATTAAATTTACGCAAGTTTCCTGTTTTACAAATCAATCACCTATGATAGACTCTCTCGTCGCTATAAATTATTTATTCAAAATCATATTATAAAAGTAATTTTTACAAAAAAAAGTGATACTTTAAAGAAAATAAAGATTAACCATTCATTCGTTTCTATTTTAAGAAAAAATAAGAGAAACTACTCATCTAAGTGTATTAGTCAGAATAAAAGTCATTATTTCAAAAAAATGCATGAACTTGTATTAGTCAGATTAAAGGTCATTATTTCAAAAGAATGCATGAACTTGCTGTTAGAAAAATTGATAAATTGTGAAAAGAATCGATAAATTTCTAAGTGGTTTTTTCAAAAATACATTTGGTAAGGTAGCTGAAATATGTCAATAACAACGACTTTTTTTTTAAGTATTTTAAGAAAATTATTCATAAAAATTTAAAAAGATTTTTATAAATAGATTGAAATATGTAAATAGAATAAAACATGCTAACGATCCTAACTTATTTTATTATTTTAAGAAAAATATTTATAAAAAAATTTCATAAAGTTTTAATGGGATGATTTAGTTCATTAATAATAAATTCACTGCTATTTTATTTAATAATTTTTTATAATTAATACATTAAAATTTAATAATTTATTTTTAAATAAAACTTTATTTTTATGTTAATCTTAATACTTTTATAAACTTATTATATATATATATATATATATATATATATGATTTAACCAGATCTAGGTGCAAGGTTGGATGGAGGTTTCTGCTAGGGTTTCGCAGGATTGGCCTGCAAATCCTATTGGCGTTGGCGATGGTGGTTTCTGCTAGGGTTTCGTAGGATAGGCCTACAAATCCTGTTGGTTTTGGATATGGTGGTGTCGTCTTTGGTTATGGTTTAGTTTGATTTACCTTTCATTTTGCGTGCTAGGGTCCACTCTGGTTTCTGGCACCTAGGGTTTGTACGGTTTTGTAGGGACAACTATTTACATTTGTGGGAGGTGTCTTCGTTGTCCTTCTGCACTGGACAGGTGGTGGAGTTCACCGGATGGACCGGTTCCCGGGATATGTATTCACACGATGGTGGGTCTAATCCCCTTTCTTGTCATTCCCTCGGGTTTGCTTCTAGAGAGCGTCCTTCTGATCTTCTTCCCTCTGCTCGCGAGCATGGGAGAAACCCTAACTTGGCTGGTGCTAAAGCAAAAACAGGCGGTGGGAAAAGACTCTCAAGGCCAGAGAGAAGGTTGAGAGGTTTGTAATTCCTGCTGGTGCAAATTTGGAGAGGGTTGGAATGTTGGCGGACAGAGCTTCGGTTGGGAGATTAGAGTTTGCTTCTGGCTCGAAGGCGGAAATTGTCAAGTGGGTCAATAAAAATTGGACGCCTCTTGTGGGTAATACTCCGAGGATTAATATGCTGGTAATTCATTGGATACTGTTTATTCTTCCTAGTGCGGAGGCATTGGCTCGGATTCTTGAGGGGACCTGGTTGTTTAAGGATGGCTCACTGAATATTAAACGCTGGCACGTCGCTTTCGACCCTTTACATGAGTGTCAAGGTATTCGTCATCTTTGGATGATTGTCCCCAGTATCCCCATTGAAATTTGGATGGAGGATATTGTGGCTGGGTTGGCAAATTTTGTGGGTAAGTGCATCAGGGTGGACAAAAAATCTATCTTTGGAATTGATAAACGCTATGCAAAGGTTTTAGTGGAATTAGATTTGAGTTTGGGCTTGTCGGCTGCTATTGAGATTGTTTGGGGTGATCGAAATTGGACTCAACAGCTGGATTTCTATAGAATACCGTTTTGCTGCTTTCACTGTCGTGAGGTAGGGCACATTCAAGCAAAATGCCCTAAGATTCTGTCTTGTCTGAAGGATTTGAGTCATCGGAAACCATTTAACTCTCCACATTATACTTCGGCTCCCCCGAAGACGGCTTCCCCGAAGACTCCAATTTCTGGTAAGTTGATAGTTCCTCCGGAATCTGCTTATTCTGAGCTTTCTAAAGCGGAGTTAGATTTTATTTCTGATAAAGAGGTGGATTTAGATAGGAGGATTTCTTTGGGGGTTGTACAGTTGAGGCATGGTTTGTCCAAACCTGTGACTGTTCCTGGGCCCTCTAGGGTTGTTAGTAGTCCTGACCCTGTCATAGGGGTTGATTCTTGCCCTACTATTATGTGCCCTAGTTCTTCCTCGGATGTTCTTTTTTGTGGGGAGGTTCTGAATGTCTCAGACTCTTCTTTCATTACTTCCCCTGTTCTCCCTGTTTGCGAGTCGGCTGTCAACCTTTCTGATAAACCTGTGGATGTTGTGGTATCTGCTTGCTTGGAGGACAGTGGTTCCAGGGGGGGTTTGATTTGGTCCCTATTGATATTTTTTCAAAAAACCATTCTCGGGATTCAAATGTGTTATCTATTCCTCCTAAATTTCAGAATGTGACTATTAGAAAGGGGAATAAAAAGAAAAAAGTTCCAGATCCTGGGCCATTGCAGACTGGAGGTTCTTTTGATGGTGACTGTGGGTTTGAAGATGTTAATGTTTTTGGTCTTAGAGCACAAAAGCCCATTGTGGATATTTCTTAATGTCTTTAATCTCTCTGAATGTTCATGGGTTGGGTGGGGCTTTGAGGGCTAGGGACCTATCCAACCTTTTCCGTGCTACTAGTTTAGGTATTGTTTTAATTCAAGAAACTATGTGTTCTTGTACTGATGCTGTTACGAAAATTGGAAGGATCCTACCAAATTGGGACGTCTCTGTTGTGGATGCTTCTGGTCTTTTTGGGGGTTTGGTTGTTGCATGGAACCCTCAGTTATTTACTTTCAAAACATTCAGGACTGTTTGGGGGATTCTATTGAAGGGCTATTGTGTTGGCCAGAACTTTTGTTTATCGGTTTTCAATTGTTATGCTCCATATTCAAACAGGCAGAACTTTTGGGATTCTCTTTCGGTTTCTGGACTATTGAATGATGAGAGTCTTATTTTTGTAGGTGACTTAAATTTTACAAAGTTACCTTCGGAAATTTGGGGGAAGAAAGCTAGAATGGATCCCATGGTGGATTATTTCAGTAAGCTAATGTTGGATCATGAGTTAATTGATGTTGCGCCATCTAAATTGTTCCCTTCCTGGAGTAACGGTAGAGGGGGTGAAGATGGTGTTCATAAGCGTCTTGATCGTTTCTTGGTCAAGGCTTCTTTGTTGGAAAAATTTCAAAGATATCATTCCTGGACCCATGGGAAAAAAGTGTCCGATCACTGGCCTATCTTTTTTCAGTTTGATGATTATGGGGTGAAAACAAATGTTCCTTTCAAATTTAACAATTCCTAGCTGTTAGAGGAAGCTTTCTACAAATGGTGAAAGGTTTTTGGGTTTCTACTGTTGCTGATGGGCATAGCCCGTTAGAGATTTTCTGTAACAAAATGCGAAGTCTTAAAAGAGTGGTGATTGGATGGGTCAAGCATAGGAAGGAATCTGATAAGAGAGATCTGGCTATTCTCGAAGCTGAAATTCAAAAGATTAATAAGGAAAATTTTAATGATGAGCTGAGAAGGGAATAATTTGAGGTGGTTAAGTTGCTTGAGAAGAAAAGAGAGGATATTCTTCTTCAGGAGGAGATGGAATGGAGGTTGAAAAGTAGGGATTTGTGGATCAAACATGGTGATCGAAACACTAAGTTCTTCCATTCCTTTGCCTCGGCTCGTCGTAATCTGAATTCAATCTGGGAATTGAATGATTCTGAAGGTAACATTTTCTCAGGAGGTGAGGCGTTGAAATTGGAAGCTGCCAAACATTTTGGAAATATTTATAAAGATGAGGGTAAGTGTGATCTGATGGAACAGATTAGAATTGCAGAACTCTTCCCCCGGTTCTTTAATGATGATGATGCAGTAGCTCTTGGTAGGGAGGTTACACTTGAGGAGGTGGAGAATACTCTGCAACATTTTGCTAGTGAGAAAATCCCTGGCCCTGACGGGTGGCCTGTGGAAATTTATACACATTTCTTTGGTATTATGGGGCCTGAGATTTTGAGTATGGTGGAATATACAAGGCAGCAGGGATTCTCTTCTGGTGCTTTAAATTCTACCTTTGTTACACTGATACCTAAAAAGGGTAATCCTGCAAATTTTGGAGATTATAGGCCTATTTCCCTTTGTAATCTGGATTACAAGTTAGTATCCAAAATTATTGCTCAAAGAATTAAATCGGCTCTCTCAGAACATATTACAGAAGAACAGTTGGGTTTTCTGCATAATCGACAGATTCATGATGCCATTGGGGCATCTCAGGAACTTCTTCACTCCATTAAAAGCCGTAAATTAAGTGCAATGCTTCTAAAATTAGATCTGGAAAAGGCATATGATCGGGTGAATTGGACTTTCTTAATGATTATATTGATCCAAATTGGGGTTCCCCCTCTTGTCCTTAATTGGATCATGTCTTGTGTCTCTACGGCTAGCATTTCTATCTTGATAAATGGTTTGCCTTCAACTTTTTTTCAGTGTTCGAGGGGAATCCGGCAAGGATGTCCTTTATCCCCTTTAATGTTCCTTTTGATTATCGATGCTCTTAGCACGATGCTAAACTTTGCCAAGCAGGATGGCTTAATCAAGGGCATTGAATTGGGGTTTGGTTATGTTTTATCTCATCTAATTTTTGTAGATGATGTGCTGCTGGCCGGTTTGGCTACTGCTGCAGAATGGGGGGTCTTTAGGAACATCTTGAATTGCTTCTGTCATTTTTCTGGGATGAAGGTAAGTTCTTCAAAGTCAAGATTCTATTATTATAATGTGGATTCTGATAAAAGAAAGGAAATTTCTACTATTCTTCCTTATATCTGTCATCCTTTAGATGAAGGGCTCAAATATTTAGGTTTTTTCTTGATACCTAACAACTATCAGATCAAGGATTGGTGGTGGCTAGTTCGGAAAGTAGAAGCTCGTATCTCTCACTGGGCATATAGATTTCTCTCTATGGGAGGTAAGCTTACTCTGATCAAAGAAGTTCTGCTGGGGATTCCTGTTTATTGGATGTCTCTTCTCGAGATCCCTGTCTACATTTTAAATGTTATCAGGAAATTGATTTTCAATTTTTTGTGGACCAGTGGAATAGATCGAGCCTCTTTGGTTATGACTAGGTGGGAATCGGTCTCCAGGCCTGAACGTTTCGGTGGCTGGGGAATAAAGGATTTAAAATCTTTCAGCGTGGCTCTCAGAACTAAAAGCCTTTGGAGGTGTCTCTTTAATCCAAATCCTTGGTCCAAGATTACTTTTGTGAAATATATTAACATGAATTTGGTTGAATGGATCAGAATGCATATGCCTTCGAGTTTTGGTTGCTCTCCGTTATGGTGCGGGATTCTAAAGGTTTCTGGATGGATCATTGGTGACTTGAAGTGGAAGGTGGGGAATGGTAAAGCCATCAGGGTGGGTAAAGACAATATATTGGGTATTGATGGTTCTGTTCGTCTTTCAAACAAAATCCTGGAATATTTAAAAATATATGGGTTGACTACTTTAAATAGTATCAGGAATTTATCTGGTCATTCATATTGGTTAAAATCCAATGATTTGGGGTTGGATGGTGAGGATGCAATCAATTGGGATAACTATGTCAGTGCTCTTTGCTCGGCTGGATGTTCTTTATCAGATCAAGATGATAGGATGGTGCGGAATGGGAATGTAAAATCTGGAATAGTTACAGCCAAAACAACCTATGACAGAATTATGCAAGAGAAGTATTTATTTCCTCAGAACTGGTGGTATAAACAGATTTGGAAGTGGAATCTTGCTTTAAAGCACAAGTGTTTTTTATGGCATGCTTTACAGGGAACTTTGAAAACTTGGGACAATCTTACAAAGCGTGGTTGGTGTGGTCCAAATTGGTGTATCTTATGTAAGGAGGAATCTGAATCTATCAATCATCTGTTTGCTTTTTGCTCCTTTGGTAATAAAGTCTGGGATTTCTGTTGTTCGAAGTTGGCAATCACAAAGGTATGGGAAAATGATGATTTTGCTAAGTCTCTGCTGAGTTGGTTTCGTTCTTCAAAAGAGACATTACAGGTTCCTATTCTTATATCTTGGGCCCTATGGTACTTCGGGAATTTGGTTACCTTTCAAGATAAAGTGCCTGGCGTTGTGGCTTGTGGACTTATTGTCTTAAATTTAGCACAACATTATACTGCTGTTACCAAAAATGTGGAGGAGAGAAGGATTGGTCAGTTTACTTTTATTGTGGATCAGCCCATTCTATTTTTTGATGGGGCTGCACAGAACGGTTTTTGTGCTGCTGGTGGAGTTATTTATCTGAATGAGGGCCATTTTTACACTCTTCGTCTCAATTGTGGTAATGGTAGTAATATGAAAGCAGACTTTTTAGCTCTGTGGTGTGTTCTAAAATGTGCAAACATCTTTGGGCTGGTAAATATTAAGGTCTTTGGAGATTCGCGTGTTACTATCAAATGGGCAGCTAAAGAATATGATTTAAATGTTATTGCACTTTCCCACTGGTGTAGGCGTGTTAGAGAGGAGATTGATTTGCAGGAACACATCTCCTTTTCCCACATCTTCCGTGAACACAATGGTCAGGATGATGGATTATCAAAGCAAGCTTTATTGGGCACTGAAGGATTTCTTGTTTGGAAAGAATGGATGGACTCCATCTTGCTGGAAAGTGGTGAAGTCTTTTTCTTTAAGAACGTTCAAGTCAAGGATTTTGTTGAACAATTTACTTTTTGTAATATGTCTTTGTCCTTTCAGTTTTGTATAGTCTAGCATGGTCAATCTTTTGATGATGATAGTTTGGGGTCCTTTGGACATACTGTCTTGAACTTGATGAATATACCTTTTTACAAAAAAGGTGAAAATCTTTGTACTATTTGATTCAAGGAATAGCAATAGTACGTTTTTTTTTGGTTGAAATATATATATATATATAAACATTTAAACAAATATGATGAGCAACTAATATTACGAATTATCTCTAATTTGTAATTGTTTTCTATACAATGTATTGCAAACTATGATTAAAATTATATGTTTTAAGATAAAAATCTAGATATAGTTTTGATTCTTTGATCTTCTTAATAAATTTATAAGCTTAATAAATAATGATATATACATACTTTAACTTTAATGTTATATTTTATTGATGGTTATTAATTTATAATTAATGTCCCTGAGATATATTATAAATTATGATTATTAATTACTAATGTTTATGATATCACTTCATTCTATATTAATACTTTACTTTCTACTCTACTTTGAGATGCGATTTAGAGTAACTACCACTTATAAAATAGCATGCATATAATATTTTTGATATGGTTATAAAAAATAATTCAATAAATCATCTTTATAATTAAATCATAAAGAGATGTTTAATTAAATCGCATTAAGAATTTGATTAATATTTATAAAATGTTATTAAATGGGTGCAAAGTGAGATGTTGTAAATTTTGTGTTTCAATGTTTAATATCTTCACTATGTTGGTTAATTTGTAAGATGGAAATGTACATCTTGAATTAAAAACTACATGTAACTAAATTAATATATTTTAATGTTTTTTTTAAGTTGCGCAGTATATATATTATATAAAATAAAAAGACAAAATTACAATCATTTCCTCATCATGCTTCACGGTGGTCTGAGAAGGTGAAACCACCATCCCAGCCAAGTAAAAATATTATCAGGTCTATCAAGTTCAAAAAATAATAATATGGCCCTCCCAATAGAGGGAAAATAGGCCAAGTAGCAGTTTAAAAACATAGAGTTCTGACTCAATATCCTAGAACTATGAGGCATACTAGCATCTAAAACATAAAACCAAAAAAACTGAGAAACACACGAAGTTTCCAAAGCACTAGAGAACCGTCTAGATAGAGTGTACACCATGAGAAGAGTCTTTGTGTTCTTGGATGATTGGGAAGCCTTTCAATTCTGAATCCGGGGACTCTTCTTCTAGAATCTTCACCGACAAAGCCTCCCTCTTCCTTGGCATGACCAAATCCTCCAATTTCATTCTTTGAATCTTATTCGTCAATACAACAACAGGTTCAGTGGGAATTGAGGCTTCCAACCGTCCTTCAGAGGTAAATTCCGGAGGCTTTCTACCTTGTCCCACCTGCCCATGACTCTCCATGGAAACGCTCTAAGAAACCCCTCCAAGCACGTTTTCCTTAAAAGGACCTTGCCCTTGAGCACCCATAACTTAAATTTTTTTTCAAACAGATCATTCCCGCAATCAAATCTATCCTTGAGACTCAAAGCTATCTTGGAGACCGTTCAGGTCATCCACCATTTTCTCCATGGTAAACCGCCATTTCTAAATTTGTAGCTTTGGAGTTTCTCCATCTAGCTTGGATGTCCTCCATCATCAATCCCATCATGTTCTTGACAACCCAATAATGGTTTGTCTTACTAGCTGTACGTGCCAAGGCCAACTCCTAGGCTACAATGCTATCCTCCTAGTCGTTGATCAAGCAACAAACCGGTGTCAAAATAGAATCCGCATAACCTTTTCCCCTATAACTACGAGACCCCTTGTGATCTGAATCCCCTCCCTCCCTGCTTCCTCTTATGGGCTTACCCCTCTAGCATAGCCATAGTTTCGCCAACACTATTCCTTATGCTCTTATAGACCATCAGGGTCTAGAATTGAGAACAGAAAACCACAAACATAAGCATTGGCTCCATCCTGTTTTCCAACTACATATAAATTCTGCACTCCACACATGGGAGTTGTCTCACCATCCTCCAAAAATGAATGGTCGATTTCCTAGACTCTATCATATCCCTAATGCAAAGAGCCAACAACCATAAATTAATTAAACCTTGCATTAAGATTTGAATTACCAATGTTTACTCTCTGCCAACCTTCCCATCCATTCGTCGAGGGAATACCTAGCTTCTAGCATGTTTCCCACATGCTAGCATGTGGTTTCCACCCGCATCTAGGGTAATATATTTTAATGTTAATATTTAATATATATATATATATATATTAATTGGTTACATAAAAATATTTAATGTATCGCCCCACTTTACCATCTTTCTCTAAAATCCAGTTTCCATTAAATATAAGTATTTGTTCATATACATATTTTATGTTATTTTACCATGTTTATGTGCCTTGGAGGCTTAAAAGAATTATGCATGTGTTTATGGATTATGTTCTAGGATTTGCATGCAATGTGGATGGCTCTAGATACAATGTATTACCATGAAAATCTTTTATCTTCAATTCTTTCTCTCCTCCTTCATTGTTTATGAATGTAACTCTCATGGTGATGAGAGGGGCGCAACCATAGGTTATGGTTCTATTTTTTTTTCATTTATGAGTCATGAGACATATTCCATTGCTTCCATAACATCATTTCCAGTAAGTATCGCCTTTCATTTCATCGAAAAGTATTTCTGGATGACCAAGATATGTCTATTTTGGTCGAGCATTTTTCCCAGTGCCAGGCTGAGCGCACCACTTGAAAGATTGGAAATGTTATGTGCATGGATCTTCTCCTATTTGCATATCTGAGTTTGAATAATGTAATCAGGATGTAATACTAATTGATGGTTGTAGGGAGGCATCCATACAATCTGAAATCTATTAGTGAAAAATGGTTGTAGTGGACAGTCAGCCGGTGCCTTTTTTTTTACTTTGGTTGTGGCGTGGTTCTAGGTTACAGGGCTGCTGCAAGGTAATGATACCCACTTATGACACGTTGGTTGCAATGGCATGCTGGAAAAACAAAAATCTTATCATTAAAATGAGTTATTAGAGGTACCTACATATTTTTTTAGAATTAGGTGTAAAAAGATGAAACGTAGAAAAACGGATTACCTTTCGGAATATATAACTTTTATTTGTGTAAAATTGGTATAACCACCCGAAAATGTCATTTATTTAAGATTGGTACGTTATTTTTTCTATAAAACATAATGCATATGCTTTTGTTGGTCCACCGGTTTGTTATGTAAATTATCAATTTATGAGGAAAAACATATGTAGAGGTGTAGTCAACAGAAGAATCTTGTGCGTGGCTATTTTTCCAAAATTTTAAAAGTTAATTTTATATTTTTTTTAAATTACAAAATTCATTGAAGCCTTAAAACGACATGGTAGACGGTTGGTCCACCCTATCATAGTCTGAACATAATCCAAAAACCTTTTTTTTTAGCTTGTAGTTATTCTTATAATCTTGTGCGGGTTCTTTTCCATTCTCGAAATGGGTAAGCCAATCAAACTTTATATGCCAAATAAACGACCTATGCTTTTTACAAATTTTACATGAGTACAGTTAAAAATGAATTAAAAATAGAAAAAAAAACATATTTATTCAAAAAATATATAGTTAGAATCTGCACACAGAGCTCGACAAGTGTGTGCAATTTCATCAGTAATGCACAAGTGGATCATATGCAAAACTAAGTGTGAAAAACATGAATTGCAGAAAATGGTGTGTTCTTCCATAAATCAGACCAAGCCTCAAGGTTTGGCAATCCGAAGTTAATACCAAACCTGCAAGGGAGCCAAAAATAATTTGAATCCAGACACGCGTGCATACAAATGCGAGCATGCACAGAGGCGCGCACGCATTTCTTTGTGTGCACATGCAGAAGCGTCCACGCGTTATAGCACGCACACGTTTTTTTTTTACACCTTAATTTTTATCTATCTCTCCCTAAACTCCCCCCCCCCCCTCTATAACCCCACCCCCCTTCTCTTCATAACCACCCAATCCCCCCCCTCTCTTCCACTCTACCCAATCCCGCCTCCCTCCCTCACCCCTCTCTTCTCTCCTTCACCAAAAGGGTTAGGAGATATATTATTACACAAAATCACTAACTCGCATTATCCTCATGTACATATAACTCTTCATCCTTTTAACCATAAATCCATGACCCCCATATCTCAATCCCCAAACCCTTGACCATTATGCCCTATCTACTGCAACTCCTAGTCCCCAGTACAACTAACCATCATAAATATTGGCCCACTATAATCCTAAACTAGTATATCCCCTAAAACTCCTAAATACTAACACATAATGATATATACCCTTAACCCCTATAACCCTAACCACGTAATCCTAACCTCTAAAGTGTCTAGTCAAATAAAAATTAACCCCTAACCCTTATAACCTCTAATTCTCATCAACCCTAAACTCTATCATCAAACACCCAACCCTTAAAACCTATAACCCACAGCCAGTTTAGAGAGATAGTCAGAGAGAGAGAGACCTAAACCTTGGGCCCTAAAGGAATATTCTATCCAGAAGGAGCTATGATGATTTCCTCCACTAACTACACATGACCTCTTAATGGTATCATTGGCCTATGATTAAGAATGTTGATACCATGAAGTGGTTTTGAGCAATATGTATGTGCCTAATCAAGGATTTTGGAATGATGTTTTATGGAATAATATCGTTCCTTTGGCCATAAAGAAACCATTTAGATATCCAAGGCCATGAAAAATGTCTAAAAGCACCAAAGAATACTTTACAGGGGTATCCATTGTGCTATATGTATCAAAGTCTTGGGGACATAGGGCATTGGACATGGTCAAGGGAGGAGACCTAAGACTCGGGCCTTAAAGGAATATTATATCCATCATTTGGAGGTGTTTTAAACTAGTTGTAAACAAAACCCTAGAGTCAAAACAAGGTGAATCCAAGGAATTTACTTTAAAGGGACATTACAGTGGTATCAAAGCATGGTCCTTGCACCTATTCATTAATATAATCCATTTAAGAATAATTTGAATCCATGTCTTATTCAGATTTATATTATGAGAAGTATGAGGAGGAGTATTATTTATATGCCTCAAAGGAAAATGATTTCTATGAGCAGTATGATGATGAATATGATGAGCAATATGAGGAATATTGCAGACAGTATGAGGAAGATAATGTCCAGGAGGTACCTTCTACAAGTTGTTGATGTATTTGTAACTTCGGAATGTATTTCATATATGTATATTGTACTCCTATACAGATAGTATTATTCCTCTATACGGAAGTGATTGTATTCCTATAGAGTTGTTATTATTCCTCTATATGGAAATGTCTTAACTTATACTTGATGGGTTATTAGACCACCTTGTTGGGGTCGACCCTGTATAAGTCATGTGGGTGAAAGGGTTATTAGACCACCCTATTGGGGGTCTGCCATGTAGGTGAAAGGGTTATTAGACCATCCTATTGGGTGTCGGCCCAGTCAACATTATGTTATGTGGTTAAGTTAAAGCCGACCTAGTAAAGGTTATTAAGCAAGTCAAGTCAAGTATAAATAGAGTGCGGGAGGCACTCTATTTGATCATTCTCTATTCTCTCTCACACTCTCGGGAGAGTGGTGCACTTGTGGAGGAGAAGCTGCTACTAGGATATGTCTATCTCTTATGCTTGGGTTGTATCATTTCTCTATCTATCTCTGAGGAAGTTATTGGGGTTTTTCACCTTTATGGTTTTCCCCAAGTAAACTCTGTGTCTCTTGTGTGCTTTCATTATTGTGTCCATGATTGATATGTTGTAGATATGCTATACATGTTGTTCTATCAGTTAATATCCTAGATCAAATTGAAGTAAATTATGGAAATTTAACATGGTATCAGAGCTAGCCTGAAAGAAGGCATGATATGGCATGTATGACACTTGTTGCACTTACGATGCTAGGGCTTGATATATCAAAAACCAGTCATCGTAGCACTTGCGCTATAAATCCATTTTGGAAATTTTGTCGGATCTGAAATTGTTACAAGTTGAAGCTTAGATTCCCATGTACCTTGTGTCGAAAGGAAAACCTCTAATTCGCTGTATTTTGTGATTTATGATCTGTACAATATAGGGTTTCTACCTCTTCCAGATCTCAGTCATAAATATGTGACATTGGAAAAAAGGTCATAACTTGGGATAGGAAGCTCCAAACGAAATTTTGTAAAATGTGACAGGTAGTACACAGACTGTACTATCTCAGGAAATGTTTTCATAGGCAGAAGTTGAACCAGTGACACGTGGCACGCCGTACAAGTTCACTCTCATGTTTTATCCCATAAACAAGTCACATTGCAACACTTGGAATAAATCTCTCTCAGAGAATCCAATTGAGGTCAGACCTATCGGGATGGAAAGATAACAGGTCAGGCTACCACAGAAAAAAATTTCAGACCCTGTTGATCGAAAAGTGTGGAGGTACACCATAAACAATCAGGTACATATTTCTGTCAAAACATAATTATTTTTGAGCACCTTCATTCATGGCTTCCGGAATTTAGGGTTTCCAAGAAAGTTGGAATTTTTGTAATCAGAGACTACGGCTGAATGCTATTCATCAAAATAGAAATTTAGAGACCAAGATCAGAATTTTTGGTTGGGCAAAAGGCCGGGCTTGATCAGATCCTAGTTCAGGACTTTGATCGGAAAAGTGGAAATTTAGGGCTTCTACAAAAATAGGAATTTTTGAAATATGTGACCACGGTTGGAAGCTCCTTAGAAAAATAGACTCTTAGAGCTTTGTATCAAACCTTTTGATTGGGCAGAAGGGTGGGATTCATCAAACCCTAGTTCTGGGTCATGTCCAGTGAATCCAGAAGTTTCAAAGGAAAATTTGAGGGGTGAAACTTTGCAGTTTTCAAATTATGAGTTTACCAGCTTGATCAGATCATCAAGGCGCATATTTCTATCCTTTCGGAAGTTTGAATTTTTAGGGTTTCTCTGACAAACACTAATCCAGATCTAGATCCAGTTCCTGCAAATCAAGTGGATTGGGTTAATCCTAGAAGAGAATGGATTGGTCGCCTGCATAAGTGAAGAAGTTTTTGTTTCAGAGGGAGATGAGGCTAAGGCCTTACATAAGAAGATTACAAGCAATCTCGACAGGTATGACTTATCCAGGTATGTTTCAATATTTTCTCATGATTAAGTCTATGGTATGTGTGTCTTCATATTATTACGGTTAGTACAATCTTGTTTAAATTTAGACTTGTCATATCACCTTAATAAAATTATGAATGCATGATAGAAGATATTCATTTGTTAGGGTATTGACACTTATGATTGTACTAATGCATTATGGTGTTGTATGAGGTTTATGTTGTCCTCTAACATGAAAGGTATACCAAGAAAGAAAAATCATGTTCTAGTTCAAGAACATATGATCATGATGACATGAAGACAAAGATTCATCCATTGTCATGGATCTCTTAGAAGATCTACTTATGAGGTATGTATAACTTGCTTCTACAATGGATAACTTATGAGACATGCAGGTTACTAGTACAAGTCATTGAAGAGAACCAGAAGACATTATGCGGGTATGTTAGACATGACTAGCTAGCATGCTAATCCAGGTATGTTTTTCCTATATCAAGCTAGAATCCTACCTTGTGTTAGGATCTTATACTGTTGTGTTGTTGATAATGATTATTCATGACGTCATAGGTTTGAATAGTCATGGTTGTATGCATATTATGTTTCTTGCCATAATTGATGATATGACTAACCAGAAGAATCATGAAGGTATAAATTTGAGTAATCACGGGTTTAGGCATATTATGTTTCTTACTTTAATTTATGATATGACTAACCATAAGAGTCCTATATAAACCTTGAATTCTAATGCTTATTATTTCTGTTTGAAATGATCATGACTATACATGCTTAAGATTATTGTGTTTTGATAGTATTCAGAATATACTAATGAATGTATGATTATGTATGAGACCTCAACGATAACACAATGATGATACTAATAAGCATGCATAGTGATTAAGGATGGATATATGTTCAAGGACAAGTAATCCAGGCAGCAACGATCAAGAGGGAGGACACTCCAGTTGTTCCTGCAAGGAAGCAAAGATCAAGAAGGAGCACACTTCAGTAGTTTCTGCAAGGATGTAGATATTCAGAGGGAGTTGACCACTTCTCACAATCCACATTAGAATGGAGTTGCAGAAAAGAATCAAAGACTGAGAGGGAGTCAACCCAACAACCAAACAAAGATAAGTATTTGAATTATCATTTCTTACATATTTGTTTATTTAAATAATGTTATTCAATGATGTATATGCTTATGTTCCTAGACTTAGGTTGTGTATTATGCATATTAGAAAAATTGCATTAATGAACAGTATACTACTAATATGCATGTGATGGGTAAGTGGCCTATGGCACTATGAAACATTCCATTGCTACTTATCTAGAATGAAACCTCTTTGCTGACATGTTGGGAGTAGTGCAAACTCTTAACAATGTTCTGGTAGAGATTGGAAGGCATCTAGAAAGTTAAAGGATATGGATAAATGTTGTATTGAAGCATTGGCTAAGATAATTGCATGACTATATGACATATTTCCTTATGTGTAAGAGTTTGTTCTGAAAACTATAAGATGTTTTCTAATCATGCAATTTAACTTGTTGTGTAGGAGAGATCATATACCATCACCTACAAAAGAAGGACTACAACATTTGTTTAGCAACAAAGTTATCTATTAAAAATATTGAAGATATTGAAGTTTCCAGGATCTGGGAAGAATGCCATGATCGAGGAGTACCAGTTGATCATGAAGATGTTTGTGATACAGTCCCAAGACCTGAAGGGGAGTCTGCAGTGACTTCCAAGAGAATCTACAAGATCAAGCATGCTACATGTGGTAGCATAGAGACTTTTGCTCCTGTAGCCAGAAACACTTCCATTATATCAGTACTTGCTCTGGCTACAGGAATGAAGTGAAAGATACACTAGATGGATTTCAAGACAACCTTCTTGAATGGTGTAGTTGAAGAAGAAGTGTATGTGGAGAAGCCACTTGGGTCTGAGACACATGATAGGGAGTCATATATGTACAAAACTTGGTATGGTAGGATAGACAACTTTCTATCCAGTTTGGTCTTTACCAAGAGTAAAGCGGATTCCAACCTTTACTACAAGGTTGAGAAAGGCAATCCAGTGATACTACTTTTGTATATGGATGACATGTTTATTACAGGTGAAGATAGATTGATTGCTCACACGCAGCGGAAGCTTGCTGCCGAGTTCGAGATGAAGAACTTGGGTATGATGCATTACTTTCTTGGTATGTAGGTGTGACAGAGTGCAGTTGGAATCTTCCTTGGACAAGGGAAGTATGCAGTAGAGATCCTGAAGAGGTTTGGGATAATGGACTGCAAGGCCATGGCCCCACCTATGGAATCAAACCTGAAGTTTCTGTGTAATGCTTCATCTGATCCGGTTGATATCACTATGTATCGTCAGATGATTGGGTCCTTGATGCACCTGACGAACACGAGACCAAATATTTGCTTTGCGGTGAACACATTGAGCCAGTTCCTGACGGATCTGAGGGGTGTTCACCTAGTTGCTATAAAGCATATTCTGAGGTACCTGAAGGGTACAGTTGATTATGGGCTCAAGTATGATGCGAATCAAAATTTTAACCTTCAGGGTTATGTTGATTCAGATTGGGAAGGCAGTGCTGCATATAGGAAGAGCACTTATGGGTGCTGCTTCAGTATGGGATGAGGTGTGATCTCTTGGTTTAACAAGAAGCAGTCCTACGTAGCACTGAGTACAGCCGAAGCAGAGTATGTTGCAACTTGTTCGGTTAGTTGTGAGGCAGTATGGCTTCAGAAGCTACTGTTTGAGTTATTTGATCTATCGCTAAAGGCTACTGGTATCTTTTTGTGACAAGTAGAGTTGTGTGAAGCTGTCTGAGAACCCAGTGTTTCACGATAGGTCAAAGCACATAGATATCAAATATCACTATATCAGGGATATGGTGCAGAGAGGAGCAGTGAAGCTCCTGTATGTTGCGATGGATGAGCAGATTGCAGATGTGTTGATGAAGCCACTAGCCAGAATGAAGTTCGATTACTTCAGAGAGAGGCTTGGTGTCCTTCAGATCGATGACACTTCAAGGGAGAAGTGATGGAGACATTTCCTGAAGCCATTCCAAGCATGTTGAAAGGAGGATCCTTCAAATGGATGTGGATGTAAGTGCTGGATAAATGAACATCAGGATGATGTTCTAGTTTCTGCTCGATATGATCAATTGGATCATTTACATTTTTATGTATGTATGCATCATGTTGGATGCTATATATGATCAGTTGGATCCTTTATATGTATTTGTATATGCATCATGTTGGATTCTTGGACCATGTATCTGTATATTTATCAGGTGGATACTTTGTATGATCAGGTAGATCATGTATGTTGATATATATCAGGTGGATCATGTATCTATGTATGTATCAGGTGGATACATTGTATGATCAGGTGGATCATGTATGATGATATGTATTAGGTAGATACTTGGTATGCATCAAGTGGATGCATTATATGATCGAGATGATCATGGATGGTAAGCTTCAGGATGTTGCTCCAGATGACATGCATCAGGATGATGTAGTGATGATGATCAGGACGATCATGTGTACATCAGAATGATGTATTGTGAGTATCAGGTTGATACTTTGTGGCCGTGGAACAGGTTGTGTAGATAAGCATATAATTTGGCCTTGGGAGGTTTGCAGATAGTCTTACAAGGTTTTTCCTATGGCATGTAATGTGGCCCTGGGATATTTGGAAAACGCTCTTTCGAGGTTTTGCTTTGGAAGGACATATAATTTGGCCTTGGGAGATCTGCAAATAGTCTTGCAAGGTTTTGCCTATGGCATATAATTTGGCCCTGGGATATCTGGCAGATGCTCTTTTGAGGTTTTGTCCTATGGCATATAATTCATCCCTGGGAGATACAATAGGTTGAGTTGTGTGCTCGTAATAAGTCTGGGGATTCTCTTGCAAGGTTTCTCCATGACCACATGTAATATGGCCCTAGGAGATCTGATAGGCTGGGCTGTGTGCCCGTAATAAGTCCTGGGATTCTCTTGAAAGGTTTTGGGGTAGGTGTCACATGTAATAAGTCCTGGAGATCTGGACAGGATGAAAAAGGCCTCAGATGCTCTTTAGGGTTCTTGCTAGTCAAGAGACTCTTTTAAGGTTTTGTGATAGTCACATATAATATGTCCCTGGGAGATCCGATAGGTAGAGTTGTGTGATCGTAACAACCTGGATGCTCTTTCAAGGTTTTGTGATGCACGTAATAAGTCCTGAGATTTCCACAGTATGGCCAGTGATGATGAAGACCTGCAGGTGGTGGGCCTACATCTAGTATGAAAAAGTACTGGCTCTGTAGAACTTCCTATGATGAGTAGATTCATAGATTGATTGAGATAGCAGCAGTAGTGACGATGGCGATGACTCGATGACGATTATCTAGTGACGATGATCCAGAGAGAAGACTTGTGCTAGAAGACCTGTGTCAAGAAATACCTTCCTAGTTAAGAGGGAGTGCTGATGTATTTGTAACTTCGGAATGTATTTCATATATGTATATTGTACTCCTATAGAGATGGTATTATTCCTCTATACGGAAGTGATTGTATTCCTATAGAGATGTTATTATTCCTCTATACAGAAGTGTCATCATTTATATTGTAAGTGTCGTAACTTATACTTGATGGGTTATTAGACCACCTTGTTGGATTCGGCCCTGTATAAGTCATGTGGGTCGAAGGGTTATTAGACCACCCTATTGGGGGTCGGCCATGTGGGTGAAATGGTTATTAGACCACCCTATTGGGTGTCGGCCCAGTCAACATTATGTTATGCGGTTAAGTTAAGGCTGACCTAGTCAAGGTTATTAGGCAAGTCAAGTCAAGTATAAATAGAGTGCGGGAGGCACTCTATTTGATCATTTTCTATTCTCTCACACTCTCGGGAGAGTGGTGCACTTGTGGAGGAGAAGCTGTTGCTAGGAGATTTCTTTCTCTTATGCTTGAGTTGTATCATTGCTCTATCTATCTCTGAGGAAGTTATTGGGGTTTTTCACCTTTATGGTTTTCCCCAAGTAAACTCTGTGTCTCTTGTGTGCTTGCATTATTGTGTCCATGATTGATATGTTGTAGATATGTTGTACATGTTGTTCTCTCAGTTAAGATCCTAGATCAAATTGAAGTAAATTCTAAAAATTTAACACAAGTGTATCCCATCAGATCACATTTGGAAGAATAAATTATGGTTATTCTTATAGCCATGTGTATGGAGAAGATACATGTTCCAAAATCAAATATCAGTCTTTGGGGGAGCATGAAAGGATTAAAAATCAGCCCACTTGTGAAAAGAGAAGTGAAATATATGAAGCTTCATGGAATGCATGTGTTTCCTACTTGAAGAGAATTTTTGGGTCTTCTTCAAAAAGAGGCTCCAAAGATATTGATCCTAAGGAAACCAAGGGGCAAGATGCATCAACTTGCTTGAAGGAGCGAAATGAGGAGACCCATAAGCCACCTAGTTCTGAAGGTGGTGAAGTAGAAGAAGCATTACATGAAGAGGATTGAAATTCACTCCCAAGTGACTCTAAAAAATATGAAGAGACATCACATGAGAATGAAGAAGACTCCATTGAAAATATTGAAGATCACTCCGAGACACATTCTACTTTGGAATTGAATCAAAGAGCATCTATTGATGGATGCTTGAACTATGAAGGAGTACCTACTAATGGGTGTTCACACCTCTATGTTGGTGACATAGAGATCAATTTTGAAAGTGTTGTTGTAATCCCAAGTTCCATTAAGCATGAAAATGAATACCTTGTAGCAGTTGAATAAAAACCAAGATCAACTTCCCCATCACCACTTGGGCTTCATGAAGTTAGTCTAAGCAAGAAGGAAGAAGATGATGATATTCATTTGCAAGAGCCTCATTTTCTTGAAGGGTCCTTGAATATGGATGAAAAGAAGATTAAATATTCCTTGAAAACTCTCCATGACAAACATACATTGGTTTCAAAATTTGGTTGGTGCGTGGAGGAGAAATATTCCCTTTAAGACATGGAGAAAATCCAGAAGACAATGTTGGACACCAAAGGTAATTTTTTGAATTTTCTTTCTGATAGAGATTATTTAATTGATCTTGTTGGTTTGTATCTTGGAATAACCTTTAATGATGAAGAAGAGAATTACAAGCTCTCAAATGAGTTGGAGTCCACCCAAAATACACTCCAAAAATCTATGGTGCATATTGAGCAACTTCAAGAGAAGTTGCAAAGGTCCTTTACACCCTCCTACATATCAGAGAGTCATTCAATGGATGAAATAATTTATGTTACAAAGGAGGAACCTCATGTGATGGTGGAACATGAGGTACATGTTGATATGAAGGTTCTTGAAGAGTGTTGGCCCGGTTTTGCAACCAGGCTTAGTGTTATGGGCACCTGCTAAGTAGTAGCAGCAGTTTCAATGTAAAGCAAATAACAATAAACTAAATCTAAACTAAACTAAACTAGCATGTGCATTTTGAATTAAAGAACAAGAACAAGAAAGATAAAAAAAATAATTTTGTATTGAAAAATGGGGGGCAAGCAAGTGCTTGCGATAATACCTTCAATGGTGAAGGTTGATGTTGAGCAACTCCCAAGATGAGTAGCTCCAAGCTCCAAGAGGTCTCCTTCTCCAAGGTTGCTTACAATGGCCAAAATGCTCAAGGAATATTTCGGCAGCATGAGGATGAGATAATGGATGGATGTGAAATGAGGAACCCCTACCACCTTTTTATAGGTTTTGGTGGTGGGGAATACCATTTGTGGTTTTGTGGAAACCAAATGGTATTGACCAACATGGTTTAGGTACTTTTCCCTCCTTTTTCCTTTTTTGAATAAAATTAATATTTTAATTCCCTTTTTAATATTTTGGGAATTTGGACCCTTTTTTACAGTTTTTTATGCTTTTCAGGAAAAATAATATTTTTTGAGTGGGAAAAAGGGGTGTACTAAGGTCTTTTGGTGACCTTTTGTTGGTTTCAGAGGCTCAGATGGTGGAAAAGTGGACAAATGGGTCATGTGAATAAGGGAATGATCTAGTGAGCACTTTTTAGGTGTTAACAGATTGCCCCCTGATGTGTGAGGGCAGGAGCTCATCGTATGGCCGATAGACATCATAGTTCTTTTGTCTTTTTTCTGGGGTTTAGGGAGAGAAGAGACCGGTTGGAGACTGGAGCCACGACCCTTGGAAGCTGCAAAAACAAAAAATATTACATGGCCTCAATATGAATGAGGTATAATCTCTGATAATGGATGAGGCGGGCATTCCCATGCTCGTATCAAGACATATACATAACAATTAGTCCCAAGAAGGGGGATCTAATACATAAAAAATTTACTGGTACACCATAATGGTCCAGAGGGTACATTATTTTGGGATGTACTCATGATCATGACATGACTGATCTCAATAACTGATACACTGGAATAACTGATGAACTGCTGAAACTGAAGGTGTCCAATATCTGTAAGGACTTAATGGCTATGAGCCATCTCTTGGAAGTATATGTGACTGTATACTCAAGGGAGTATAAAACTGGTGTGCATCTGAATACTGTCGCCATGCGCAACCCGGATATCTATAGAAAAAGTGTAACTGGGTGTATCCATAGGTAGACTTTCAAATGTGGAGGAGTCGGGAGGTATCCGGGGTCTTCGACTAATAACTGAATGGACCGATGCCCTGTGCAAGTCTCAACGATGCGATCAAGGTGTTTGAAGTCGAGCATGTGAGAAACAACCATTTGGAGAGGCGCTGAGGACTCTTCTCGAAATGATTCGTAGGCACTCATCATAAATGGTGATGAGTCCAAGACACAGGGACCTCTAGGTCTATCCTATGGAATAAATTTGGTTGTCGTCGACAGAGGGAGACCAGCAACTAACAAGGCAATGATGTTTCCTTGATAGGAGCGCGAGGTGTAGAACTGAAGTGTGGTAGTACTGATGGTAGGACTGACATACTTGTGGGGATGGGAAATAACTGGGTCACAAAGTGGGTAGACTCAAACTTCCTTTGTTCAGAGCATGATGACATGGTTGACCTGACAGCGTAGGGAACTGACTTGTAGGTGTGGGGATCATTGCTTTGACTGAATGGTATATATTGACTCTGGGGGGGAGGACGAGTTGATAGGTGCTGTCGAGGGATTTTCAAGGTAACATACTGCAGAATACTCTGAACAAAGGCAACCAAAATGGGGAAGCTGCCATATGATTAGATGTGATCTGTCGTGGCACCAAGAGGCACCATTGATTCCTTCTTCGTAGTTTTAATGAGCTCCAAGAAAGGATAAAAGTGTGCTCTGAAATGGTACGGTCCTGTGGATTTTGTGAGCCCAGGACGGCTCATGCTCATGGTTGCTTTCATGTTTAGAGATTCTGAAAATGGTCAGTGGACTCTATTTGTGTTTCTTTTTCGTAAGTTTAGTCTCCAAGGCCTGAAAAAGCATAAAATGATGCGGATGGAGAACTCTTCCAGCCGATGTGACTAGAGTATACCTTTTTCGTAATTAGTCTACGATGTCCGGAAAAGGGGTAAACTTATACCAGGTAGACGCCCTTTCAGATACGTTTAGCGAGCATGAAAGGAAGCAAGATTGCTCGGCGATCTTTTCATTGTTTTAGGAGTCAGAAAAGAGCTTAACAAAAACTCCCTAAGTGCCTTTTTCGTAAAAGGGATTGCTCGGCCCGAAAAAGGGATAAAATTATACCGAACAAAAATGGATAGATGGGAGCGAGAAAAGGTCTCAAGCGTCATCATGTGTGTGGGATACTGGATCCGTTGACATAAAGATTGTCACAAAGGGGGCTGCGGTCGTTGTGGCACGCAAACCGAGGCAAGGAGAGGGAATTTTGAAAAAATGGCCAAAAAGTATGGGCGTGAGAGCGAGAAATGATCTCAAGCATCATCACAAGCGCGGGAACTTGAATCCGGCAATATAAAGATGGTCAACCACGGAGAACGGAGGATGTGGCACGCAAACCGAGGCGACGAGGGGGCATGTAAAAAATGCCCAAAAAATCTGGGGGTGAGAGCGAGAAATGATCTCAAGCATCATCACGAGCGCGGAAAACTGAATCCGGCGATATAAGACTCGTCAAAAATAGAGAACGGCGGATGTGGCACGCAAACTGAGGTGACAAGGGGGGCATGGAAAAATGCCCTAAAAATCTGGGCGTGAGAGCGAGAAATGATCTCAAGCATCGTCACGAGCGCGGAAAACTGAATCCGGCGATATAAAACTTATCAAAAATGGACGACGGCCGATGTGGCCCGCGAACCGAGGCAACGAGGGCGCCCAAAAAATGGTCAAAAATCGGACCTGGTGAAAACAGGAAAAGGAAAAATCTATCATGAAGTTCTACAATGGACGATGGTGTCCATCCAGTTTACTATGGGTAAAATCGTTTGAGGTACAACCCGTTGCGCGGGTTGCGGAGGGGGTTTCCTTCTGAATCGGTCAGAATGTATGCCCCTTGTCCGAGGCAAGTGTGTATGATATATGGGCCTTGCCACATGGATACGAATTTTCCTTTCCCAGTTTTGTCATGAGCCTGATCGTAAGCGAGGACAAGGTCCCCTTCAGAAAAAGATCTTGGGTGGACATGTTCTGACTATACGAGATATATATATATGTATATATTCGATGCTGGTATATAGTCGTGTATGCACGTGGATGCACTTGTTGTCTTTTATGTTTTCCCGTGGAGGCATGTTTGATTTTCTGTATGCCCGTGGAGGCACATGTTATGCACGTGGATGCACATTTGGTTTTTTGTATATGCCCGTGGAGGCACATGTTATGCATGTGGATGCACCTTTTGTTTTGGTATATGCCCGTGGAGGCACATGTTATGCACGTGGATGCATTATTTGTTTATGGTATGATGCGATTGGTGTGCCAGTCAAGTACATTGTTGGCCATGTGGTCTGCTACACTATTGAGGTTTCTTGGGACATGTGTGAATGTGATGGATTCAAACTGTCGAATCATTTGTTTAGTGCGTAAAATTTTTCTGAACAGACAGGGATCGCGTACCTGGTAATCATTGTTGAGCTGGGAAACTAGGAGCTGTGAGTCCAAGAAAACGTTGAGGTGACGGATGCTCATTTGGAGAGCTGCGGCCAGGAGACCGGTCACGGCATCGTATTCAGCTTGGTTATTGGTGGCGACACCTAAACATACTCCGTCAATGTGAATTAACTCATGTGAAGGGGAGTATATTACCCAAGCTGCGGAGGCGAGATTGGGAGACCAACGGCTTGCACCATCAGCGAAACCGACATAGCAGAGTGGAAGAGGATCCATCTGTGGTCATGCAGAGAAAAACAAATATTTAGGTTTTTGAATTTTTTGTGAGAAAAGAAAGTAATCCTATACTAGAATGGACGGTGGTGTCCATCAGATTTTCTATGGGTAAAATCGTTTAAGGTACAACCCGTTGCGTGGGTTGCGTAGGGGATTGCCTTCTGAATCGGTCAGAATGTATGCCCCCTGCCCGAGGCAAGTGTGTACGATGTAAGGGCCTTGCCACATAGATACAAACTTTCCCTTTCCGGTTTTGTCTTGAGCTTGGTCGTAAGCGAGGAAAAGGTCTCCCTCAGAAAAGGTTCTTGGGTGGACGTGTTTGTCGTAACTTAGTTTTGATCGTTGTTTGGCTGCTTCCATGTTTTGAATGGCTGTGCGCCGATCTTCATCGGCCTGCTCTAGGAGTAGTAATCGTTGCTCAATCGGGGAAGTGTCCGGTAGGAGTTCAACGGCGATATGTAAGGCTGGAATCTGGCACTCAATAGGGAGGACGGATTCGACACCATGAACTAAATGGAAAGGGGTAAAACCGGTGGCGGTTTTGGTTGAGGTGCGGTAAGCCCATAGTGCCGGGAAAAGCATGTGGTGCCAATTGGATTTGTGTTTGTCTACCGTACGTTGGAGGATGGTCTTCAAAATTTTATTGATCGCTTCGACTTGGCCATTTACTTGGGGATAGTAGGCGGAAGAGAAATGGTGTTCAAATTTCAACATGGTTGATAATTCTTTCCAGACGGCATCTTCGAAGTGAGAGCCGTGGTCAGAGACTAGTTGCTTCGACACTCCGAAACGAGTGATAACATGGTTGAAGAAAAACCGTGCTACAGTGTCGGCCTTGCAATTGTAAGTCGGCATGGCTTCTGCCCACTTGGTGAAATAATCCACGGCCACAACGATGTGTTTGTGGCCGCCGGCTAACGTGGGGTTGCAGTCGAGGAAGTCGATGGCCCATTTGCAGAATGGTCCAACAGTGATGACTGGATGAAGGGGGGCGGGGGGGGGGTTCTTTCTTTGGGGGAAAAGAGTTGGCAGTTCTGGCAATGCTTGACTGCGGTGATGCAATCAGTAAACAATGATGGCCAAAAGTAACCTGCCCGAATGATCTTCTGGGCGGTGGCCATGCCGGAGAAATGGCCTCCGCAAGCACCGCTATGACAATCATTGAGGACTTGTTCTGCCTCACTATGGGATAGGCATCGGCATAGGATGGTATCAATGCCGCGTCGATAAAGTACATCCCCTATCAAGAGGTATCGGGGGGCATGGTGTCGTATCCAACGACGTCCGTCACGATCAATGTGTGGTCAAAATTTTTGCGTGCGTAGGTAAATCAAAATGTCTCCGTACCATGGGTCGTCAGACGAAATGATGAAGATTTGTTCGTCAATCAGATCTGTTTGGATAGCGGGTGACGACGAAGAGGATGGGAGGTCGGTGATGAGGTGAGCAAGCGCGAGGGCTTTGGTGCTTTTAGGAGTTCTGAAAGTAAGGTCATATTCCTGGAGGATAATGACCCATTTAGCAACACGACCTTGTAGGAGTCGCCGAGTTAGGAGATAGACCATAGGGTTGGAATCGGCCACAACTGTGGTATGACTGAGTAGAATGTAGTGCCGCAATTTTTGTACGGAAAAGACTACAGCTAGGGATAATCTTTCCTCGTATGGGTAACGTAGGGGTGGGCCAGATAAGGTCTGGCTGACGTAATATATCACATGCTCTTGGTGAGAGGGGTCTTCTTGGACCAAGACTCCGGACACGGCATGTTCAGATGCCGAGACATAAAGGGTGAAGTCTTGGGAGAAATCCAGAGGGGATATCAAGGGGGCTTGTGTGAGAGATTTCTTGAGGGCTTCGAATGCCGTGTCTACTTGCTCATCCCAAACAAAGGGTATGTGGGTACGAAGTAAGCGTAAGAATCTGTGGACTTTGGTGGCGTAATCAGGAACGAAGCGTCTAAGGAAATTGGACCTCCCTTTTAGACTCTGGAGATGCCGAAGCGTGCGAGGGGGGGGAAGTTCTAAGATGGCTTTGACTTTTAGGGGATCAACAATAATTCTGTCTTGGGAAACAATGAAACCCAACAACCAGCCTGCCGGAACGCAAAAGACACGCTTGTGTGGGTTCAAGCGGATTTTATATTTGCGACAACGCAGGAAAACTTGCTGGAGGTCGTTAAGGTGGTCTGATCGTTTTCGGGAACGAGCTGTAAGGTCATCAAGATAGACTCGCAGGATATGGACCAAGTCATGAAAGCAATAGGTCATGGCTCGCTGGAAAGTGGCACCATCATTTTTAAGGCCAAATGGCATGACGCGATAGGCAAAGGTGCCCCATGGGGTGGTGAAAGCAGTCTTGTACTGATCCTCCTTGCGGATGTGAATTTGGTTGTATCCGGAAAACCCGTCCATGAAAGATAGGACTTCATGGCCCGCACACTCATCAATGAGTTGGTCAATGAATGGCGTGGGGAAATTGTCTTTTGGACAAGCGTGGTTTAAATCACGGAAATCAGTGCATACTCTAAGGGTGCCTTGATTTTTGTTAACAGGAACGGGGTTCGACACCCAGGTGGTGTACGGAATAGGATAAATGAATCCTGCTTTGCGAAGTTTCTCGACCTCAGCTTTAACAGCGGGGAGTTTGGAAGGATTAATGGGTCGCTATTTCTGACGAACAGGGGGTACCTCAAGCCATGTATCAATGTGGTGCTCTATAATGGCGGGGTCAAGACCAGGCATTTCGGTATAGGACCAGGCGAAAACATCCCGGAATTCTTGAAAAAGCTTTTTATACGCCTGAGTTTCTGCTTGAGTGCAAGATGCACCCAACGAGATGAGCTCAGGTTTCCCTAGTGTTGTGGAAATATCGATTTGTATAATGGGGGAAATGTTGGACATGTTCCCTTCTTCAAAGGCATCCGGTGCTGGGATGGGGTATTTTAACCAATCGACCTTAGTGGGTATGAAGTCCTTTGATTCGACCGATAGCTGGTTGGATACGGTGGATGTAGATGTTTCTGGGAGGAAATACGAGCGATGATGCATATCATCAAAAGGGTAGTCGGGTGCAGTGAGTGTCTCCAAAATTTGCTCATCAGTATTGAAGTAGTCAGACCATAAATCAAGGGGTTCTGGTTTGAAAGTTGTGGAAATCATATAGATTGTATTGACTTCTTCCGACGAGGATGATGGCGGGGGGTAGATCTCCTCGATGAGGGGAGGAGATATCTCTAAATCGACGTTGTTTAAATCGTACAATGCTACTCTATAGTCAGGGAGATCAGGACAATGGTGAGAGTAGTGACCGTAAACACTGCATATGGCACAAGGATGGTTGGTGCGCAGTGATCTGTCACGAGGCTGAGGAGGTGGCTCTAGTCTAACTACTGGGATGCTGGTGTCATCGTCCAACATATTCATATGTTCCTGGAGTGCCGGTAACTGTGGGAATTGATGAGTGGGATGGCCGATCTCATCGCACAACGAGCATTTAGGAGGAGCTCGAAATACGGGTGGGGGTTTAAATGCCTTAGGAGGTGGTATAGCAGTGTATGGTTGTGGACCTATGCCCCCAGTGGGCTTGACAAGAGGAGGAGGATTCGTTGACGACGAAGGGATATTGAGACTAGGAGGAGGTTTCGTTGACGACGAAGGGATTGTGACACCAGGAAGAGGTTGAGTAGTGGTAACTGTTAACACCTAAAAAGTGCTCACTAGCTCATTCCCTTATTCACATGACCCATTTGTCCACTTTTCCACCATCTGAGCCTCTGAAACCAACAAAAGGTCACCAAAAGACCTTAGTACACCCCTTTTTCCATTAAAAAAGATTATTTTTCCAAGAAAAGCATAAAAAACCCTCAAAAAGGGTCCAAATTTCCAAAAATATTAAAAAGGGAATTAAAATATTATTTTTATTCAAAAAAGGAAAAAGGAGGGAAAAGTACCTAAACCATGTTGGTCAATACCGTTTGGTTTCCACAAAACCACAAATGGTATTTCCCACCACCAAAACCTATAAAAAGGTGGTAGGGGCTCCTCATTTCACATCCATCCATTATCTCATCCTTATGCTGCTGAAATCTCCCCTGAGCATTTTAGCCATTGAAGCAACCTTGGAGAAGGAGACCATTGGAGATTGGAGTTGCTCATCCTTGGAGCCATTCAACCTCACCATTAGAGGTATTGATTCCGCAAGCACTTGCTTGCCCCATTCTTTCAATACAAATTCATTATTTTACATTATCTTGTTCTTGATTTTAAATTATTTTTGTTATTTGCTTAATATCTTTGCATAGATCAATGATTAGTTTAGTTTAGTTTAGTTTCTTGTTTTTAATTCTATTGAAACTGCTGCTACTAGTTAGCAGGTGCCCATAGCACTAAGCCTGGTTGCAAAACCGGGCCAACAGTTTTTGGCGACTCCGCTGGGTTTTGAACAATAGATCTCTAGTTTTGCTTTTAATCTTAGTTTTTTATTAGTTTTTAACCTTTGGATCCATAGATCTGCCATCTTAGGCAGCAGATCCATTGCTGCCCTAAGTTTTGGCCTCATCTATTGCCATTAACAGCCCGGAATTCTTGATTTTCGGGTTCGTTTTTCGGCTTCCGTGCACGGCTTCCGCCTCGCGGTTTTTAGCTTGACAGTCGCGCGGTCCATCGCGGCTTTCGGCCTTTTTTCCGCGCGGTTCACCGCGGCTTTTTTGCCGTTTTCCGCGCTGTACATCGCGGCATCGCAGTCATTTACCGCGCTGCACATCGCGACTGCGCCCCCCCTTTTTCCGCGCGGTCCACCGCGACTTCGAGACCTATTTGCGCGCTGCACACCGCGGCTTCGCATATTTTTTCCGCGCGGTCCATCGCGACTGCGTGACCAAAACCCGCGCGGTCCATCGCGACTGTGTGACAGAAACCCGCGCGGTCCATCGCAGCTTTTCTGTCAAAACCCGCGCTGCTGATTTTTTCATTCGGCCATTCCGATTTTAAAAATTAATTTTTACTGTACTTCCTGCCCATATAGCACATTTTTTACAGTATTAAATTCTGCATATTTTACAGCTTTGAAAAAAAATTTACTATTTAAAAGGCATATCTAGAAATCTTTTTAAAAATTTTCAAGAAAGTGAAAGAAAGACTCATTTTGCATTTTTATCTAGGTTAAAAAAAAAATTTCCTGTTTACTTCATTAGAATTTTGCCCTTAGCAATTCCCTTGAACAAAGAAATCCATTTATTTCTTTCAAAAGTTTATTATTTGCTTTCATAAATCCAAAAAATCCTTTGTTTTTTGAGTTATTTTTTGAAAAGCATTTAAATTCCATTTATTGAAAAAAGTCATAAATATTTGCTTTTTTATTTTCGAAAGCTCCTTTGTTTTGTGAAAATTTCCTATAAAGCATTTACCTTTTTTCAAGTTCAGTTTACAATACCTCACGTGCACTCACTCGATCACTTAATTGAACTAAGCCTTAAAACGTACCCTAATTTGAACACACTTTTAACCCCACTTGGGGAACACTAAAAGAACTTTTGTAGCTAGGTAGTATTGGGGGGATAGGTGTTCCAATAACACCCCTCAGTTATTACATCTGAGACATAGAAGTTGTCCAATTAGGGAGCTAAAATCTCTTAGTACTTTTTGGCGCGGTCACAACCGGTTTGTGGGAAGGCCTCTCCCTTAGGAGGGTTGAATTCGCGAGGATGGTTCCGGAAGCCTGAGTGGAATACCGAAATCCATTCAGTAACCGAAGGGCTACCATTCGCAGTTCTCGGGATATCCCTGTATTGGGATATTGCGATCAAAGGATCAAACGGCAGATTTACCTTTTCTCGACGCGTCATGAACGGAGTATCCTAGTAGCCTATCTTTAGGATTGATTACCCGGTGTCCCTCCCGGTAGGGGGATATCTAGCCGTTGTCTCAGCACTCATATTGTCTGACTTGGATTTCATCACCTTGCAGAGGATATCGTTTGTTTGAGTCACAATACTTTTAGTTAGGTGTTTGCATGATTTCAACCCACCTGTGGTCTAGTTACACCTATTTTTTATAGAAGCCGTTTGCATGTTGGTACTCTGACCATTTGTTGCATTCCTCCACTTATTGTAGCACAGCTGCTAGAATAAGTGCATTTTTTGAGGTTGATTTTTTGGCCTGAGAGCCTTCTTTTTTCACTCCCCTTCTTGCACCCTTGGTTGCATTAGGGTTTTGAGTCTTTTATATATATATCACCACCTGATACTTAAACAAATTTTTTACACAAAACTTAATTCTCACCATTGAGAATTTTAGACGCTCTCGTCGTCTACAGGGCGAACTCCCAGAGTTTAGTCCACTTGGCTCTCCATGTCACGGACGCAGAGCCCTATCCCTTGATTCGACACATCGTCAATCAACTAGGCAGTCATCCAATTCTGACACACCTCAAGTCACATTTGATTTGGAGGTAGAATCCGAAAACCCCATCGAGTTACCACCAACCACCATTATGGCTGGAACACCATTTGATCCACTGTTTACCAGCACCATAGGTGAGACATCCACAGATCCTTCTGCGGCGGTGCCATCCACGGCAACAACCACCCCCCTGGGTATGCCCAACATGGGTAACACTCCACATTTAGGAATGCCCAACACAGGGCCACCACCTGTTATGGGTATACCCAACATAGGGGTCACACCCCATCTGGTTTCCACAAACCCTATCCCAGGAATCCCTACTGCTATTCCTAACCCAAGTGTAACCCATGTTGCACTTGGAGGCGCTGGCCCATACCAGACTACACCTATTGGAGGGCACATACCCTCCATACCTAGCATACCTTTAGGCACTCCTGGACCCCTACATCATACCACAATGACTAGGCATGTACCAGTTCCAGTCACCACATCTGCTAGCTTACCATACATGGCGAGTCTGAACCTGCCAGACTTAGCTAGGCTCACAAATGACCCTATCAGACACGATCCTGCGTGGCCTCACATGCCCACCAAACTCCCCTCTGACATCCCTAAATTTGAGGGCAAGGCAGGTGAAGACCCCCAGAACCATATCATGTCCTTCCATTTATGGTGTTCCTCCAACTCCATATTGGACGACTCCATCCGCCTTCGGCTTTTACAACGCACCTTCACTGGCTCTGCAGCCAAGTGGTATATCGAGCAGCCCCATGGGATGCATGCCACCTTTACCTCCCTTGCCTCGACCTTCCTGCATTTCTTTCAGTTACCTGTCCGCTATGATGCGGGCGTCGAGATCCTACTGTCTTGCAGACAAACCACGGCCACCCACATCACTGACCACATTCATGAGTGGCGTCGACGCCGAAGCCTCTGCAAAATTAAATTAGACGACCGTATCTTTTTAGATTGGTTTCTAAAATCCCTCCTCCCTCTTATTGCGAAGGATGTGGCATCTGAAAGACCCCAGTCTGAAGAAGAGGCCATCCTCAAAGCCCAACAATTTGATCTCATTTACGCCCAGTCGGGTTATCTATACACAATCATACCTGACGCCCCACGAGGTGACTCTGCACGTGGTGACGCACTAGGCGCATCTCATGCCGCTGATGGCATCATTGGTCAAATCACCCCCCAACCTAAACCTTTCAGCATGGTGAGCACCATTCCCGCCCCAGACCTCTCTAGGGCTACATCCAGTTCCGGAGCAACAACTTCTTATGCTCCAACAAACCAGACCCATCACATTCATGGACCCTCCTGTCCACAACATTTTTATGGGCAAGCGCCATCAGCATATGTACCTCCTACACACTATGCTCAACCTACCACACAGACCCCCATGCAGTTCCCACAACAGCAGATGCATTACCCACAACCAGCTGCCCCAGCTAATCTCACACCTCCAACAGCTCAGGGGTACCAACAACCCCAACAGGCAACTGGACCACCGCCAGCTCCACCTACATATTACCCACCGCAACCTGCTCCCGCACCTGTGGCTCCCCAGAATCCCCCCAATGCTCATGGGCATGTGTACGCACAACAACATCAGCCCCAATACCAAAATAACCAACGCAACCAGGGTGGGCAACCAAACCGCGGAAGAGGACGTAACCGTGGAAACAACCAAACCATAACCAAGCTCCACAACCTACCCATCCTCCGCAAAAAAATAACGCGGCGCCTGCTCATCAGAATCCTGATCGGCCACCTAAGCAAGCCAAAAATGCTAATTTACGAACAAACCATCCTTGTTCTATTTGCGGTGTCTATGGCCACTATACCCACGCTTGCCCACATCTAGAGCGAGCTCGACAACTATGGACAGATTACGCCCATCGTCAAGGGCAGGCGGCTCCTCAGCCACCACCCAACCCTCCACCACCTCCACAACAACCTTTGGTGCTACAAAACCCTTTTCCAACACAAGGAGTGGTGAACAATCAGCCGTTAGCCCCCCCACAAGGCAACGTGCAACCACAACAAATCACTTACGCAGCTCCTGATCAACCCATGTTTGATTCAGGCACTCACCACTTATTGATGATGTCCACTGCCGACATCAATATCCAAACCCGTCGGAACCAGTATGGCCCTACCTCCGAAGCCCCCCCCGCCGATAAGGATACTAACGCTCATCCCACCGATCAGCCGTTACGGATACCACCTCTTCCACTTGATGGCGCATCTAAAGCACCTCGTTTCCCACTCCGCCGTATCAACAACAACCCCAATGCACGGGCTGCGTCAAATTACAACATCGTAGATGACCTAGCTCAATCTCCCGCAGCCATGTCTGCGTTAGAAGTCTTGAAAAACTGTCCTACACAGCGCAAGACTTTACTTTCCGCCATTGGGGCGATTGACCCAAATGATTCGAAATTGATGACCTTTGATTTAGACCAGTCTGAACCACGTCTGCCTTCCACCATAGCAGTCCAAGTTTTTGTTTCTATTCGGAATCTTGTCATCCATCGATGTATCATCGACGAGGGTGCCTCCACATGCGTCATGTCCACATTTGTTTGGCAGAAGTTGGGATCCCCTACTCTCCAGCAATCCACCACTGCATTGCAGGCCTACGACGGCCGGTCAGCTCAACCTCAAGGTTTACTACCCAAGGTCCCCGTCCAATTAGGTGGGAAAAATGTGCTCATCAACATAGAGGTCATTAACGCCCAGCTCGATTATAACCTTTTACTTGGCCGCAGTTACATGTACGCCATGAAAGCGGTCGCCTCCTCCGTTTTTCGCACCATGATGTTCCCCCACGAGGGACGCGTGGTCAAAATTGACCAACTCACCTACTATGATCCCAATGCCCCTGCAACACCCGAAAATGTTCTTCCCATGATTGAACAACCCGCTTCTAGTGCAACTACCTCCTTCGTATCTTCTGTGGGACCCGGACTTTATTCAGATACACCAATGACCTCTACATTCCAAGCCATCCCACCACCGTCACCAGAGACCCATGTCGCAAACCTCTGTACTCTTTCACAGAATACACAAACACCCGGTAGTCAACCACCATTGATCCCTAGTCACATCGGTGTTACACCCATCCACACCATCCCCTTTCTATTTCCTCCTTCGGGTGTAGTAAGCGCCCCGGTTATGGCTACCCTTAGTCTACCCGGGTTAACATTGGGATTACCCGTGTGGTATATTTCGCCTCCCGTTCCACCGCCGACACCAAACGTCATCCTCCAACCGGTACAACCTATTGTTACCACTACTCAACCTCCTCCTGGTGTCACCCTCCCTTCGTCATCAACGAAACCATCTCCTGGTCTCACGATTGCTTCGACGTCAACGAATCCCCCTCTTCTTGCTAAGCCCACTGGGGGCAGAGGTCCAAAACCATACACTGCTATACCACCTCCCAAGGCAGTTAAACCCCCACCAGTGGTTCGAGCTCCCCCCAAATTCTCATTATGCAATGAGATAGGCCATCCAACTCATCAATGCCCACAGTTACCGGCACTCCAAGAGCATATGAATATGTTGGACGATGACATCAACATCCCAGTAGTCAGATTAGAGCCACCTCTACAGCCTCGCGACAAATCACTGTGTACCAACCATCCTTGTGATATATGCAGTGTTTACGACCACTACTCTCACCATTGTCCTGATCTACCTGACTATAGAGCAGCGTTGTATGAGTTAAACAACGTTGACTTAGAGATATCTCCTCCCCTCATCGAGGAGATCTACCCCCCGCCATCATCCTCGTCGGAAGAAGTCAATACCATATATATGATTTCAACAACTTTCAAACCAGAACCCCTTGATTTATGGTCTGACTACTTCAATACTGATGAGCAAATTTTGGAGACACTCACTGCACCCGACTACCCTTGGGATGATATGCATCATCGCTCGTACTTCCTCCCAGAAGCATCTACATCCACCGCATCCAACCAGCTATCGGTCGAATCGAAAGATTTCATACCCACTAAGGTCGATTGGTTAAAAGACCCCATCCCAGCACCAGATGCCTTTGAAGAAGGGAACATGTCCAACATTTCCCCCACTATACAGATAGACATTTCCACAACACCAGGGAAACCTGAGCTCATCTCGCTGGGCGCATCTTGCACTCAAGCAGAAACTCAGGCGTACAAAAAGCTCTTTCAAGAGTTCCGTGATGTCTTTGCCTGGTCCTATACTGAGATTCCTGGTCTCGACCCCGCCATTATTGAACACCACATTGATACATGTCCTGAGGTACCCCCTGTTCGTCAGAAACAGCGACCCATTCACCCTTCCAAACTCCCCGCTGTTAAAGCTGAGGTCGAGAAACTTCGCAAAGCAGGATTCATTTACCCTATTCCGTACACCACCTGGGTGTCGAACCCCGTTCCCGTCAACAAAAAGCAAGGCACTCTTCGAGTATGCACTGACTTCCGTGATTTAAACCACGCTTGTCCAAAAGACAATTTCCCCACGCCATTCATTGACCAACTCATTGATGAGTGTGCAGGCCATGAAGTCCTATCCTTCATGGACGGGTTTTCCGGATATAACCAGATTCACATCCGCAAGGAGGATCAGTACAAGACTGCCTTCACCACCCCATGGGGCACCTTTGCCTATCGCGTCATGCCATTTGGCCTTAAAAATGCTGGTGCCACTTTCCAGCGAGCCATGACCTATTGCTTTCACGACTTGGCCCATATCCTGCGAGTCTATCTTGACGACCTCACAGCTCGTTCCCGAAAACGATCAGACCACCTTAACGACCTCCGGCAAGATTTCCTGCGTTGTCGCAAATATAAAATCTGCTTGAACCCACACAAGTGTGTCTTTTGCGTCCCGGCAGGCCGGTTGTTGGGTTTCATTGTTTCCCAAGACGGAATCACTGTCGATCCTTTGAAAGTCAAAGCCATCTTAGAACTTCCGCCTCCTCGCACGCTCCGGCAGCTCCAAATCATACAGGGGCGGTCCAATTTCCTTAGGCGCTTCGTTCCTGATTATGCAACCAAATTCCACGGTTTCTTACGCTTACTTCGTACCCACATACCCTTTGTTTGGGATGAGCAAGCAGACACGACATTCGAAGCCCTCAAGAAAGCTCTCACACAAGCCCCCTTGATATCCCCACCGGATTTCTCCCAAGACTTCACCCTTTATGTCTCGACATCTGAATATGCTGTGTCCGGAGTTTTGGTCCAAGAAGATGCCTCCCACCAAGAGCATGTGATTTATTACGTCAGCCAGACCTTGTCTGGCCCACCTTTGCGTTACCCATATGAGGAAAGATTAGCCCTAGCTGTAGTCTTTTCCGTGCAAAAATTGCGACACTACATTCTACTCAGTCACACCACGGTCGTGGCCGACTCCAACCCTATGGTCTATCTCCTCACCTGGCGGCTCCTACAAGGTCGTGTTGCTAAATGGGTCATTATCCTCCAGGAATATGACCTCACTTTCAAAACTCCAAAAAGCACTAAAGCCCTCGCGCTTGCTCACCTCATCACTGACCTCCCATCCTCTTCAACATCACCCGTTATCCAAACGGACCTGATTGACGAGCAGATCTTCATCATTTCGTCTTACGACCCTTGGTACGGAGACATTTTGACTTACCTTCGTACGCAAAAATTTCGACCACACATCGATCGTGATGGACGCCGTCGCATACGACACCACGCCCCCCGATACCTCTTGTTAGGGGATGTACTTTACCGACGCGGCGTTGATACCATTTTACGCCGCTGCCTATCCCATAGTGAGGCAGAACAAGTCCTCAATGATTGTCATAGCGGTGCCTGCGGAGGCCATTTCTCCGGCATGGCCACCGCCCAGAAAATCATTCGGGCCGGTTATTTTTGGCCATCATTGTTTACTGATTGCATCACCGCAGTCAAACATTGCCAGAACTGCCAACTCTTTGCCCCCAAAGCAAGAACCCCCCCCCGCCCCCCTTCACCCAGTCATCACTGTTGGACCATTCTGCAAATGGGCCATCGACTTCCTCGACTGCAACCCCCCGTCAGCCGGCGGTCACAAACACATCATCGTGGCCGTATATTACTTCACCAAGTGGGCGGAAGCCATGCCGACCTACAATTGCAAAGCTGACACTGCAGCACGGTTTTTCTTCAACCATGTTATCACTCGTTTCAGAGTGCCGAAGCAACTAGTCTCTGACCACGGCTCTCACTTCGAAGATGCCGTCTGGAAGGAATTATCAACCATGTTGAAATTTGAACATCATTTCTCTTCCGCTTACTATCCCCAAGGAAACGGCCAAGTCGAAGCGATCAATAAAATTTTGAAGACCATTCTCCAATGTACTGTAGACAAGCACAAATCCAATTGGCACCACATGCTCTTCCCGGCACTATGGGCCTACCGCACCTCAACCAAAACCGCCACCGGTTTTACCCCTTTCCATTTAGTTCACGGTGTCGAATCCGTCCTCCCTATTGAGTGCCAAATCCCAGCCTTACATATCGCCGTTGAACTCCTACCGGACACTTCCCCGATCGAGCAACGTTTACTACTCCTAGATCAGGCCGATGAAGATCAGCGCACAGCCATACAAAACATGGAAGCAGCTAAACAATGATCGAAACTAAGTTACGACAAACACGTCCACCCAAGAACCTTTTCTGAGGGAGACCTTGTTCTCGCTTACGATCAAGCTCATGATAAAACCGGAAAGGGAAAGTTCGTGTCTATGTGGCAAGGCCCCTACATCATACACACCTGCCTCGGGCAGGGGGCATACATTCTGACCGATTCAGAAGGAAATCCCCTGCGCAACCCACGCAACGGATTATACCTAAAACGATTTTACCCATAGAAAATCTGATGGACACCATCGTCCATTTTAGTATAGGCATACTTTCTTTGTTCACAAAAAATTCAAAAAACCTAAATATTTGTTTTTCTCTGCATGACCACAGATGGAGCCTCTTCCACTCTGCCATATCGGTTTCGCTGATGGTGCAAGCCGTTGGTCTCCCAATCTCGCCTCTGCAGCTTGGGTAATATACTCCCCTTCACTTGAGTTAATTCACATTGACGGAGTATGTTTAGGTGCCGCTACCAATAATCAAGCTGAATACGATGCTGTGACCGGTCTCCTGGCCGCTGCTCTCCAAATGAGCATCCGTCACCTCAACGTTTTCTTGGACTCACAGCTCCTAGTTTCCCAGCTCAACAATGATTACCAGGTACGCGATCCCTGTCTTTTCAGAAAATTCTTGTGCACTAAACAAATGGTTAGACAGTTTGAATCCATTTCATTCACACATGTCCCAAGACACCTCAATAGTGTAGCAGATAATATGGCCAACAATGTCCTCGACTGGCACACCAATCACATCATGTCATATCCATAAACAAAATGCATCCACGTGCATAACATGTGCCTCCACGGGCATAAAACAAATAACCAAATAATGCATCCACGTGCATAACATGTGCCTCCACGGGCATACATAAATAAACAACATCGAAGTACATAACATGTGCCTCCACGGGCATATACAAAAGACAAACGTGCATCCACGTGCATACACGACAATATATCCAAATATATATCCACATATATATATAAACCATAATAGTCAACATGTCATAGGTGCCCTCAGCACCCGATATACAAAAATACATCTGTCATACAAAAATGCTTCCCCATATGCTCATCAGCATTTGGGGGCAGATACAATATCATCTACTCAGCAGGATCCCTAGGCTCCTCCGGATCCTCCCCTACTGGCTCCGCCGGGTCAGGACGAGCCCGAACTCTGCGCTCCTCTGGCGCCTCCTCCGCTGGCCCCGCTGGATCGTCCCGCAGACGTATCCTCCCCTGAGCCGGCCCTGCCGGATCATCTCGTCTACCATCCCTGTGCCTCGCCACGAACACCGCTGTCCTCAATAGGAGCGACTGCCACTCAGGCGGCGCACCGAAACAACCCTGCAAAATATCCCGATCCAGGTCTCTCCAACCATCGTCTGGGAGTCCAGCTAGGATCCGGGCAAAGGTCTGTCTGACACCATCTATGGCGTCGTCGCGAGGGCCAACCCCTCGCCCCCGAGCCGCAAATCCTCCACCACGCGGAGGAGGTACTGCTGCAGGTGGATGGGCGACCACCATCGCCCGCCCCTGACGAGCCACGTAGTCAGGCGGTGGCACTGGACCCACATCTGCACAAAGCAAGTAAACCATCACATACTATACGACAATAATCATCAATGATAAATCAAACAACATATGATCTAATATCAAATGAAACACAAAACATACCGTCTAAGCTCCAGGCCTGTTTTGGGGCACGAGGCATCTCTGGGTCACCTCGGTAGTCCATGCCGGCGTAGGGATAGTCCTCAATCACCAGGGGCATCTGCTCCCACTGCTGATAAAAATCCTCCGTAAAGAAGCCGCGGACAGCACCGCCGCCACGAGGCATCATCTGCCCCCACCTCATCATACGAGGCTCACTCGAAAGACCAGCACGAATAGGTACCCGTGGCCGTAATGTCGGCACCCGCTCGAAGAAAAAATAGCATAAAAATGAGGCGTAACAAAACTCGCCTCCCTCTCTAATGGCCTTGTCCAGATCTCTCCGGACTCCAGCCAGAAACATCTGCCCCCAGGCATAATAAGTACCCTGAAGAACAGAATCCACCATCATCGTCTGCCCCCCAGACATACGATGTGGCGCAGCAGCACCCAATATCCGTAGAACGCAGGCCCCAACAGCTCGCATATCCCACTCACGTAGGGATCGCAGACTAATAGAGCTGTTCTGCAGAACAGCATCATCAACACAAAAAGTCTGTAGCAGGTCCTCCATATCTATACCTGGAGGAAACCTCGGCAAGATATCGCCCACCTCACCCAAGCGAGGCAACCCAGTCAAAAAATAGACATCAGTAAGAGTAATCTCTAACCTCTCACCCCCAATGATGAATGCACCCTCTGCCGGCACCCACCAACTCACGAGCTTGTTCAGGAGCCGTCTCACTGAACGAATAGGGGGGATCTGAGCGAACTTCAAAAGTCCGCTCATGGCCAGATTCTGTCTCACCCCTGCATCAGTCTCAATCCTCAGCATGAGATCATCATCGATCTCTCGTTCCCGCCACAAAGACTGCGGTCTCCTCAACATCCTGCCAGAAAAAATAGAAGAAAATTTAAGCCCCAGCATAAAACAATTTAGAAAAAAACCCATCGCGGCTTTTACACAAAAAGCCGCGATGCCCATCGCGGCTTTTCCACCAAAAGCCGCGATGAACATCGCGGGTTCTGGCCGGACAGTCGCGATGAACATCGCAACTATCCCCCATAAACTCGCGATGAACATCGTGGGTTCCAACCTCACAGTCGCGATGAACATCGCGACTGTCAGCCTAAAACCCGCGCGGTTCATCGCGGGTTCAGCCCCGAAACCCGCGCGGTTCCACGTTGGAGAGTCAACATGGAATTTCACGGCCTTCGGGGGCCCGTCGCCAAACAAAAAAGACATAATTGACAAGGCTAAGGCAAATAGAGTTACCTGCAACTCGCTGAATCGAAAACCAACGGTGAAATCTCCCAGAAATCGAGAAATAGCTCTGACAGCTCTATCAAACTCGCACGTAACAATGACATGTCATTTGGGCCCCACGCCCTATTTATAGAAATTCCACCAATTTTCCAACAACTATTGCGGTATCATACGAAGTCCATTTCTCAAACCGTTGGAATCAGCACAGCGAGAACTTCATGCAGGTTCCTCCCTTTTTCCGTTTTCTCGGGGTCCATTTTTGACCATTTTTTAGGCCTCTCTCGTAGCCTCGGTTTGCGTGCCACATCGACCGTTCTCCGTTTTGGGCATGCCTTATATCACCGGATTCAGTTTTCCGCGCTCATGATGATGCTTGAGACCATTTCTCGCTCTCACCTTTAGATTTTTCGGGCATTTTTTCCACGCCCCCTCGTCACCTCGGTTTGCGTGCCACATCGGCCGTTCTCCGTTTTCGACGTGCCTTATATCGCCGGATTCAGTTTTCCGTGCCTGTGATGATGCTTGAGATCATTTCTCGCTCTCACCTTTAGAGTTTTCGAGCATTTTTTCCATGCCCGCCACATAGCCTCGATTTACGTGCCACATCGGCCGTTCTCCGTTTTCGAAAATCCTTATGTCACCGGATCCAGTTTTCCGCATTGATGACGATGCTTGAGACCCTTTTCTTGCCCTCATCAATCCATGTTTGTTCGGTATAATTTTACCCCTTTTTCGGGCCGAGCAACTCCTTTTACGAAAAAGGCACTTAGGGAGTTTCTGTTAAGCTCTTTTCTGACTCCTAAAAACAATGAAAAGATCACCGAGCAATCTTGGTTCCTTTCATGCTCGCTAAACGTATCTGAAAGGGAGTCTACCTGGTATAAGTTTACCCCTTTTCCGGACCTTGTAGACTAATTACGAAAAAGGTATACTCTAGTCACATCGGCTAGAAGAGTTCTCCATCCGCATCATTTTATGCTTTTTCGGGCCTTGGAGACTAAACTTACGAAAAAGAAACGCCAATAGAGTCCACTTACCGTTTTCAGACTCTCTAAACATGAAAGCAACCATGAGCATGAGCCGTCCTGGGCTCACAAAATCCACAGGACCGTACCATTTCAGAGCACACTTTTATCCCTTCTTGGAGCTCATTAAAACTATGAAGAAGGAATCAATGGTGCCTCTTGGCGCCACGACAGATCACATCTACTCATTAGGTAGCTTCCCCATTTTGGTCGCCTTTGTTCAGAGTATTCTGCAGTATGTCACCTTGATAATTCCTCGACGACACCTATCAGCTCGTCCTCCCCCCCAGAGTCAATATATACCATTCAGTCAAAGCAATGATCCCCACACCTACAAGTCAGTTCCCTACGCTGCTAGGTCAACCATGTCATCATGCTCTGAACAAAGGAAGTTTGAGTCTACCCATTTTTTGACCCAGTTATTTCCCATCCCCACAAGTATGTCAGTCCTACCATCAGTACTACCACATTTCAGTTTTACATTTCGTGCTCCTATCAAGGAAACATCATTGCCTTGTTAGTTGCTGGTCTCCCTCTGTCGACGACAACCACATTGATTTCAGAGGATCGACCTAGAGGTCCCTGTGTCTTGGACTCATCACCATTTATGATGAGTGCCTACGAATCATTTCGAGAGGAATCTTCAGTGCCTCTCCCAATGGTTGTTTCTCACATGCTCGACTTCAACACCTTGATCGCATCGTTGAGACTCGCACAGGGTATTCGTCCGTTTCACTTATTAGTCGAAGACCCCGGATACCTCCTGACTACTCCACATTTGAGAGTCTTCCTATGGATAACACCAGTTACACTTTTTCTATAGATATCCGGGTTGCGCATGGCGACAGTATTCAGATGTACCACAGTTTCATACTCCCTTGAGTATACAGTTACATTATTTCTCAGAGATGACTCATAGTCTTTGAATCCCTACAGATGTTGGACACCTTTAGTTTCAGCAGTTCCTCAGTTATTCCAGTGTATCAGTCATTGAGATCCGTTATGATAAGGAGTACATCCCAAAATAATGTCCCCCGTGGACCATTATGGTGTACCAGTAGATTCTTTATGTATTAGATCCCCCTTCTTGGGACTAATTGTTATGTATATGTCTTGATACGAGCATGGGAATGCCCGCCTCGTCCGTTATCAGAGATTATACCTCATTCATATTGAGGCCATGTAATATTTTTTGTTTCTTGCAGCTTCCAAGGGCCGTGGCTCCAGTCTCCAATCGGTCTCTTCTCCTTCCCAAACCCCTAAAAAAAGACAAAAGAACTATGATGTCTATCGGCCATACGATGAGCTCCTGCCCTCACACATCAAGGGGCAATCTGTTAACACCTAAAAAGTGCTCACTAGCTCATTCCCTTATTCACATGACCCATTTGTCCACTTTTCCACCATTTGAGCCTCTGAAACCAACAAAAGGTCACCAAAAGACCTTAGTACACCCCTTTTTCCATTAAAAAAGATTATTTTTCCAAGAAAAGCATAAAAAACCCTAAAAAAGGGTCCAAATTCCCAAAAATATTAAAAAGGGAATTAAAATATTATTTTTATTCAAAAAAGGAAAAAGGAGGGAAAAGTACCTAAACCATGTTGGTCAATACCATTTGGTTTCCACAAAACCACAAATGGTATTTCCCACCACCAAAACCTATAAAAAGGTGGTAGGGGCTCCTCATTTCACATCCATCCATTATCTCATCCTTATGCTGCTGAAATCTCCCCTGAGCATTTTAGCCATTGAAGCAACCTTGGAGAAGGAGACCATTGGAGATTGGAGTTGCTCATCCTTGGAGCCATTCAACCTCACCATTAGAGGTATTGATTCCGCAAGCACTTGCTTGCCCCATTCTTTCAATACAAATTCATTATTTTACATTATCTTGTTCTTGATTTTAAATTATTTTTGTTATTTGCTTAATATCTTTGCATAGATCCATGATTAGTTTAGTTTAGTTTAGTTTCTTGTTTTTAATTCTATTGAAACTGCTGCTACTAGTTAGCAGGTGCCCATAGCACTAAGCCTGGTTGCAAAACCGGGCCAACAGTAACAATAGGTTGTACCGGTTGGAGGATGACATTTGGTGTCGGCGGTGGAACGGGAGGCGAAATATACCACACAGGTAATCCCAATGTTAACCCGGGTAGACTAAGGGTAGCCATAACCGGGGCGCTTACTACACCCGAAGGAGGAAATAGAAAGGGGATAGTGTGGATTGGTGTAACACCGATGTGACTATGGACCAATGGTGGTTGACTACCGGGTGCTTGTGTATTCTGTGAAAGAGTACAGAGGTTTGCGACGTGGGTCTCCGGTGACGGTGGTGGAATGGCCTAGAATGTAGAGGTCATTGGTGTATCTGAGTAAAGTCCAGGTCCCACAGAAGAAACAAAGGAGGTAGTTGCACTAGAAGCGGGTTGTTCAACCATGGGGAGAACATTTTCGGGTGTTGCAGGGGCATTGGGATCATAGTAGGTGAGTTGGTCGATTTTGACCACGCGTCCCTCGTGGGGGATTATCATGGTACGAAAAACGGATGAGGCAACCGCTTTCATGGTGTACATGTAACTGCGGCCAAGTAAAAGGTTATAATCGAGTTGGGCATTAATGACCTCTATGTCGATGAGCACAGTTTTCCCACCCAATTGGACGGGGACATTGGGTAGTAGACCTTGAGGTTGAGCTGACCGGCCGTTGTAGGCTCGCAATGCAGTGGTGGATTGCTGGAGAGTAGGGGATCCCAACTTCTGCCAAACGAATGTGGACATGACGCATGTAGAGGCACCCTCGTCGATGATACATCGATGGATGACAAGATTCCGAATAGAAACAGAAACTTGGACTGCTATGGTGGAAGGCAGACGTGGTTCGGACTGGTCCAAATCAAAGGTCATCAATTTTGAATCATTTGGGTCAATCGCCCCAATGGCGGAAAGTAAATTCTTGCGCTACGTAGGACAATTTTTCAAGACTTCTAACGCAAACATGGCTGCGGGAGATTGAGCTAAGTCATCTACGATGTTGTAATTTGACGCAGCCCATGCATTGGGGTTGTTGTAGATACGGCGGAGTGGGAAACGAGGTGCTTTGGAGGTGCCATCGAGTGGAAGCGGTGGTATACGTAATGTCTGATCAGTGGGATGAGCGTTAGTATCCTTATCGGTGGGGGGGGTGTTGATCTCTTTTCCTTTCTCTCTAGACAGACCCGGGCTGGCGGTATCTTTTAGACCAACAGAACCCTTAGCTCACTGGCCCTTTCGGCAACAGGTCGCAGAAGCAACCTGAAGTCTCACCCGAAGTGATTCTAATGGGAGGCAGAAGACTCAAGTGTCCCCAGCCAAGTTCCGAGGCATCCAGGGCGCTTAAACCCACCTTAACCCCTTTCACAGAAGCTGTCTATCTCATTCCATTACTCCGGCTACGCCTCTGTCTTATCGCGGTACGCAGGGAATGCGATAAGTCTTTCCCTATGTGAAACCGTCTAGCGATACCCAAGATATCGTAGGAGCGATATCTTCCTCTTCTAGTTCCTGCGGTAAGTGAACTTTGACCGCTTCCTGGGTTAATAGGTGGTCTTAGCTATCCTTATCCTGGTACTGCAGTTAGCAACGACTTTCAGCCTACAAGCATAACCCTCGCTAATGAACTCGACCCTTGATATCTCGCAACACGTAACTAGGTAGAACATTACTTTGCGCAATGTCTAAGTAAACCATTCATGCCTCATATTCAGTTCTTACTCGCACATTAACCTCTGTTTAACAATTATCTAGTTCGCAAAGGGGTTAGCTATGATTATCGCAATTGTTATACATCATTCAGAAGTTAACTGACGACCATGTACATTACTTATAACAGCCTGAAGCATTCATAAATAACACAAACAAGTGAATGAGAACAATGGCTACACAATTACAATAGTGCTACTTAGATAAGCACGTTGATACTCCCAGGGCAAGAACTACGCCCAGGGGAACTGCGGTTCTTGCTTACAACTCTGGGGAATAAACACAGTTCCGTTCCACTCTTTACAACAAGGGTCTTTCTGGGAAACTCCACCTCAGTGGGAGCCCTTCTCTATAGACCTCTTTTCTCTTCTTGCCTTTACAGTGCACTCTCTTCCTCTCGCAATCCCTGCGGATTGCACTATCTCTCAACAGGTCGGCCCTTGTATTCTCAGGGATGTTCAGACTTGCAACAATAAAAGACTTGACTAGCATCTACCTGATGTCTCTATCGCTATGTGGCCAACCCCTTATCCTATAAAAAGACTACTATATATAGATGGCCCGAAGGTCTCATCGCAGTTACAAAACTGTGGGCCTTATCCCAACAGTGACTCAACCCTAACCACTTACAGTCAACTGGCTGTACTTCCATGGCCGCCTTCTGTCTCGTCGCCGCTTCCTGCAGTCCTTAGTCTTTAATGCATCGGCCCGTCGCTTCTTCTTGGTTCAAGCAACGCCGACTGTGGTCCTTCTTCTTTAATGAGGGTAGCTGAACCCTCTCTTCATCTTCGGCGCCTTTATTGCGGTGGTTGAGCTCTCCCTTCGGCCTCTTCTTTGTACCACATGCTTGACTTTTCTGTACCTATCGCCGTGATTCCCGCCGGAATTTGCGCTACGGCGATATCTTTGTCTTACCGCCAAAATTGGTACTTTCCCTCCAAAATTAGTTATCCTTCCCAAAATTAGCAGCTTCCTAACTGCTGCGGAAGTTCTCTCCAACAACTCCCCTAACACTTACTTGTGGCTCGTCCCCGAGCCACTCGCAGCAACAGCCTGATTCATCTGCCTAAGCTTATCCTTTGCTGCTCGTGAGATTGCTGCGAATTGTGCCTTAAGCGCTTTAATACTTTCATCCATGTGTGTTACTTCTTCCTGCGCTGCGCTGAGCAGCTCAGCGGTTACCAAGGAGTCCTCTGTGCCCTCAATGACTCCTTTACTTGAGGTGAAGCTTTTCACCTTTTGCTCCAGTTCATCAACCAAATGTGCGACTTTGCTTTCATATGGGCTAACTTCGTTAGCCAGGTTGATCTGCTGTTCTCTGTATTTCTGCACCTGCTGCTGAATTTGTGTGATTTCTCCTTTCTTTCTTATCTTCGCAAGAGCACTCAAGCCCTTGTATTCTTCTTCAGCTTTTGCTATCGCATCTTCACAGTGCTTAATGTGCTGATCGAGCTCGGCTTTCTGTGGGAGCTCCTCTAGCTCCAGCCATGTCTTTGATGCATCTTCCAGGATGGCCTCTGCTGCTTCCACCCGACAGTGCATCTGTGTCTGTACAACTCTGAAAGCTTGCACTCGTGCTTCTTGGATTTCCTCTGGAGTAGGTGGCTTATTTGCTTCAAGTGCAGCAATCCTTGCTTCGTATTCTTCCTCCATCTTTCTCTTCTCTTCATCTAGAGCCTTTGCTCTTTCCGCTATTTTTCTGATCTTTTGAGTTATTTCTAACTCAGGCCTGATATCGCACTGCGGAAGTTCTGCTGCAATATTCTTTAACACAAGAGAGACATCCTGCTCTCGCTGAACATATTGCGTCAACTGGGCACTCTCTGCCTCATGCTGCGCAATGAGCTGCACATTGTCGTTAGATAGCAAAACATTTTGCTCATATGTGACTTGTTCTCTGTGCCTCAGCTCCGTGCCTATCTGCTGGAAAATTTCATACAACTGATCCATAGGTACCTCTGGTAGGTTCACCTCAAGAGGATGAACCATCTGCACTTCCATAGGTACAGGGAACTTAATACTTCCCGGCGGTATACGAACAATGTTCGTGCGGTCCCTTGCAATACTTTCTTCTCTGCTCTGTGAAGGGGGCTGCGAACTTTCTGCGATTGTAGTTGGAGCTGGCTGAATCTGCATGGAAGCAGTCTTCTCCGTGATTGCCTTCAATTCTCGCAATTTGTTGTCAAGGCTGATGCGCATACGATCCTGCGATGACTGAATCGCAGCGAATTTATCCCGCATCTTCTCCTGTATTCGGCTGGCGATGAGATCATACTCATCCTCTGTCATGATTGGTGCCTGCGGTTCGTCGGAAGTAACCGCCTTTGTTCTCTTCTTCTTTGCTCGCACCGGAGAAGGGCCTTCAATAGCCTTTCTCTTAGAACCCATTGGTTCTTTCTCTTTGTCTTTAGGATCTACCTCCTGAACATCTTCTGGATCCTCAGCTGGGGGATCAACTGGAACTAGGCCAGAGGATAGATCATCATACATTTGTTTCATGTCCTCGTCGAAACAGTTCTTAATGGTATCTTCGACCTGCTGGATTTCCATGCGATATGGGCCGGGGGCCCATTCGTTATGTTTCCTGAACCCTTTGGGTCTGATGTAGGTTTTATCCCCGTCGACTTTAAATTCCAGCTTGGACTGATAAAGATCAACGACCGGCGAGTCGACACGCGGAATCGTTGCGACGGATTCAAGCAATAGCGTATAATATTCATGGAATACCATTGCGTTATTCTTGTGCTTCTCTGGGTGATTACTCGCCCAAAGATTGGAGTACCTTGACCCTCTGCACGCCCCTGGTGCCAGCTGTGGAAACTGCGAATTGGGCGGCTCTTTCCATCCAATGAAAGCCATAAGGATCAGCAGCCACGAGAAGTGGAAGCTGTGAAGTGGATCCTGCTGCGCCTGCGCACAGTCTTGAAAGAAACTATTCAGCAAAAATAAACTCCAGTTGTAAGGTTTACCGTTTATGACTTCGATCGCTAGGCGGATAACTGAGCCTGTGACCTCCTTCGGCCTCACCTTGAGAAGGAGTTTTCCGGCCAACAGACTAACAGTAAACCGCAAGGCGTCATCCTGTATTGAATTGACATCGTAGGCACGACCTCCTCTTTGCAGCTTATACTCCGCAACCTGCTTGGTTGAGAGTCTGGTATCCTTTGTGGCGCCATCAATATTTATCTGTGGGTCAAAACCAGTCTTCGACAGACCGGTAATGCGGTGAATGAGGTCAACATTAACATCTATTCGGTTACCCAACCATAAGTAACCGCCATGCACGCATGAAAGTAGCGTCCGCACCACAGCATTGACCTCCGGGCCCCGTCCAAAGTGTGGGATCTCCAGGAGATTGAGCAGTCCCGACGGTACTAAATGGCTTACATGGTCCATGGGGACGAACTCATCGTGCTGTGTCCTTGGGTTCCTCTGAATCGTCATATAACGGTCGCGGCGGAATTGTGGGTACAACGTATAATCTCTCAGATTATAATCAGTAAACTTAACAGCATGCATATTCCCCCACAAGTTACCTTCTTCCTTCACTCGGTTATCCAGCGGTGGGAGTATGAGTTCATATTTAAAGTCTCGTGGAAGAACAATGGCTGGCGCATTCTCTACTCTTGGTGGGAAGTATATGGTAGTGACTGTAACTTCTTCCGGGAGTTCCTGCTCCGGTTCTTCTGACTCTGTGCTATTCAGGGTCTCGCTACGTTCCATATTAGCTAAGGTTCTCGGCGACTGGCGTATGGTCGAAGAGCCAGCAGCAATTTTCTTTCCTTTCTCCGCCACAACTGAAGTCATAGCGCACTCAATTCCACCCCTTTGGAATCTCTGCAACACGTCTTCGAGAGGCTCGTCTGGCGCGAGGCGCCTTCCCCTATGGTACTCTGGACTTCCTATGATTGCTAATCTTAATGCAAATCAGAGTCGGCAACTGTTTCTAGTTTCCCTGCTCAGGACTCTGCTAAGAATACGCTTGGCTCGACTCAACTGCGCTCAACTCTTTTAGTGAAAATGACCAAGTAGCCCCGTACTTTGAATAGAACGTGTATTTATCATAAGGCGGAATTTCAAATGGCAACGGACCAGTGACTGGACCCGTTGGCGGTATTTAATGCATAGACAAGACAGCACCCCGCGCCTATTTATTGCAAACGCCATTTGAAATTTTGCTGGGAAACTGTGCGCCGGAGTGATGTCGCATCGGATTTTCCAAATCTAGAAGAATCGTCGTACTGCTGCCAAATCTTAGTACAACAGATACTTGTCAGCCGTGCAGTTAATGCTTGTCAGATGGCGAAGTGACTAGCCCTCTGATCAATTCAAAATTTGATATCGCATCAATCTGTTTTCTGTCCTCTGCGATAAGATATCGCATCGTCTGGAAATGGAAAGTGCCAAAAACTCGCCTCATATCAAAATTATCGCAACCACCAGGAAAACTGGCTGCGAATTCTTACCTGAAGTATTTCCCGGTGTAGACTCCTTAGGGTGCGATGCTTCATTTCAACTACACTGAACATCTGCACCACTTGCTTCCTTTCTGGGCTAGGGCTATGAGGTGGCATGGCCTTCGCGATACAGCTTAAGCCGACTACCATTGATCAAGGTAGGAAGAAACTCCCCACTCATAGTACGAAGCTGTATAGCACCTCCATCTGTTATTTGCTGGATTTGATATGGTCCTAACCAATGAGTTTTGAATTTTCCAGGGAACTTTATAAACTTACTGTCATAAAGGAGTACCAAGTCTCCAAGCTGAAAGGTTTTGTTCTTGATATGCCTATCATGCCAAGCTTTTTCTCGTGCTTTCTGCACTTTTTGGTGGAATCCTGCGATAAATCTGTCTTCCTCCAGATTGAGCAGCTGTGCCAATCTCTCCCCTAAAGTATCAGAATCAGCCATCTCTGTAAGCTGAGCAATCCTTAGACTGGGTAAGATGTATTCCATAGGCATAACAGCCTCTTGTCCATATACCAGGCTGAAAGGTGTGTGCCCTGTTAGTTTCTTACACGTGGTCCTGTAAGCCCATAATACAGCATTAACTATGAGGTCCCAGTCATCCCTTTGACTGTTACAAATCTTTGTAAGAGCATGTTCTAATATCTTATTGAAAGCCTCCACCGTACCATTAGCTTGAGGGTGGTAAGGTGTACTCTTATGGTGCTGTATTTCAAATTCCTCTGTCAAGGCTTCTATGGTGCTATTCAAAAAATGTGTGCCTTGATCACTCATCAAAGTCACTGGGCATCCAAATCTAGTGATGATGTTTTCAAAAAGAAATTGTGCTGCTGTAGCAGCATCACAATTCCTGACTGCTTTTGCCTCAGCCCACCTGGTGAGGTATTCTGTTGCTGTAATTATATATCTCGCACCAGTTCGTTTTCCTGGGGGGTTAATAGGACCCACGAAGTCTATGGCCCACTTATCGAATGCGCGTAGCGTTATCTGTGGTCGCAACGGCATTTCATCTCTTCTGGAGGGCTTTCCTGTCCTTTGGCAGATATCGCATGATCTGCAAAACTCTTTACTGTCTTTATGTAATGTAGGCCACCATAGTCCGGCTGCTAGGATCTTCTGAGCGGTAGGCTTCCCTGCGAAATGGCCTCCTGCGATGCCCGAATGTGCTTCCTTAAGAATGGTCTGTTTCTCGTGGGGCATAACGCATCTGCGCAAGATTTCATCTGGTCCTAACTTATAGAGGTGTCCTGCAATCAGGGTGAAGTCTGCTGCTTTCACCACTAATTGTTTCTTTTGTTGCTTGGTAAACTCAGGTGGTGCCCACCCTGTAGTAAGGAATTGAATTATGTCTCCATAATATTCATCTGCGACCTGAATGGAGAACAATTGCGCATCAGGCAAGTTGTCCTCTAAATTACTTGGTTCTTCACCTGAGTCTAGCCTTGACAGGTGATCAGGTCCTGCATTTAGTCTTCCTGGCTTAACAATGATTTCAAAATCATATTCCTGGAACAACAATAGCCATCTGCATATTCTTCCCCCTAACACTGGCTTATTGACCAAGTACTTTAGTGCAGAATGGTCGGTGAACATCTTGAACGGGGCACCCAATAAATAGTGCCGAAATTTCTGTAAGGCATACACCATTGCTAACCCTTCTCTCTCTGTGGTGGTGTAATTCTTCTCAGCTGTCGATAGTCTCCTGCTCGAATATGCGATAGGGTGGTCAATACCCCCTTCGCCTGGTTGCGTGAGAATAATGCCCAGTGCGATGCCAGATGCATCCACATGAACATGAAAAGGCTTGTTCCAATCTGGAAATACCAGAATAGGTGCTGTAACCATTTTTTCTTTTAGAGCGTCAAGACTCTTCTGACATTCCTCATTCCACTGAAATTTGATATCCTTCTTCAATAATTTCTCCATTGGTGCGGTAATCTTGGCATAACCTTTGATAAACTTTCTGTAATACCCAGTATGACCAAGTGTAGTTCTCAGCTGCTTTACTGAGTTAGGTGCTGGTAAATTGACAATGATGGCGATCTTCGCAGGATCTACCATCAAGCCTTGTCTGCACACAATGTGACCCAACAACGTACCAAAAGGCGCACAAAATATACATTTTTTTAAGTTAAGGGAAATCTGGTGCTGTCTACATTTTTCAAACATTAATCGCAGGTTCCTATGTGCTTCTTGACTAGTCCAAATACAGTCCAATCATCAAAATAAACTTCTAGAAATTGATGGATGTATTCCTTAAAGACAGCAACAACTACTCTAGAAAAAATTGCTGGGGCATTCTTAAGACCAAAGGGCATTACCGTATACTGAAAGGAGCCCCATTCTGTCGCAAATGTGGTCTTGTGCCTGTCGTCTGGATGGATTCTTATCTGGTGATAGCCTGAAAAGCCATCAGTAAATGAATAGATTTCTTGTCCTCCCACATTGTCTAAGACTTCATCAGTGAATGGTGTCGGAAATGGGTCATGCAGCGATGCATCATTCAGTTTGCGCAAGTCGACACAGATCCTGATGTCTCCTTTTGTTTTCTTTTCTTGTACTACCATGGGACTAACCCACTCACTTTCTTCAACAGGTTCAATGATGCCTGCTGTTAGCATCTTATCTATTTCATCTTTTACTTTTGCTTTATACCGCGGATTCAACCTGTATGGGCGTTGCTTAACCGGCTTAGCGTCCTCCTTAAGCGGTATTCTCATGACTCCGAGGTCACCCACTATTCCCTTCATTTCTGTAAAGTTGGTAGGAAATAGGTCCTGATACTCATGTAATAGGTCTGTGATTTGGCCAATTGTCTCATCATCCCAATAATCTCCAATAGAGGCAAACTTAGGGTCTGTTTCTGTGCCAATATTGCTCTTTCTAATCTTGATTGGTTCTGTTACAGCTGGGATTTCTAAGTGCGGGCCTTCAACTTCACGTGTACCTTCTGTTTCTGCGATATTGATACTGCGAGGATCTTCATCCTCATCGCTTGAGTCTTGTGCGCAGTTGTAACATTCCAGTGCATGTTCCATCTGAATAGCCCACTCGGGTTGCGAATCCGCTGGTAATGGGCAATCCTCAAATATTTTAGTCTTTATGATCTTCAAGGCCCGATCAATGCTTGGATGCTCAGATTCGAAACTGAACGTGACCAAAAAGTTTTCAATCATAATAGGCCATGAGATAGTTCCTTTTCTTAGCTCTGCTTCTGTATACCAATTCCGTGGAACTGTATCCAGTGTGTGGATAAACAAATGAACCCATTCTTCTGCTGGAATTTCTAGCCAACTCTGTTCACAGTTCCTAATGTGTGCTCTGGGATCACTCTCCCCTGTGTATTTCCGCTGTGTACAGTCTTTTTCTTTAGAGAATCTAATGCGCATCAATCTCTTACAATCATACCATGATGCGATATGTTCCTTGTGTGTGTACCACCATCTTGCAGGTGTGGCTCGAACTGCAAGGTCAAAAACCTCCATCCTCTGCTCTTGAGGAATCTCTTGTTCAAACTGCTGCAAAAAATCATTGACATCTGCTAATCCATCAAAAGTTGGAATATACATGTTTTCTGTCCCGATCCATCGCAGTGATTTAGTCATGAATGCGCATCTGCGAATAGAGACTTCGTGGAGTCTATTTTGCCAATTTTCTAAGCCAACATCTGAATCTGATGTGCAAGAGCTATCACATCTCCAGCTGATATGTCCATCAGCTGTAGGATCAATGTAATCTGTCTGATTAGAAGTCATTTGGTACAAATTTTCCATGTTATGCACCTCCTCTTCTGCTTTGATTGGCTCAATGTAGCGAGGACCCTGTAAAGGGTCTAATGGTGCGATAACCCGGACTTGAGCATCTTCAAATGTCATCTGCCTTTTCTTTAAGTTGATAACAGCCTTGTTATCAAAAGCCCAATCAATACCTAATAGAGCTGGATAGGGTTTGGTGTCACCAATAATTTCTATGATCTCAAAATCGGCATATGTGTGAACTCCGTCGATGTCCACTGGGACATGCGATAGGCGACCCATCGGTGATATTCTCTGCTGATTAGCTAGTCTGAGATGGATAGGGGATCTGCTTAGTTTTGGACTTCCCATCTGTTCCCATGTCTGTTTAGTCAAGACATTTACTTCTGAACCTAAGTCTAGGATAACCTCATCCATTTCAAATAGTCCGATCTGCGCTGTGAGCCTCATCTCTCTTCCTGTCCTTGTATGGCCCATTATATGGTGAATGGTGCGCTGTGTATTGCTCACAGAAGGGCTCTGTTGACATTGTTCAATAACTTTCTGAAGTTCCTCTACAGCTTTCCCATTTCTTAGAAGTTTCAAACAACTCTGCAAGAACGACTGTACACTCCCGGTCAATTCCTCTTCGTCGCATCTGCCAGATGTGCTAGCCTGTGGTATCTGCGTAGTACTAACATCCTGCGGTGGTTTCCGTGGTATACCCTGAGATGGTAATAATAGTGATCTGGGCGGTGTCTGTTCAGCAAAGGAAGTCTTAGTTTGTTGAAATGCCTCCTTATTCTTTTGTAGATCAAGTGGGATAGGTTTTCCTGGAGCTTTGCGCACCCACTGCGTTCCTGTCGTTTTTTCCACGTCCTGCGATATGTTGCTCGTGGAGAGGCCACTGCGAGTTACAATATTGACCCGTGGTTCGGTTTCGTTCTGCTCAGCAGCGATAAACTGGATAGTCTGATTGGTTGCTGGCTTGGCGTCCTTGATCTTAGCTATCAGTATGGGACATTCCTCTATTGTGTGGTCATAAGATTTACAATACTTGCACGTTGTAGTAGGGTTCTGACAGTCCCTAGCGTAATGTCCTGTGCCTCCACAGTTATAACAGGTGATAGTTCCACGGCCACGGCCAGGTTCATAGCCTCCTCCGCGTCCTCGGCCTCTGAAATTTCCTCCACGGCCTCCCTGATTCGGATCAGTTTGTGCACGTACTGCTGGTCCGGATGCTTCTGACTGAACTCTGTATAGGTCGTGCTTCCTTTCTATCATTAACTCATAAGCTCTACAATTGTTTTCGTCATGTCCCACAGATTTACAGAAGTTGCAGTATAGGTTCTTTGGTGTCTGCACATATTTCTGAAGGAGAGGGCATTCCTGAGGACTGTGTCCTCTGGTTCTACAAATCTCGCACCATGGCCCCTGGTTCTGCATCAACGGGTTCGGAGCTCCACTGGTGATATAGTCAGCAAAGACAGGGCAGTTATCCTTACTGTGTCCCTGCGCTTTACACTTAGTACACCAAATTTCATGCGCAACCTCCTTTCCTTTCTTAATTTCATGCAGCTGTAAGGTGAGGTTAGCTAGCTGATTTTGCATATTAGTGATACCGGTGCTAGTTTCTGCTAGAGGTGAAGCCTCTAGTTTCATTGCCATTTCTAATGCTTCATCTTGTGTATTTAATTTCTGTTGCATTAGCGGAAGTCTGATGTGTGGTAATATTGCTGCGATAAACCATTCTTTATGCTGTTGAGGCGCAAGCTCAAAGCTTACCTGATCAATGAGGGTCTTGAATCTCTGGTCAAAATCCCAAACCGTCTCCGTAGGCAATTGTTTAATATCTTTAAGTTCTGCTATGCATTGTGACTCGGATTTAGGTTTTTTAAACTCTTTAATCATAGCAGTTCTAACCTGTGCAAGCGTTCTGTTATGGCCAGTGGTATACTTCATATACCAAGTTAATGCTCTTTCTCTAAATGTGGTGGCCAGCTGGACAAGCTTGACATTATCATCTTGTATTTGCTTAATGGTCCATATGGCTTCGCATAAGAACCAGTGTTGCTCAGGGTCCTCCGACCCTGTACCTTTGAATGTTGGTAGCTTCATATCATCTCCCATTCTGTTTCTAGATGGTGGGTTCTGGTTTGCTGTATGACTACCACTCGGCTGTGTAGATGTGGAGGGTGTAGCGGTAGTATTCGCTGTATAAGAGCTACTAGACGGGGTTCCTACGGGATTATTCTGAGTTCCGACTGGCTTTTGAGGAGTCCTAGGGTTCTGACTCTGCTGTCTCGGGTGATCTGAGCTGTCTTCTTCAGAAGAAGATGAATCGTTGACTCTATATCTTTTACCACTACGTGTATGTCCAAGATATTCGTAATCACTTTCAGAGTCTACTGACATTACAATATCATGCTACTATTCATCTGAGAGTATATCCAGTACTCCTTTTTCATATAGTAATTGCTTAATGGAAAGACTTAGAGAATTTAGGTACTTACCGCGATAACCCTTGAAGAAGTGCCGTTCTGCTGCGCTGAAACTCTTTCTCTGATCAACCGCGAATTCTGTGATGAAGCCTTCCAGCAGACTCGCAAGCCAGAAGTCTACTGCGCGTGAGATGGGGTTATCGACACCTTTCAAGGTCTGAATCAGCTCTGCTGTCCAGACAACTTCTCGATTCTTCTTGACACCGCTGTTGTCAGCAAGCGTTGATAACCAACCATATAACTCAATAGCATAAGTTACGAAGAATATCTCGTGGAGATCTGTAAAAATGTGCTTCTGTAGCCAAGCCTCAGTGCTCAGTCTAGGATTCTTGTTTTCTTTTGCAGCAAACTCTCTTTCTTTTGACTCAACCCACTGGTTAAGTTCTTGCTTGGTAGGATGCCAACAGAACATCAGCGCAATGTGTTCAAACCGGCAACGGAACCATTTGTTGATCTCTTTTCCTTTCTCTCTGGACAGACCCGGGCTGGCGGTATCTTTTAGACCAACAGAACCCTTAGCTCACTGGCCCTTTCGGCAACAGGTCGCAGAAGCAACCTGAAGTCTCACCCGAAGTGATTCTAATGGGAGGCAGAAGACTCAAGTGTCCCCAGCCAAGTTCCGAGGCATCCAGGGCGCTTAAACCCACCTTAACCCCTTTCACAGAAGCTGTCTATCTCATTCCATTACTCCGGCTACGCCTCTGTCTTATCGCGGTACGCAGGGAATGCGATAAGTCTTTCCCTATGTGAAACCGTCTAGCGATACCCAAGATATCGTAGGAGCGATATCTTCCTCTTCTAGTTCCTGCGGTAAGTGAACTTTGACCGCTTCCTGGGTTAATAGGTGGTCTTAGCTATCCTTATCCTGGTACTGCAGTTAGCAACGACTTTCAGCCTACAAGCATAACCCTCGCTAATGAACTCGACCCTTGATATCTCGCAACACGTAACTAGGTAGAACATTACTTTGCGCAATGTCTAAGTAAACCATTCATGCCTCATATTCAGTTCTTACTCGCACATTAACCTCTGTTTAACAATTATCTAGTTCGCAAAGGGGTTAGCTATGATTATCGCAATTGTTATACATCATTCAGAAGTTAACTGACGACCATGTACATTACTTATAACAGCCTGAAGCATTCATAAATAACACAAACAAGTGAATGAGAACAATGGCTACACAATTACAATAGTGCTACTTAGATAAGCACGTTGATACTCCCAGGGCAAGAACTACGCCCAGAAGAACTGCGGTTCTTGCTTACAACTCTGGGGAATAAACACAGTTCCGTTCCACTCTTTACAACAAGGGTCTTTCTGGGAAACTCCACCTCAGTGGGAGCCCTTCTCTATAGACCTCTTTTCTCTTCTTGCCTTTACAGTGCACTCTCTTCCTCTCGCAATCCCTGCAGATTGCACTATCTCTCAACAGGTCGGCCCTTGTATTCTCAGGGATGTTCAGACTTGCAACAATAAAAGACTTGACTAGCATCTACCTGATGTCTCTATCGCTATGTGGCCAACCCCTTATCCTATAAAAAGACTACTATATATAGATGGCCCGAAGGTCTCATCGCAGTTACAAAACTGTGGGCCTTATCCCAACAGTGACTCAACCCTAACCACTTACAGTCAACTGGCTGTACTTCCATGGCCGCCTTCTGTCTCGTCGCCGCTTCCTGCAGTCCTTAGTCTTTAATGCATCGGCCCGTCGCTTCTTCTTGGTTCAAGCAACGCCGACTGTGGTCCTTCTTCTTTAATGAGGGTAGCTGAACCCTCTCTTCATCTCCGGCGCCTTTATTGCGGTGGTTGAGCTCTCCCTTCGGCCTCTTCTTTGTACCACATGCTTGACTTTTCTGTACCTATCGCCGTGATTCCCGCCGGAATTTGCGCTACGGCGATATCTTTGTCTTACCGCCAAAATTGGTACTTTCCCTCCAAAATTAGTTATCCTTCCCAAAATTAGCAGCTTCCTAACTGCTGCGGAAGTTCTCTCCAACAGGGGGCTTCGGAGGTAGGGCCATACTGGTTCCGACGTGTCTAGATGTTGACATCGGCAGTGGACATCATCAATAAGTGGTGAGTGCCTGAATCAAACATTGGTTGATCAGGAGCGGCGTAAGTGATTTGTTGTGGTGGCACGTTGTGGTATTGTAAACTGAACTTGAAAGAAATAAATGCTTTATAGGAAATTTCCAAAAAATAAAGGATCTTTCAAAAATAAAAAAGCAAATATTTATGACTTTTTTTTAATAAATGGAAACTAAATGCTTTGCAAAATTAACTCAAAACACAAAGGATCTTTGGAATCATGAAAGCAAATAATATACTTCTTTAAAGAAATAAATGGTTTTCTTTTCAAGGAAATTGCTAAGGGCAAGATTTTTTAAAGAAGTAAACAGGAAAATATTTTAACCTAGATAAACTGCAAAATAAGTCTTTCTTTCACTTTCTTGAAATTTTTTAAAAAGACTTCTAGATGTGCATTTAAATAGTGAAATTTTTTCTATGGCTGTAAAATATGCAGAATTTAATACTGTAAAAATGTGCTATGTGGGCAGAAAATACAGTAAAAAATAATTTTTTGAATCGGAATGGCCGAATGAAAAAATTAGCAGCGCGGCTTTTGACAGAAAAGCTGCGATGGACCGCGCGGGTTTCTGTCGCACAGTCGCGATGGACCGCGCGGGATTTAGGCGCACTGTCGCGATGTGTAGCGCGGAAAATGTCCGCGAAGCCGCGATGTGCAGCGCGCAGATAGGCCGCGAAGCCGCGGGGGACCGCGCGGAAAATGGCCGCGCAGTCGCGATGTGCAGCGCGGTAAATGACCGCGAAGCCGCGATGTGCAGCGCGGAAACAGGCCGCGAAGCCGCGGTGAACCGCGCGGAAAAAAGCCGAAAAGTCGCGATGGACCGCGCGACTGTCAGGCTAAAAACCGCGAGGCGAAATCCGTGCACGGAAGCCGAAAAACGAACCCGAAAATTGAGAATTCCGGGCTGTTAATGGCAATAGATGGGGCCAAAAACTAGAGCAGCAATGGATCTGCTGTCTAGGATGGCAGATCTATGGATCTAAAGGCTAAAAACTAATAAAAAACTAAAATTAAAAGCAAAATTTGAGATCTATTGTTCAAAGCCAGCGGAGTCGCCAAAAACTGTTGGCCCGGTTTTGCAACCAGGCTTAGTGCTATGGGCACCGACTAACTAGTAGCAGCAGTTTCAATGTAAAGCAAATAACAATAAACTAAATCTAAACTAAACTAAACTAGCATGTGCATTTTGAATTAAAGAACAAGAATAAGAAAGATAAAAAAAATAATTTTGTATTGAAAAATGGGGGGCAAGCAAGTGCTTGCGATAATACCTTCAATGGTGAAGGTTGATGTTGAGCAACTCCCAAGATGAGTAGCTCCAAGCTCCAAGAGGTCTCCTTCTCCAAGGTTGCTTAAAATGGCTAAAATGCTCAAGGAATATTTCGGCAGCATGAGGATGAGATAATGGATGGATGTGAAATGAGGAGCCCCTACCACCTTTTTATAGGTTTTGGTGGTGGGGAATACCATTTGTGGTTTTGTGGAAACCAAATGGTATTGACCAACATGGTTTAGGTACTTTTCCCTCCTTTTTCCTTTTTTGAATAAAATTAATATTTTAATTCCCTTTTTAATATTTTGGGAATTTGGACCCTGTTTGAGGGTTTTTTTATGCTTTTCAGGAAAAATAATATTTTTTGAGTGGGAAAAAGGGGTGTACTGAGGTCTTTTGGTGACCTTTTGTTGGTTTCAAAGGCTCAGATGGTGGAAAAGTGGACAAATGGGTCATGTGAATAAGGGAATGAGCTAGTGAGCACTTTTTAGGTGTTAACAAAGAGGATAAACTCAAACAAGAAGGAATACAAGAACTTTTCTTTGTTAAGAGGGATTATGAGTTTCCTCATGGAGAGAAAGTTGTAGAGCTTGGAGGAGGCACATGATCTCACAATAGTTGGACCAGCCAATTATGGAGAATATGAATTAAATATTTCAATGGGTAAGAGTTGTGAAGAGTTAAGGTTTGTTCACAATTCTTCACCCCCTACTTCTTTTTCAGCCACATCAATTGAGGATGAAAATTGGGTGTAAGGTTTCTTTCTAATGGTGCTACATGAGGAGTATGAAAATCCTATCTCTCCTTTTGATGATGACATGACTACAACACCTTAATATTTATATTTTCAGTAGCATCCTTTTTTACCTTATGATGATACATGTCTACATGGATGCACCTATGATGTTGACTTGAGTCACTTGACGACACATGATTTTCCTTGCTCCCTGCTTAGTTCAATTGATGTTGGAGGAATTTTATCCAATACTTGGGTGAAGAGATATATTATTGGAGCACATTTTTATTGGCAGCAACATCCTTTGTTATTTCTTGATGATACATATCTACATGGATGCACCTATGATGTTCACTTGAGTCACTTGAAGACTCATGATTTTCCTTGCTCCTTGCTTAGTTCAATTGATGTTGGAGGAACTTCAACCAATACTTGGGTGAAGAGATATATGATTGGAGCACATTTTTATTGGCAGCAACATCCTTTCTTATCTCTTGATGATACACATATCCATGGATGCACAAATGGTACTTTGGTGAGCCCCTTGAAGGCTCATTGTTTTCTTTCTCCCTAAGTGGTTCAGATTTTAGTGGAGGTTCTTCATTCACTTTTCAAATAAAAGTACACATGGCTGATTATTTTGATGCATCTTACATCCTTTTGGAGTAGCATTATAGGACATGGGATCCTCACCTATGTCATTGGAGCAGATTTGATTGGTCACTTGATGCTTGTATGCACTTGGTAAATGGTGGTTTACTTACTTAGAGGTACAAGCACTTTCATGATTCTTTGATGATGCACCTCCTTGATGTACATTTGTATTATGTTGTTATGTACTTTGATGATCTATATTTTGTACTTATGATGTTTGGAAGAATGCATACAAGGAAATGGGATCCAGGAATTCTCTTTCTTAATGGTATGGGTAGGAGAGCACTCCTAATTGTTGGAGTGAAATAAAAGCAATGGGGCCCTGGGATAAGTTTTAGTCTCATTGGTTTCAATTTTTGGGGAAAACAAGTATTATGGGAGATTGAGTCACCACTTGAGAAGGTGATTGTAATTAGAGTAGTGGAGCAGCAAGCATGGTGGTTCCTCTCTAAAATTTTCATGGATTCTTGAAGACTCAAAGTTGGGAAACTCGGTGGAAACTTCAAAGAATTATATAGTGAGAAAGAGGGTTGAAAGTTTAAAAAGGGTTTCCAAAATATGAAAGAGGTAAAGATTAATTGTGCACACTTTGTTTTGATAGATTTAATTAATATTTTGGCTTTTAGTGTTGATGTCACAGTATGAAAAAGAAAACACACATCTCCTTATTTTTGGAAACACCTAATTGTAGTACATGAGTGCCACTAGTCAGAGTTTTCGAAAGAAAGTATTGGAAACAAATTTTTGGAAAGCAAGCAGGTTCTTCAACGTCCATGTTTGAAATTGCTCGAGGACAAGAAATATTGGGAGGGGAGGATTTGTCATGTCCCCAAATTTTGCATTGGGCCACAATGGCCTAAGTCACTTGGCCATACTCATGATAGTTTGTCAAATTGGTGCTAAGGGTCAAATAATTGCCAAGCATGATGTCCAAGTTAGTAATAATGTAAAATTAGATCCAAATGGACAAGGTGGGTCACATTAAGAGAAAATTACCAATTAAAATTTTGTAATGTCTCCATCCAAATAAACTATCATGGAGGAAAAATTGCACTAACTTACTAGTTCCCTAAGTTGGGGGTGGAAGCATCAAAAGTGGAATAAGGGAGATACAAGACCCAAAGTGAACGTAGACTTACAAATTCACATTAAATGGGTTAAATAAATAATAAGAAAAAGAAAATAAGGTGGCATTGGACCATGAGTACACATAAGAGGTTGTGGGACCCACATGTGGCAAGATTCACCACTACACTTGGCATCATTCTCTCACCAATTCGAGTTGAAGGTGAAAGGTAACATACTTGGGGGAGTTGAAGAGGTATTATTCATGGCATGAATCATGTAAGGTCGAATTAGAATGGAAGAGTAACTCCCATGGAAGAAAAAGAGGCATCTTAGAAGAATTGTGACAATTGGAGCTAGATGCCCTAACTTCTATGACAACAATGATGAAGATTCTATGACACTTATGACAAGGTTCATACCTGATTGCTGACATATGACATATATGACATGCCAGGGATAAAAATAGCCTCCAATATGGCTCACAAGCGGATTTATGGAATCCAATATCCCCCCATTCGAATTGATGGAAGAGGAGGGCTAGGAAGTATTGGACAAGTGGCATTCTTAGGAATCTCTCCCTAATTCGAGTTGGGATGATGCTCTTGGAGGGAATTTGAGATATGGAGGCCTTGGGAGGTTAATAAAAGACAAGAATAAAGAAGTATACCATATTTTGATCATTTCTCATTTGAAAAAAATTGGAGAGCTTGGCTTGTCCTTGCAAGGTGGATGCTTATCCTCTTTCCTTAGAACCAATTTCGAGGGTGCAATATTCCCATCCTAGTTTGTTGATGGCGATGCCATTTAGACCTATAAATAGAGATTCATGGATATGTTTTGATGCATATTAATATCCTAGCTCAGTTTGATTTCATTTTATCTAATTCTTCTCTATGCCTATTCTACTATCTTTCTCTCAATGTCATGTAAATGTGCAAGGGCACACTTGTTGTTGCATATAGTTAGTGAAGGACTGGTATTTTGACTTCATGGAACTGTTAGATGCTATATATATCTGTAATAATCGTATCATGAGATCCAAAGCTCTAAATATTATGTATTTCAAGTGATATTTACATCCAAGGAGGAGATTCGAGCCATTTTCCCCATAGCTTTTGCATAGCGCATTTGTTGTTGCATATAGTTATTGAAGTATTGTTTTTGCATATAGTTATTGAAGTACTATATATATATCTGTAATAATCATATCATGAGATCCACAGCTCGAAACATTATGTATTTCAAGTGATATTTACATTCAAGGAAGAAATTCGAGCCATTTTCCCCATAGCATTTGCATAGTGATTTTGGAATGATATTGTACCTGTTTATATCATAGTTTTCTGAGTTATTTATCATGTTATGATTTGTATATGAAGTTACCTTGATGGCCCAAATTATGTGTGCAAACCTTTGAAGTGTTTCTATAGTTTATGAAGAAATTCGAGACTCCTTACCCACCAATTTCACCTCAAAAACTAGACTCTAGAAGCTGTTGTTCATTACGATGCCTATTCGACCCTAAAACAAAATATAATGTTGCACATATATTGTTCCTAATGTCCTCTAATAGAGCCAAGTCTCATACCAAGAATTAGTGAATTTTGTACAGTGTTTGGAAGAGCATCTAATGGTAGACCTAGGGGGGTCTCCACTTCTCAAATTAACTGTTCTTGTTCTGAAACTTCTTCCCATGTAATTTGTAAACCATGGATGAGTATATCAGTTGTTTGGATGTCTGATATGTGTTTTAATATTTCATATTATGTTGTTATGTACTTTTATGTTCTATATTTTGTACTTATGATGTTTGGAAGAATGCATACGAGGAAATGGGATCCAGGAATTCTCTTGACTGACGATATGGGTAGGAGAGCACTCCTAATTGTTGGAGTGAAATACAAGCAATGGGACCCTGGTATAAGTTTTAGTCTCATTGGTTTCAATTTTGGGGGGAAACAATTAGTATGGGATATTGAGTCACCACTTGAGAAGGTGATTATAATCAGAGTAGTGCAGTAGCAAGCATGGTGGTTCCTCTCTAAACTTTTCATGGAATCTTGAAGACTCAAAGTTGGGAAACTCAGTGGTAACTTCAAAGAATTATGTAGTGAGAAAAAGGGTTGAAAGTTTAGAAAGGGTTTCCAAAATATGAAAGAGGTAAATATTAATTGTGCACACTTTGTTTTGATAGATTTAATTAATATTTTGGTTTTTAGTGGTGATGTCACAGAATGAAAAAGAAAACACACATCTCCTTATTTTTGGAAACACCTAATTGCAGTACATGAGTGCCACTAGTCAGAGTTTTGGAAAGAAAGTATTGGAAGCAAATTTTTGGAAAGCAAGCAAGTTCTTCGACATCCATGTTTGAAATTGCTTGAGGACAAGAAATATTGGGAGGGGAGGATTTTTCATGTCCCCAAATTTTGCATTGGACCGCAATGGCCTAAGTCACTTGGCCATACTCATGATAGTTTGTCAAATTGGTGCTAAGGGTCAAATAATTTCCAAGCATGATGTCCAAGTTAGTAATAATATAAAATTAGATCCAAATGGACAAGGCGGGTCACATTAAGAGAAAATTCCCAATTCAAATTTTGTAATGTCTCCATCCAAATAAACTATCATGGAGGAAAAATTCCACTAACTTACTAGTTCCCTAGATTGGGGGTGGAAGCATCAAAAGTGAATAAAGGGAGATACAAGACCCAAAGTAAACTTAGAATTACAAATTCACAATAAATGGGTTAAATAAATAATAATAATAATAAAATAGGGTGGCATTGGACCATGAATGCACATAAGAGGTTGTGGGACCCACATGTGGCAAGATTCACCACTACACTTGGCATCATTCTCTCACCAATTCGAGTTGAAGGTGAAAGGTAACATACTTGGGGGAGTTGAAGAGGTATTATTCATGGAATGAATCATGTAAGGTCGAATTATATTGGAAGAGTAACTCCCATGGAAGAAAAAGAGACATCTTAGAAGAATTGTGACACTTGGAGCTAGATTCCCTAACTTCTATGACAAAACTGATGAAGCTTCTATGACACTTATGACAAGGTTCTGTTAAAATTCAATATGCTAAGACATAAAATAGAAACATTACGTTCCATTTCACAATAATAGCATATACAGGATCACTGAAGAAACAACAAGCATAGCATAAACACAAGAGACAGAGATTTATCCTGGGAAACCCTCATGGGGTAGAAAACCCAGTAAAGCTTCCTCAATATAGATGACCAGAAATATACAAAGATGCAAACCCTGAGCATAAGCTCCTTCTTCTCCATAGCAGACCTCTCCTCCACAAGTGCGCCTTTCTCAAGTGAGTGTGAGTGTGTGGAATGAGGAACACACCTCCTCTATTTATACACTTCACTGATATGTATCTTACACAAGTACACGTAGGCTCGTATTTAACCAATGGGTTAAATACCCCACTACAACTAACTGGGCCGACCCCTCTAGGGTGGTCTAATAACCCTTTGACCCACATAACACATTTAGGGCCGACCCCCACTAGGGAAGTCTAATAACCCGAGTTACCACATTCCGACGGAGGAATAAACATCTCCGGATATACAATAAGATCTTCACGGAGGAATGAATCATCTCCGGAATAATAAAGTACAAATATAATATTCTTTGAAGTTACAATATCTCAACACTCCCCCTTAACGAGAAGGATATTATAACAGCATCTGCCCGAGCAAGGAGTCATCAACATCATACATGATACATCTATAAATCACTGGAAGCTTTCTCAACATCATCAGTAACTCAAGCAGTTACTGGAACATCACTGTCAACATCAATCATCAACATCACGATCTTTAGCATCGTCTTCATACGATCAGCAACATCGTCATCACACGATCAGCAGCATCGTCATCACACGATCAGCAGCATCGTCATCACACGATCAGCAGCATCGTCATCACACGATCAGCAGCATCGTCATCACACGATCAGCAGCATCGTCATCACACGATCAACAACATCGTCATCACACGATCAGCAGCATCGTCATCACATGATCAGCAGCATCGTCATCACACGATCAGCATCATCGTCATCACACAATCAACAGTATCGTCATCACATGATTAGCAGCATCGTCATCGCACGATCAGCAGCATCGTCATCACACGATCAGCAGCATCGTCATCACACGATCAACAGCATCGTCATCACACGATCAGCAGCATCGTCATCACATGATCAGCAGCATCGTCATCACACGATCAGTAGCATCGTCATCAAATGATCAGCAGTATCGTCATCACATGATTAGCAGCATCGTCATCGCACGATCAGCAGCATCGTCATCACACGATCAGCAACATCATCAAGGAATGATGTAAACCAGTCATGTACCTTTTGAACCGAAGTCCAGGGACGATCCAGTCCTATCTTTATCGAAGACATACGTCTACGGCTCTTCTTTCGGACTTAAGTCCAGGAATGATCCAATCCCTTCATTATCGGAGACATACGTCTACGGCTCTTCTTTCGGACCGAAGTCCAGGAATGATCCCAATCCCTTTATTATCGGAGACATACGTCTACGGCTCTTCTTTCGGACCGAAGTCCAGGAATGATCCCAATCCCTTTATTATCGGAGACATACGTCTACGGCTCTTCTTTCAGACCGAAGTCCAGGAATGATCCCAATCCCTTCATTATCGGAGACATACGTCTACGGCTCTTCTTTCGGACCGAAGTCCAGGAATGATCCCAATCCCTTCATTATCGAAGACATACGTCTACGGCTCTTCTTTCGGACTGAAGTCCAGGAATGATCCCAATCCCTTCATTATCGGAGACATACGTCTACGGCTCTTCTTTCGGACTGAAGTCCAGGAATGATCCCAATCCCTTCATTATCGGAGACATACGTCTACGGCTCTTCTTTCGGACCGAAGTCCAGGAATGATCCCAATCCCTTTATTATCGAAGACCTCACGTCTACGGCTCTCTTTAGGATTGAAAGTCCAGGGATGATCCCAATCCCCTCAACTGTCCACTAAGGACTTCATTCTCGGAGACCTTACGTCTACGGCTCTCTTTAGGACTGAAAGTCCAGGGATGATCCCAATCCCCTCAACTGTCCACTAAGGACTTCATTCTCGGAGACCTTATGTCTACGGCTCTCTTTAGGACTGAAAGTCCAGGGATGATCCCAATCCCCTCAACTGTCCACTAAGGACTTCATTCTCGGAGACCTCACGTCTACGGCTCTCTTTAGGACTGAAAGTCCAGGGATGATCCCAATCCCCTCAACTGTCCACTAAGGACTTCATTCTCGGAGACCTCACGTCTACGGCTCTCTTTAGGACTGAAAGTCCAGGGATGATCCAATCCCCTCAACTGTCCACTAAGGACTTCATTCTCGGAGACCTCACGTCTACGGCTCTCTTTAGGACTGAAAGTCCATGGATGATCCAATCCCCTCAACTGTCCACTAAGGACTTCATTCTCGGAGACCTCACGTCTACGGCTCTCTTTAGGACTAAAAGTCCATGGATGATCCAATCCCCTCAACTGTCCACTAAGGACTTCATTCTCGGAGACCTCACGTCTACGGCTCTCTTTAGGACTGAAAGTCCAGGGATGATCCCATCCCCTCACATGTTCATCAAGAACATGTATCCTCATCATCATAACATGTATCACCTCAACATGCATCATCAATATCAAAACATGTAAAACCACAACATGTATCATCATCATCAAAACATGTATAACCACAACATGTATCATCAACATCAAAACATATATGACATGTATCATCAACATCAAGACATGTATAACCACAACATGTATCATCATCATCAAAACATGTATAACATGTATCATCAACATCAAAACATGTATAACCACAACATGTATTATCAACATCAAAACATGTATAATATGTATCATCAAAACATGTACAATCACAACATGTATCATCATCATCAAAACATGTATCATCAACATCAAAACATGTATAACCACAACATGTATAAGTAAAGCTAAGTATTCTAAGTATAAGAGTCCTAAGTCTAAATAATTCTAAGTAACTGGGTGTAGAGAACATGTTACCTCATCAACGACCTTGTTGTTCGATGAGACAATCTCATCAGTAGTGACTATACTACTCCCCCTTTCGAGGAGGGTCCTTTTAAACTACACCAAGCTTGTCTCGGAAGTATTCAAACTTCACTCGAGACAGAGGTTTGGTTGGTAAGTTCTTCACTTGACGTAGAGGTTTGGTTAGTACAACGGTAACCTGTTACAAATTCAAACTTTTAGAGTTCCTTTCTGCGTCATATCTTGTTAGTTCCCTATGTTCTTTGACTTATCATGGAACACTAGATTCTATGTCATCTTGATACAAATCTAAATATCACATAGGATCTCAGTTGGTTCTATCTCTAAGTCAAACAAACCTAAAGCCAAACTTCTTCACAACTAGCAGAGCAAGCAGCCATATATTCCGCTTGTGCTGAGAGCCACACTAGACTGCTTCCAGCTAAACCACGAGATCATGGCTAATCCCAGACAATAACATCCTCTCGATGTGTTCTTCTTGTCTGATACACTTCCTGCCCAATCAGAATCTGAATAGCTATCTGAAGTCATGATCTTCAAGATAGCATAGATCAAATTCTATCGTGTCCTTTATGTGCCTCATCACATACTTTGCAACTATCAGGTAAACACATCTAGTTTCCACTAGATACTAACTCAAGGTGTTCATAACAAAGCATATATCTAACCTAGTATAAGTTAGATATATCAAAGACCCAATAATTTGACTGTACAGAGTTATATCCACTAACTCTGATGAGTTATCCCCTAACAGCTTCAAGTTGGAATCCATAAGAGTGGCCATTCCAACACCTCAAGTCATATTTCTCATCATACTTTCCCTGGTTGAGAAATATTCCTTCTGAGCCTTGCCATACTTCCAGACCTAGGAAGTAACGCATCAATTTGAGATCTTTCATTTTTATTTTTATTTTCATTTCTGCATTGAATGATCTTCTGCATATCTATCTGTGCCATCTCTCGTTAGATGGGTCTACTGATATGAGCCTCAATATCATTCGAACTCTGTGGTGAGTTCCTTCTTGCATCCATGTCATATGTGTATCATATTCAACCTTGTAGCAAAGGTTGAGATCCACATCACCCATGGTGATCATTAAGCTTATCAAATTATTATTGATCCTAGGTACCTATACAGAACCTGATTCATACTTCTTCTTTAATTACAACATACTTGGAGCAAACATCTTGTCGTGATTCTCTTCCCCTTTCTAAGAGAATCTTCTAGCCATGAGCCTTCTATATTTTGTTTGATTTGAAAATCTTCTTGTTTGAACATCCACCACTTGTACGGTGTCCATCATTCTTCATGACCTTTCCTACAAATCAAAATTAAGTACATGATTAGTAATACTTCATAATCATCAAAAGATAACCCATTATGCATACAGATATCATTTACATAGTGATGCAACTATTTTGACCAGTATTTTGGCACAACACTTTCCCATATCCTGTATGCATACATTGGCTATCTAGATGCCTTCCATCTCTACCAGAACATACTATCGAGAGTGTGCACAACTCTCAGCATGTCAGCAAAGAGGTTTCATTCTAGACAAGCAACAATGGAATGTTTGTCCAAACATATGCACATTAGTTGTATACTGTTCAATGCTCTATGAATGTTTACACTCAGCATTATATATTCTAGGAATACAAATATGCATGCAGGCAATATCATTACTATTTCAAATAGCAACTCAAATACTTATCTTTTATGTTTGTGTGGCTGCCTCCCGCTTGATCTTCTGTATGTATTTTGAACTTCTATTCATTCTGTACCACTGTGCATGCTCAAGAGTCATCCTCATGATCTCATACACAAACATACACTCATTAGTATATTCTAAATGCTATCAAACCATTATAGTACTAAATAATCTTGAAAACGTATAGTCATGATTATAGTTAATAAACATTAGTATTCAAGATTTCAGGGAAGTCTTCTTTTACTCATGCATATCATTGATAAAAGATATAATATGCATAATCCCTTGATTACTAACTTTATGAATAAGCATAACCAATCATTCCAAGTATACTTATATAAGGGATCCTAACACAAGGTAAGATTCATGGGAAACATACCTAGATTAGTATACCTACTTGGTTATGTACAACATACCTAAACAACCTCTTCAATGATTTAGAGATCCTGAGCTAGAACCTGCATGTCTCATAGGTTAAGCATAATATAACAAAGTCATACATACCTCGTAAGTAGAACAAAGATTATGGATGAGTCTTTGTCTTCATGTTTTCATGGTCATGGAGCCTGATTTGTCTTTTGTGATGTACCTGTATCTTGTTAGCAGACAACCTCAACCTCACACAACACCATAATGCATTAGTACAATTATAAGTGTCAACACCCTAACCAATGAATATCTTCTATCATGCATTCATAATTTTGTTAAGGTGATACAACAAATCTAAAATCAAGATTGTACTAACTGTAATAACATGAAGACAAACATACCATAAACTTAATCATGAACAAATCTCAAAACATACCTCGATGAGTCATACCTATCGAGATCGCTTGTAATCTCCTTATGTAAATCCTTAGCCTCATCTCCCTCTGAAACATGAACTCCTTCACTTATGTAGGTGACCAATCCATCTTCTTCTAGGATTAACCCTATCCACTTGATTTGCAAGAACTGGACCTGGAGCTGGATATGGGTTTGTCAGAGAAACCCCAAAACTTCAAACTTTGAATTTCAAACTTCCGAAAGGATATAAATATGCGCCTTGATGAGCTGATCAAACTGATATATTCAGAATTTGAAAACTGCAAAGTTTTACTCCTCAATTTTGCCTTTGAAACTTTCGGATTCACTGGACGTGACCCTGAACTGGGGTTTGATGAAGCCCACTCTTTTGCCCCATCAAAAAGTTTGATCCAAAGCTCTAAGCTTCTATTTTTCTGAGGAGCTTCCAGCCGTGGTCACAGATTTCAAAAATTCCCATTTTTTACAGAAGCCCTAATTTTCCGCTTTTCTGATCAAAGTCCCGAACTAGGGTCTAATCAAGCCCGGCCTTCTGCCCAACCAAAAATTCTGATCTTGTTCTCTAAATTTCTATTTTGATGAGTAGCATCCAGCCGTGGTCTCCGATTACAAAAATTCCAACTTTCTTCAAAGCCCTAAATTCCGGAAGCCATGAATGAAGGTACCAAAAAATAATTCTGTTTTGACAGAAATATGTACCTGATTGTTTCTGGTGTAACTCCGAAATTTTTGATCCAAAGGGTCTGAAAAAGTTTTATGAGATAGCCTGACCTGTTAGATTTCCATCCTGACAGGTCTGACCTCAATTGGATGTTCTGAGAGAGAGTTATGCCAAATGTCGCAACGTGACCTGTTTTGGGAAAATACAGGAGAGCAAACTTGTACGGCGTGCCACGTGTCACTGTTTGACCTTCGGCCTCTGAAAACGTTTTCTGAGATAGCTCGTCCTGTTATCTTTCCATCCTGATAGGTATGACCTCAATTGGATTCTCTGAGAGAGAGTTATGCCAAGTGTCGCAACGTGACCTGTTTATGAGATAATACAGGAGAGAAAACTTGTACGACGTGCCACGTGTCACTGTTTGACCTTCGGCCTCTAAAAACGTTTTCTGAGATAGTACAGTCTGTGTAATACCTGTCACTTTTCACGAAATTTAATTTGGATCTTCCTAGCCCAAGTTATGACCTTTTTCCCAAGGTCACCTGATTTTGACTCAGATCTGGAAGAGGCAGAAACCCTATATTGTACAGATCATAAATCACAAAGTACAACGAATTAGAGGTTGTCCTTTTGACACAAGGTACCTGGCGATCTTAGCTTCGTCCTATAACAATTTAAGATCCGAAAACTTTGCCAAAACGGATTTATAGCGAAAGTGCTACGATGACTGGTTTTTGCTATGTAAAACCCTAACCTTCAAATTGTCGTAAGTAAAGCAAGTGTCTTTAGTGCCATACCTTGTCTTCCTTCAGGTTATCTCTGATACCATGTTAAAATTCAATATGCTAAGACATAAAATAGCAACATTACGTTCCATTTCACAATAATAGCATATACAGGATCACTGAAGAAACAACAAGCATAGCATAAACACAAGAGACAGAGATTTATCCTGGGAAACCCTCATGGGGTAGAAAACCCAGTAAAGCTTCCTCAATATAGATGACCAGAAATATACAAAGATGCAAACCCTGAGCATAAGCTCCTTCTTCTCCATAGCAGACCTCTCCTCCACAAGTGCGCCTTTCTCAAGTGAGTGTGAGTGTGTGGAATGAGGAACACACCTCCTCTATTTATACACTTCACTGATATGTATCTTACACAAGTACACGTAGGCTCGTATTTAACCAATGGGTTAAATACCCCACTACAACTAACTGGGCCGACCCCTCTAGGGTGGTCTAATAACCCTTTGACCCACATAACACATTTAGGGCCGACCCCCACTAGGGAAGTCTAATAACCCGAGTTACCACATTCCGACGGAGGAATAAACATCTCCGGATATACAATAAGATCTTCACGGAGGAATGAATCATCTCCGGAATAATAAAGTACAAATATAATATTCTTTGAAGTTACAATATCTCAACAGGTTCAGACCTTATTGCTGACATATGACATATATGACATGTCAGGGATAAAAATAGCCTCCAATATGGGGCAAAAGGGGAGTTAGGGAAGCCAATACTCCCCCATTCAAATTGATGGAAGAGGAGGGCTAGGAAGTGTTGGACAAGTGGTATTCTTGGGAATCTCTCCCTAATTTGAGTTGGGATCATTCTCTTGGAGGGAATTCAAGCTATGGACGACTTGGGAGCTTAATAAAAGATAAGAAGAAAGAAGGAGACTATATTTTGATCATTTCGCATTTGGAAAAAATTGGAGAGCTTAGCTTCTCCTTGCAGGGTGGAGGTGCCTTAGAACCAATTTCGAGGGTCCAATATTCCCATCCTAGTTGGTTGATGGAGATGCAATTCAGATATATAAACATAGATTCATGGATATTTTTTTATTCATCCTAGTACCCCAACTGAGTTTGATTTCATCTTCTCTCATTCTTCTCTATGCCTATTATACTATCTTTCTCTCAATGTCATGTAAATGCGCAAGGGCGCACTTGTTGTTGCATATAGTTAGTGAAGGACTGTTATTTTGACTTCATAGATATGTTAGCTGATATATCTATGTGTAATAATAATACCATGATATCCAAATCTCGGAACATTATGTATTTCAAGTGATATTTACATTCAAGGAGGAGATTCGAGCAATTTTCCCCATAGCTTTTGCATAGCGCACTTTTTGTTGCATATAGTTATTGAAGGACTATTATTTAGATTTAATGGAAATGTTAGATGCTATATATATCTGTAATAATCATATCATGAGAGCCACAACTCGAAAATTATGTATTTCAAGTGATATTTACATTCAAGGAAGAGATTCAAGCCATTTTCCCCATAGCATTTGCATAGTGATTTTTGAATGATATTGTACCTTTTTTATATCAGATTTTGCTGCGTTATTTATCATGTTATGATTGGAATATGAAGCTACCTTGATATCCCAATCAATGTGTGTAGAACTCTAAAGTGTTACCATGGTTTATGAATAAATTCGAGACTCCTTGCCCACCAATTTCACCTCAAAAACTAGACTCTAGAAGTTGTTGTTCATTTGGATTCCTATTAGACCCTAGAAAAAAATATAATGCTGCACATATATTGTTCCTAATGTACTCTAACAGATCCAATTCTCATACCAATAATTAGTGAATTTCATACAATGTTTGGAAGAGCATCTAATGGAAGACCTAGGGGGGATCTCCACTTCTCAAATTAACTAGTCTTGTTCTGAAACTTCTTCCGATGAAATTTGTAGACCATGGATGAGTATATCAGTTGTTTGAATCTATGATATGTGTTTTAATATGTCATATTCCCCATCAAGACCTTCCTCCCCAAATTCAAAATCATTTGGAGGTGTTTGGAACCAGTTGTAAACAAAACCCTAGAGTCAGAACAAGGTGAATCCAAGGACTTTCCTTTCCTTTGAAGGGACATTACATTCATACATCTCAGGATATGTTGGTATTTAATGAACTCAAGTGACATTTTCAAGATACGTACTCTCTGAAATAAGCGAAGTAGTATAGGGTCACGAATAACGTAGACTCGGTTCAGATGGGAGACAACTAGTTGAGAATCGAGGTAGATGACAATGTGGTCCACACCAAGGGAAAAAGAGTTGATAAACAATCCAATTACCGGGTGATATCGGGCGACGTTATTAGTTGTAGGACTGTCACCTACCCAAATTTCAAAAATTATTATTTTATTAGCAAAATACTTTATGTTAAATTTAATTACAAAGTTTTGTAATTATGATCAGTTTTGATCAAGGATGAATGTAATTACTGAATATTATTATTTAAATAAATTAATTAGGAGACAAACACCCAAGGGGACTGTTAAATGAGTGTTCACTGACCCACTAGGAGGGATGGAAGCTGTTGGAAGGTATGGGACAGATGGCAACAATTGCATCACACCACTAGCTATTGGTTATGGGACAACTACCCCTAAAATGTGGCATTATCCCCTAGGTGGTGGGAGTGGGCAGGAAGCTCATTTAATGACCCAGTAACAACTGAAAAGGCCTAGGCAGCCTACATAAGGAAAATTCGAATTGAGCAAGAAACTCTTACACAATATTTTCTGCAGAAATATTTCCTCATGTGCATCAGGTGATCACTGAGAGATTCGAATAGGGAGGCTAGTTGTGAGTGCAATCATAAGTCTTCATATTGCTAAGAAGAACCAGAGATGCTGGTGCAAGTCTTTTAGACTGTTAGTTCTTGAAGATTCAACAGTTAGTGCTACTACAAGTGGAGATCCTAAATCCCTAAGTTTCTTCCTCCTGGTGGTTCAGTGAACAGGCTTGAGGGTCCTAAGGCAAGTACTTGACTGTCTTCAGGAATTGGTTGGGTGGAATAGTCTTCTTGGGCTATTTGTTCCCTACAAATTCTATCCAGGTTTTACGATTTCTACTTTATTTCAGTTATTATTTATGTTTAAGTAAAATTAGAAATCTCTGTTTTGAAGAAGAAATGTGTTCTGATTCTGTTTGAAAGTCTGCATGTTAAAGTTTCAATGATTATTTAAATTGATAAACCAATATCTACATTTTTCCACATGTTGTTTTATGCATCGTACTCTAGTGTAGATAAGCAAATTAATAATAGATGAGAAGATAGGCAGTTGCCATTGATTCGATAGATAAATATAGTAATTTATATGTTTATCTGTTTCTGTCCTATAGTTAATAATAGTAGAAAGTTCTGTATAATACCTAAATATCATAGAATATTCCTTTGTTTCATTACAAATAAACGTTGTTTAATTCCTATATAAATATATTGTAATTTCTTATCTCTACTATATACATAAGAAATACAAGTTACAAATTACAGTCAATATACATGTTCACACACACACTATGGTCTTCATCACAAATTTAGTGATAGAATAATTTCCTATAATCATATCAGTATTATCAAAACTGTAAGCAAAGGAAATGCAAAACCTATATTGTCTACACTTATCATTTCACATTACAAATTGCATGTATTATTCAATCTGAGTGTTGTAATTTCTATTATATTACGAACTGCACATAGCACTAAACCATAGCATTGTATCAATTGTAAAACCCTAGATTGCAATTGTTTTAGATTTTCATTATCATTATCCATGGTATCATAAAACACATATTATATCTACATTTAAATTACAGTATAAACCCTAACTACGATTAATATCTTTCATTTTCTAAGATGAAACTAGAACTTGGGCGGGACCCTATTCTTCTCCTTTTCAAATATTTATTTATATTCAAGGACAAGACTCGAACTAGGGTATGGCCCTATTCATTTCCATTACAAAGGAAGGAGAAAACCATTTCAGCATCATATATTACAGACTTACTATCTACGACAAGGTTCATAAACCCTATCATAGCTCGAAAAACATGATACCAACCTCCAGTACTAAATATTATAACACAAACGATTGGCACAGGATGAAATAGCATGTTTTTCATTGCTGAGAAGGAAAACATTGTTTACACAGTAGACGAGCCTCGGCTCCATTTATCACTTATCATAACTTAAACCAACAAGTCATGGCTCAAAGTTTAAACCAATGCAAGTTCCAATTTCAAGAAGGGAAATCAACAATTTCAGAAACAAAAGAATTACAACATATTTTCCAAACAAAATTGCACAAGGTTTATTCCCAAGTGTAAACTTTTTAAATAGGTCCAAAAACCTTCAGCATTGACGAGTAGTATAACACCCAGTTCGACGAAGCTAGTCATCAAAGTTTAAGACCAAGTTTCATACAATTAGACGAGGGTCACAGCCCTGCACAAACATCATTTGAATAGTAAAAAGGGTCTTCAAAGTTTTTCAACTGACAGACATTGCCGAGGCATGGTGAAATGCTGGTCACTCATCTTTTGAAACCACATCAACCAAAGTTGAAAGGCACCTACGAGGGTTTGAGACCCGGAGCTTACCAGGAATGGAAGCATGCCGTTCCTTTCCAAACCCTTACTCAAGTCATTCTTCGAACCCTGCAACTAACAAAACAATAGCTTGGTTTTAGATAACTGTTACATTTTAAACTGGAAGTTGAAATGCAACAAAAGAATCAATATTCTTTTCGAGAAAATATTACCTTCTCAACTAGTGGCCAAGTTCTTTGCATTCACCATAAAAATTGCTGTAGACGAGACCAGAGTACTTCTTTCAATTGCAAGCAATTTGAATTTCACTCAAATTCTAAAACGAAAAGCTTGAAAACTATCAACTCTTTAAGACTTCAAACCAAAGACCTGACACTTTAACACGACGCCATTACAGTGAGAGAAAGCTTGCAAACTTCAACCCTAATCTACAGGTCTCGAGGTCGAAACCTCACACAAACTTTCTAACCCTATAATTCGACAGCCTGTCGGCCACACAGGCCGAAACAATAGCAAACAATAACTTCTTTCACTTCTCAATAACCCAACACAATGACGCAACACTAGGGTTGCATCCAACGATCAAAATTCAAGACGATCAACGATCATAAACGAGCCAACGCAATCACCTTGGGGATCGTATAACTTTTACATTTATTGCTCTATCATTTCAAATGCATGGTCTTGACACTTTGGATCACATTGGAGCATTCTGCATCTAGTTCGGAGGTGAATCAAACTCATAAACATTACACAGTGACAGTCGCAGTGTCTATTACATTGTTACCATATTACGTGGATCATTAAATATCCTTGTCAGCTGGATTTTTGAATCAATATTTTAATGCAGGATCCAGTTACGATCTCCATGACAGCTCGAGGCTCATGCCTTTTTATTGAGCCATCAACTCGTCCACCATGTCGACATAAATGCATGTCAGTACCATGATAATGACAAACGAAACCTTCACGTAGGTCTTTTATAAACACAAACATTTGATTTCATTATGAATGGTTAAAGTTCTAAGTTTACAATCACAATTAGTGTATCAAGGCTTATTTCTATCCATATATTAAGTTTTGACTTGCATATCATTTTTTTATATGGTGTATTTTCATATATATATAATAATTTTGAAATTACAAAACTATTACATAGGATAGAAATCTATATGATTTATATGGTTGGCATAATAACCATAGTTTCTATTATTCCATTATAAAAATAAAAATAAAATGATATAGGAATTACACTTTTGATTTTCCAACAAGATCATTAAATAGTAACTAGCATAAAACATGCCATTGCCATGTACTTCATACCCTGCCTTTGAATGCAATTGACGGTTGGCGACACATTTGCGACATTAAAACTATACAAAGTATTAATGATCCTAAGACGACGACCAAAGCTAAGCCATAACAACGTCATTAACTTACGACAACAATTTTAAACAACAGGTATACTTTCTAGACATTACTTTTGTCAACATTATGAAATTAAGACAGTGTCGAGAAACTGGGAAGTAATACTAAACCGTCATACCTATAGATACTTGTTTTCGCAAAATTATTCACAAATTTTTTATTCTGACGATGAATTGAATTATACATGTACTTTTAAACTATGCAGTTATTGAACCTCTTACTTGTTGTCTGCACATTGAATATTCAAATGCGTTAGCATTGCAGCTACGTAAACTCTAGGGTACCTCGTAGGACACCCGTGTTCATCAAAAATGAAACTGTCAGTATCTTCTCAAGAAAAAGTATCGCATCATAATATTGACTTGTTAGTTCGTCTATTACCATAATCATGTTCATAAATTATGTATTAAAATTGTCATTAACACAATGCTGCTAAAACAGAAATTAAAGTATGTTTAGTACTAACGATTTTTAATTAAAGATGTCATAATCAAAACAATTATTATTTCCGCATCTATAAATTTTGTATTTTATGCCATTTACAAAAGTTTTAAATTTTTATGAAAATTCGGGATGTTACAAGGACCTAGGCAATTCCCTCCTGAGCTTATCAGTTCACCGGCAGGGGAACATAGTACCCAAGTTGCCGAGGCAAGGTTCCAGGTGTGTCGGCTAGCGCCATACGCGAATACATAGAAGGTTTCCATCTGCACATCCAGGTAGAACATGGTATAAGCGAAAATCGAGATAAGACCCCAACACACTAAAATGAAAGTGTCACACTAGCACAAAAACATGTCATATACAATAAATACAACGTACTTATGCAATATAACTTAATCATAGTACCGCTTTAGGTAGATCCCATTCTGAGGATCTCCTAAGGATATTCCCTCATAATCAACTAACTCATAAGCTCCCTTTTCCAAAAACCTGTTTTACGATGTATTTCCCATGTTTAATTGCCCCTAGCTTATCATTTTTTTGGTCGTAAGTAAGGACCAAAGCACCCTCGTTGAAGATATGAGGTTTTATAGATTTTTCATACTGGGATTTGATGTGTTTCTTATGCGCTTCATTGGCTAGAGATGCATCACAGCGAATTTGTCGAGTCTAGTTAAGTATAAGAATCTTTCTTCCTCAGCGGTTGTGTTTGGTAAAATTTCAACAACAAATTTCAAGGACGGAATTTCGCACTCGATAGGAAATACTACCTCTAGTCCATACACCAATTGAAAAGGTGTGAAACCAGTGGCAGTTTTGACGAAATTTCGGTATGCCCAAAGGGCTGAAAAGAGCATCATATGCCAATTTGTCTTGTGAGTGCATACGATGCGTTGAATCATGATTTTCAAGACCTTGTTAATGGCCTCTACCTATCCATTCAATTGAGGATAGTAGGGGGTTGAGTTTTCATGACGAAAACCCAACTTGGTGCTTACTTAAGCTACCATCTTATTTTGGAAGTGAGATCCATGGTCTGTGACGATGGCTTGTGGTACTCTGAATCTAGAGATAATATGATTGAACATAAAGAGTGCAGCAGTTATGTCGTCTTCCTTGTATGTACGCATAGCCTCAGCCCATTTGGTAAAGTAGTCTACAGGGACAATGATATAACCACGCCCCCCGGTCGAGGTAGTCTTACAATGCATGAATTCAATGCTGCATTTTTCAAAGGGGATAACATCGAAAACTAGATGGAGTGGGGTTGGGTGTGTGCGCCTTTTATGATGAAAAATATGGAAAGGGGGAAACTTCTTGACCGCTTCCATACAATATTTGAAAATGGATGGCTAGTAGTATGCAGTGCGTAAAATTTTCTGGGTTGTAGCCATCCCAGAGAAATGACCACCACATGCCCCCGAGTGGCAATCATTCAAGACATGCTCAGTCCCTTTGTGAGTTAAACAACGTCATAAGATGGAATCAATGCCACGACGATAGAGGGTATCACCAATGATCAGGTAATGTTTCGCATGGTGACGTATACGACGACGTTCATCATAGGATAAGTGAGGTCCAAAGCATTATGTTTGGAGATACAAGGTGATATCTCCGTACCAAGGGTCAAAAGTACTGATAAAAAACAATAACTCATCAGGGAGAGAGTCAAGGGGCTCATATTCTCGATCAATACAGGGAAGATCACAAATTAGCTCTGCAAATACTAATGACTTTTTAGATTTACCCTTTTCAAACTGGAGATCGAATTCTTGGAGAATCACGATCCAACGCGAATATTTTCCCCTCGATACCTGACATGTGAGGATGTGGTACATAGGGTTATAATTGGAAATTATAGTAGTTGTTCAGAGAAAGATATAATGACAAAACTTCTAGACATCGATGACGACTTCCAAAGAAACTTATCAACATGCGAATAACGGGTTTTAGAGTCTATGAGACCCTTACTAAGGTATTCAATCACATGTTCCTTCGCGTTACTATCATCCTTCACCTAGCTTGACCTTGTGCTTGACTCTTGTGTTAGAAGAGATTTCATGTAAAGAGCCTTTCACTACTAATGGATTTTAGTTCTTATTGATGCTATTTGTGTTTTATGGCCTTGGAGAGTGTCCTCTCCAATCCTAATCCAAGTCCCTAAAATCTAAAGTAGTGTTGGTTTTCCAGACTAAAAAAAATGGATGTCTAATCAATTTTAATTAAGTGCTTTTTTTTAAGGTCATTGATTACTCAAGCAAGGTAAATGGAATGAAACTTGATGATGTTAGAGACTGTTGATTCTTCAAATAGAAAGGATGCAAAAATGAGAATGCATTATTTTTCGTTCGATGAACATCTATCTATGAGAGGGAAGATAACTCTTTTCCCTTTTCAATGATAAAAATGTAGCACACAAAAATCCCAGTAAGGAATTAAAACATTCCAAATGTATATCTCATGATATGCACTCTTCACATGCAATTTAGTCAAACCAAATTAAGTATACCAAAACAAGAAGCTATTAACATGCCCAATGTAGAGATAAATTTTTTTTTTTCTTTTCTTTTCAAACATAAAACAAATAAAGAAGAAGAAAATGCATGCAATGGATAGCTTCAAACAATGGAAATCAAATTAGAAAGACAAAATAGTGATCACTAAGCCAACTAATAGCCACATGTACTCATTGCAAAGATCCCAATGTTTTGTATAACTTCACTGACAAAGAATGCCCAAAAGTTCCCTAGCTATGAAATGTATCAAACATATATGAATGCAAAAAAACAGATATTAGAACAGTCCTTCAATATAAGCACCAAACCATAGGGAGTGAATTAGAGACGTAATCACTAACTCAAGGTCTCACAAGAAACCCTAAAGAAGAGAGATATGAGAGCAATCAAATCGCTAAAACACAGGAAAAATGCATAATCTAACTATTACAGATAGGTGCTAGAAATAAATACACAATTCTGAGAACAACCTTACAACAAATCTGAAAAAAAAAAACAAATGGCTCGAAACTCATCAAAAAAGCAATTTTAGAGCACCATCACTCTGTCTCTAACTAGCACAGAGTGGTTAAATTGTGGCATTCCCCCCTACAGTTAAGCAAGGAGTAATGGCCTCTCCCTAGTTCTCAAATGGAGGGGGTGATGACCCTCAAAATAACATAAAATTTGACAATCATACTCATATCTGAATGGTTCTAGAGGTTGGATAGGTCCAAACATTATGCAAGAAGACTCTTATGATCAATGAGAGACACAGAAAGGAAATGGAACTATGAATTCAAAGAATAAAAAACTAGGGAAAATATAAACAAACTTTCCCCATCAGAGTCGACATTTTTGTTATGGAGAATTCCCTCTTGCGGATAGGTGATACCTCCCTTGGATCCTTTCCCTAATCCAATATATACAAAAGGGGTAGACCAATGTGATTTCACCCACTAGATACAATAATTCATCCACTATATCCAACAATTCATTCACACATAAGATATGAAGAATGAGGGAAGAAATTTTAACACACGTTAACTTATGTGAGGTCCTTTCGTGAAGTCAATCCCATTTGTTGCAGATATGATAGACTTGGCTCCAGCTCCACTTGCTAGTAACCTACACACAAATAGACAAGCAACACCCTTCTTCAAACCCTTCTAAATATATAATAATGCATGTAAATGACATAAAACATGTGTATCTAAGAAATATAGATCTAATCTGATTTGCGTAAGAAAAACAAGATCCACCATAAACATCACATTAAACATATAGATGTGAATCACATACATTCATAAGCACCATGATGTGGATGGGGGGGATGCATCTATCTATATATCATAAATAAGAAGAAATATGTCAAAGCAAACCTTGAGTCTTGATGTAGGCCTCATCTAAGCTTCTTCCTCCAAACCTTCATTAAATCAACCCATATGGTCACAAATAGTTGTAGGATGCACTAGGTATTCCAACATCATAACAATACTAAGCAAGAGTCTCCCCTTTCTCAAAAAATGGCCTCATTATATAGGTGGTTGGTGAATGAAGGGAGGATGAATGTAGAATCCAAAGGACACATGGATTGGAGCTGGTGTGTGAGTTAATATGCCAAAATGAGGTGGAATCTAGTCATAGTCATGATCCTTCTGAAACTCATCCAGAAACCATGCAAGAGAATCGCCCCATATGGAAGTGCAAGGAATGATGGAATCACACCCCAGGAGGCATGCAAGGGGCGATGGCAAGGAGACCATCACTTCCCCATAGGCATGCAAGGGGCGATGATGGAAAAAACAAGCCAAGAGAAGGGTATAATGAAGTGGTTTCAACTAATCAATCATATGTGGTCTATAAGGAGCTCATAGGGTGGAAAATAAGGGTATAACAAAAAAATGTTGATGTATTAGCGAAAAAAAATTCATCATGGGCACAAAGTCTTCTCCAGACCCCACTCAATAGAACAATTTTCAATAAAAAACACAATGACCTTGCTTCTTGTCTCACTCTTACACTCTTTCAAGATGTCGAAATTGTGTCAAGAATAAATCTACCTTGAATAAATCCTATTTGTTCATGTCAAACAATTTGTATAATGACAACCTTGATCCTCAATGCTAGATTTTGGTAAGGACTTTCTAGAACACATTAATCAATGTAATGGACCTCATATACTCACAATATACCTATCTATTTTAAAAATATTGAATTTAACGAATTCTTAATTCTATTATTCATTCATTTTCAAGCCATTCATATCATACTATATCCAACAATATTCCACATCTTTATAAAAATTTATAATGAAAACCATCTAAAGTAGAATATTTTGAGTCTTTCATCTTGTTTAGATCTATAATAGTAATTTGAAATCCAACCCATGTATCATATATTTAAGGTAAAACCAAAAGGGTTCACTAAGCATGTGATATTATAGCATGTGAGTTTATATTGAAAGGTTTAAAATTCAAAAAAATGGAAGTAATATATTGTTTAGTATATACGGATTTAAGAATACTTTTATTTTAATATTAAAACATATAAATATTAGAGAGGGGTTATAATTATGTTACTATCTAGGTGTTGAATTAGGTATGAGTAGGTTTGAATGGGGATAACTCCACATGTGAAAGTGGTGTGGATGTGTTTGAATATGTATGTTTTGAGTGTGAAGGTGGCGTGAAAGTGGTATGGATGTGTTTGAATATATATGTTTTGAGTGTGAAGGTGGTGTGACTTCTATTACAAGAAGTGTGTGTGAAGCCAAATTGTATTCAAGGATTTGTTGTGACATCTCAAAATATCTACTCTCACCAAAATTTGATATTTCACTTTTAAATATTACAAAGTTTATAAAGATTATCATATCACCATACTAGTAATATAAAAAATATATATATATTATGAAAAAAATAAATATATAAAATATGACACATTTTAACCGTTTCAAATTCCATCCATATTTACCATAAATATATGAACCACTAACATCTGACTTCCTAACCAAATACATACCAATTACATTTATATCTGTATATATAAAAAGCTATTTTGTCTATATTCATATAATATGGATATAAAGCCATTTGGTCAACAATCAATTAAACGGCTGTCAACTTTTTTGTGAGGATAATGTATTTGTAATTTTCTCGAATGATTTGAATGGCCTACAATAATTAGCTACAGATTCTTTTTATTTTTTCAAAATGAGAGGCTATACTTGTTCTCACATTTTGAACCACACAATGCTTATTTTTCCTTAATTAGACAGCTATATGGTACAGGATGCTTTTTTCTCCCATCATTTGTTTGTTAGCGCATCTTTGCTGTAAACGTTTGAAAGCGTTGCTCGCACAGAAACAACAAAAGTTTTGTTTTCAGTCCACAGTTTTAAGACAGATATTAATGCATAACTTCATAAAATCTATGTCCAAGGAAAAACTTCATAAAATCTATATGTTACATTCAGTGTGATGCTCTTCAACCTTTGTCATAATATGTTTTTATAGAGATTTAAATTTTGGTTGGTAAGATAACAATCAATCTTCTCAATCATACAATCTATATTTTAAATTAAAAATACACTTGATTCTCATATGTACTTAGAGACTATATTAAATTTAATATATAATTTATAGAACATTAAATTTTCTCCAATAATTTAATTTATGATATATAAAGCATTAAATATTTGTTTATATAGTTTTACCTTGGAAAATATTTAAGGATGTAGTTTTGAAATTAAAAACCTTCTTAGATTATATGAATATATATCGCAAGGAAATGTGCATTAGTGTCATTTTGCAGTCCATATTCACTTTGTTAAAAATAAATTTAGGCTATAAGTACATTTTGAAATTGTCATTTTAAGAAAAATAAAGAGAGACTATTCCTTAAGTTTCTATTTTAAGAAAAAATAAGAAAAACTATTCATTTAAATTTCATATTCATATTAAAAATATGTATTTCAAAAGTATCTATAAACTTACTATTTTGAGAAAAATCAATATAAATCACTCATTCTAGTGTAATAGTTATACTAAAAGCAGGTATTTCAAAAGAATTCATAAACCTCTAAATAATTTTTTTAAATGCATCTTATAAAGTAGTTGAAATATTTCATTGAAAAGATATTTTAAAGAAAGATTCTCATAAATGAAATCAAATTTACAAATAAGATATAATATGCTAACTATCACAACATGTTTTATAATTTTAAGAAAAATATCAATATTTTATTTTCATAAAATTCTAATAAGATGAATTAGATCATTAATAATAACTTTATTACTATTTTATTTAGTTATTTTTTAATTAATATTAAAATTTGATAATAAATTTTTAAATAAAGTTTTGTTTTATTTATTTATTTTATTAAATAAAAAAGTTAATATATTTAACTTTATATAATAATATACTCATATTATTATGAATCATCTCTAATTTGTAATTATTCTCTATATGATATATTATTGAAAATTATTATAAAATTATATTTTTTATATTAAAATTTTAAACATATTATTAATTTTTTATTTTCATAATAAATTCATAAACATAAGTTTAAATACTTTAACATAAATATTATATTTTATAAATCATTATGATTATCACCATCTATCAAATATATTTTTATGACTATTAATTACATATTTCTATAGTATCACTTCATCCATATTAATCCTTTATTTTTACTCTACTTTGAAATACAAGTGACACCATTTATAAGATATCATCCCAAATAGCATTTTTGACATAGTTATTAACTTATTAAAAAATAAATAAAAATAAATTCTCATCAATTAATTTAATAAAAAAATTATTAAATTAATATAGTAAAACAATAAATATTTGAATCATGTTTATAAAATATTATATATTGAAGGTGTCAATTGGGAAGTTGACTATGTTTTCTAATTTGTGAAGTGGAGAAATACATATTGAATTAGCAACCACATAGAGTTAGATAGAAATGTGTTATTAGTTAGATAGATATATCTTAGATAGAAATGTGTTACTAGTTAGATAGATATATCTCTCCCTGGTTTCGTCTATGGCATTTGATAGGCCATTGGTATTTCTGCTTGTTCCGATTCTAGACTACTATTTTATTTTTGCAATGTTGAATATTTCTCATGTAATCTGCGGTGGCAGATATGCTGATTTGACCACTGGATCTCCCCCTGTGCCCTGAGAAGCTGATATAATTTGGGCCATTCATTGGGCTCTTGGTTGGCTCCACTTAGTGATCGCGCCTTTTATGGCCATGGACCGGTACCTCTGGTATTGTTTGGTCTAGATATTTCTATATACTCTCATGACAATTAGACATATTTACTATCTCGCATATTAATAGTAAGTTAAATTCTGCAGTGAAAAAAAAAGATATATCTTAATGTTTATATTTAATATTTTTTTTCAATGTGGTTCACGTACCGGTCCCACAGGCCGGCATCGCTACATCCACGGAATAATAGCTGGCGGGCCCACCCGAAGGGGCCTTCACACCCTCGGCACATTTTGCGTACCTAACCCCAAGAGTGTCGAGGAGAATGGATCCCGCGACCTCACAAGCTGGGAGGCCTAACTACGGGTGCTCGACCGATTGAGCTAACTCTTGGGGCTAATGTTTATATTTAATATATTATATATGGTTTTTTATTTATTTATTAAAAGAGTTGATATTTGAATACTATTTATCAAAATCTTATAGATTGAAGATGTAAGAGGAAGATTGTAAATTTTGTGTTTCAATGTTTGAGATGTTCACTGTTTGATCATTTGTAAAATGGACACGTCATTACTTTGAAAGTTTGAATTAACAACCATCAAAACATAGATGGATACATGTTACTTAATGTTCATATTAATATAGTATATATAGTTTTTTATTAGTTAATAAAAGAGTTGATTTATCACTTAAACTTTACCAACTTTCTTTAAAATGAGTAATAACTAATGCAATGATATAAATGTTATATTATTGGGATCATCCTTAATTTATAAATATTATTAATAAGATATATTATAAACTATAATTTTATATTTTATATTTCTATGATATCAGTTCATTCCATATTAATATTTTACATTTTATTCTATTTTGATATATTATTTATAATATTCTTAAAATTATTGGAAAAATAATTTTTTTATATGATTATTAAATTATATTTAAAAATAAATAAATTAAATTATTTTTTTTAATTAATTTATTTAAAATCAAATCAACTAGTAAGTACAAAGTAAAATATTAACATGAAAGGAAATGATATCTTAAAAATTTGCAATTAATAGTTATAATTTATAATATATTTTAAAGATAATAATTAAAAATTGGATAATCTTTAAACACGTTATTGCATTAATTGTTAATAATTTTAGAGAAAGTGATAAGGAATGATACATCAATTTTATGAATACTAATAAATAGTGTATTGAAGAGGCTCATACTACAATCCAGTAAAGGGGATGTGTAACTCTTTTCATGCTCACTCTCGAGGAGACATTTGTCATTTTTTAAAAATAATAAAATATTATAAAAAAAATAAAATGTCAGCTCAAATTAAATTTAAAACATTTAAGACGGCATACATGTAAAACTACTCAAATTGGATAAATTAAAATCATAAACATTGCATTGCACACTTAAATAATGCCGAAAGTACAAATGTTGAGAAAGGTTTACACTTCTAAAGATTTGATCTCATCACATGTAATTGCTTATTCAAAATGTATATATCCACTTCAGAGATTAATAAATATAATACATATCTCAAATCATAAAACAAAAAAATTATAACCTCAAAATTGGTTAGTATTCACTAATCTTAAAGATTTAATATATAAAAAATAAATTTTAGATTCTTAATGACAATTTAATTTATAAAATCCATGATGAAGAAAGTAAGTCTATTTTACTACAAAGTTATGATATTTTTTGGAAAAAAATAGTTTGATATATAATTAATAATAATCCTTTAAAACATGTCATTCAAATAATTTTTTAAATATTATTATGAAATTATATTTAAAAACCATGTTATTAATTAATTTAATAAATTTGTTTTACCATTTACTTTTAAAAATATATTTTATTATTAATTATAATTAGTATTTAAATAATATTTATAAAATCTTATAAAATGAATCTTTAAAAGATTTAGAATACTAACAAACTTATATATTTATACTTAATTTGAGACTTATATATTTATACTTAATTTGAGATGTATCTGGAAAGTAAATGGGAGGTTGTAAATTTTGGATTTCTATGTTATTAGGTTTGTTAATTTGTAAACTGGAAATAATTTGAGATGTATTTAGAGAATAAGTGGGAAGTTGTAAATTTTGAGTTTTTATGTTATTATTTTTGCTAACTTGTAAATTAGAAATATATATTTTAAATTAACAATAATATATATATTTTAGTGTTTATATTTGTCTTATATATATAAACCACAATTTATATATTTATATATATATATATAAACCATAGAGCGATATATATTACTTTTATATATACATGAATCCATATTATTTGAATTGACAAAATGGCTTTATTATATATATATTTTCATGTTGATGTGAAGGATTGTACCACAACTAACAATTAAACGTCTGTCAACTTTTTGTGGGGAATAATATATTTGTAAGTTCCTTAAATGATTTGCATGGCCTACAATAATTAGCTACGGATTCAATGAGAGGTTATTCTTGTGCTCCGTGATCCATCAACAAACTCATGACCATTTTCAACCACACAATGCTTATTTTTCGGTAATATCTTTTTTCTCCCATCATTTGTTAGAGCATCTTTGTTGTAAACGTTTGAAAGCGTTGCTGCACAGAAAAAACAAAAGTTTTGTTTTCAATCCACAGTTTAACGCAGTAATCTCTCAGATTTTTATGCATAACTTCATAAATAAAACGAAAGAATGTCTTTAAACATATAAACTAACATGATGAATTAATATTACGAATTATTTATAACTTTTAATTGTTTTCTATAGTAAATTATGATTAAAATTATATTTTTTAAAATAAAAAACCAGATATAATTTTGATTCTTTGATCCTCTTAAACTTATTAAATAACAAGATTAATAACTACAAAGTAGCTAGTCCTTGCTATAATAATTTTATATTTTGTATAAATAAGAGTTTATTATATTTTGTATAATTGATTATGTTATCTTTTGTATAATTGAAGTATGATATTATATAAATTATGGTAAAATATAGTAATAAGTTTTTTAATCAAATGGTAAAAATATGATATATGATATTATATAAAAGTATGATAAAATATAGTAATACGTTTTTTAATCAAATTGTAAAAATAAAATGCATAGAATTATAAAAATAAGATGTTCTTAGTGATAGTTTATGGATTATGTAACAATAAAAAAAATAAGCAATTAATAATATACTTGTATTATTTTATTATATTGACAATAAAAAAATTATAAATCATCTTATATCATATACTATATAATATAATTCAAATAACCACTTTAATATTAAGAAAGAGTGTTGAATTATGTATTATATGATAATAATATAATAAAATACATGTGAACTTTAAACTTTCCATTACAATTAAATCACAATGTATTATTTTCAATTATTTTATATTTCTAAAATGTAAAAATTTCACATTTTGTTTAATTAACTTCAATTAACTAATTTAATCAATATAACCAATTTTATACTCGTAAAATAATTTATTTTACATTTTGTTTAAAAAACTTCAACCAACTAATCTAGTCAACATAAGTGTTATGGCATATTAACTAAATTACAATGTGCTATTTTCAATTATTTTACACCTAAAATTATTTACCTTTTGCCTAATTAACTTCAACCAACCAATATATAATCAACATAACTAATTTTACACTCATAAAATAATTTATTTTAAATTTTGTTTAACTAACTTTAACTAACTAATCTAGTCAACATAAGTATTATGGTATATTAATTTTATGCTAAGTTGATGTATAATAGTGTGCTTAGCAACTATGTTGATGTTAAATTCCAAACCTAATTAAAAAAATGAAGCACTATGCAACAAACTCAAAGAAAGAAGGCATGTAATATTAAATTATTTCTTTTCTATAAAAGACAAAAAAAAAAGTGCACATGAATAGAGACACATCATAGAGCGATCAGATCAAACATGAGCTGTCACACACACTCGCAAAGTGTACGAATTACGAATTATATGGAATGAGCCTTCATAAAGTGGGTTTTTTATTGAATGATCCATCATGGGTTGTCTTTGTAGAAATTCGGAATAAAAATATACACTATACCAAATGTAGAGCCCAAATGTAGAGCCCTTCAGTTATGTCATTATTTTTTTATTTTTTATTTTTTAAAAACAGAAGCCACAACCAAGACATTAACCCTAACCATGGTTATAAATATCTACAACACTCATAGTAATTCCCTAGATATTGTATGACTTATTCAAATGTAAACCTTCATACTATTTTTGTAACCTTTCATACAATCATTCAATTTCCCAAGGGTGTAAATCTTGGGCATCAACATTAGTCTTAGTCAAACATGCATATATCTTACAAACCATAATAATTTTGTGCAACTACTGAAAGGTTATATATATAGATACTGATGTTAAGTTTAAATAAATAAGCAGTTTGTGGTTCAACTTAACCTCTACTAATAATATTCCCCTTCGACTTATAACCCCTCATAAACATATAAACCCTCCCAAACGGTGACCACACAATATTTAATTTACCTATAAACTAGGAAGAAATTCAATTCTTTGTTTTTCTTTAATATGTGCTAAAGTCAGATATAAAAGATCTAATACTTCAAATGTAACTACATTAACATACATTAACATTTGTACAACATTCAGTTCAACATCTAATAAGAACAATTAAAAGAACATCATATTCTATAAATATAGGCGATCTAATACTTCAAATATAATTTCATTAATATTTGTACAACATGCACTTCGACATCTAATAAGAACAATTAAAAGAACATCATATTCTATAAATATAAGAGATCTAAAATTCTAATGTAATTGCATTAATATTTTGTATAGCATTCGGTTTGACATCTAATAATAACAATTTGAAAAGAATATTTAAAAGTACATCATAATAGTTCTCTTTTCACTAAACACTAAATATAAACTAAAATGGATAGATCTAAGGCTTCAATGTAGTCTCACCAATGAAAATTAAAGCGACAATCGACGTGAAGGCTTAAATGTATCTATACCCTTAAACTGTAATTATGATTTAATATTTAATTAAACAATATCACCCTAAATTCCGTTACTTACAGCTATACACTGAAAGACGTTTGAGCAGAACTGGGAATTCAATTGCAATTTAAAACGACGACGGCTAGCTGTTGGGCATGGAGAATTAATTATACAATGGGCAACAATTATCATTTAAAATCCCCTAATCTCACACCTTCCGGACCGATATAATATTTCAAATAAGGAATTATAATGAAAGTAAAATAAATAATTGGCCATTGCCCAAACATTCTCATTAAATTACAATGTAGTACATTTAACAAGTGGCAATGCCTAAAAAAAATTTAATTTTAATTTTTTAATAATTTTTTATTTTTTACAATTACCCCTCACACGAGGGGTATTTAGTCATTTCAATATCCTCCACCAATGGAAAATAAGAAATAATTATTTTCAAATTTTTGAAATACATTTTTTTATTTTCAAATTATTAAAAAATGGTGAAAACTTTATAAAACATTAGAAAAAAACATTGTAATTTTTGTAAACTAATTAAAAGTCAAATGCAAATCGATTGCTATAATCCTTACCTTAGCAAGGACTAATAATATATACACACTAATGTTATAATGTTATATTTTTATTGATCGTCATTAATTTATAATTATTGTATATAAGATATATTATAAATTCTAACTATTAATTACTTATTTTTATGATATCACTTCACTCTATATTAATACTTTACTTTCTACTCTACTTTGAGATGCGAGTAATAGTAACTACCACTTATAAAACAACATGCATATAATATTTTTGGTATGGTTATAAAAAATAATTCAATAAATTGGTTTTATAATTAAATTATAAAGATATATTTAATTAAATCACATTAAGAATTTGAGTAATATTTATAAAATCTTATTAAATCAGTGCAAAGTGAGATGTTGTAATTTTTGGTTTCAATGTTTAAGATGTTCACTATATTTGTTAATTTGTAAGATGGGAATGTACATCTTGAATTAGAAACATGTAACTAAATTATTATATTTTAAATTTTTTTTTGTAAAGTTACACAGTATCTATATATTTTATAAAACAAAAAGACAAAATTACAGTCATGCCCTCATCATGCTTCATGGTGACCTCAGAAGGTGAAACCACCATCACAGCCAAGCAAAAATACTATGAGGTCTATCAAGTTCAAAAAATAATATGGCCCTCCCAACAAAGGGAAAACATGCCAAGTAGCAGTTTAAAAACATAGAGTTTTGACTCATTGTCCATGAACTATAAGGCATACTGGAAAGCAGACTATCTAAAACATAAAACCAAAAAAACTAAAGAACACGGGAAGTTTCCAAAGCACTAGAGCACCATCTAGCTAGAGTGTGCACCATGAGAAGAGTCTTTGTGTTCTTTGATGATTGGGAAGCCTTTCAATTTTGAATCTGGGGACTCTACTGCTGGAAGCTTCACCGGCAGAGCCTCCCTCTTCCTTGGCATGACCAAATCCTCCAATTCCATTGTTCGAATCTTCTTCGCCAATCCAACAACAATTTCAGTGGGAATTGAGGCTTCCAACCATCCTTCAGAGGTAAAGTTTGGAGAATTTCTACCTTGTCCCACCTTCCCATGAGTCTCCATGGACAAGATCTCTGAGAAACCCATCCAAGCACGTTTTCCTCAGAAGGACCTTTCCCCTGAGCACCCACCGCATTGAAATGTTTGTCAAACAGAGCATGCCCCCAATCAAAGCTATCCTGGAGACTATTCAGGCCGTCCACCATTTTCTCCATGGTAACCCGCATTTCTAAATTCGTAGCTTTGGAGTTTATCCATATGGCTTGGATGTCCTCCATCATCAAGCCCATCATGTTCTTGACAACCCAATAATGGTTTGTCTTACCAGCTGTACGTGCCAAGGCCAACTCATGGGATACAATGTTATCTTCCCAGTCATCGATCACGAAATGAACCGGCGACGAAATAGAATCCACATAAACTTTTCCCCCATAAATACTAGACCCCTTGCGACCTAAAGACCCTCCCTCCCTGCCTCCTCTTATGGGATTACCCCTCTAGCGTAGCCATAATTTCTCCAACACTATTCCTTATTCTCTGACAGACCGTCAGGGTCTAGAATTGAGAACAGAAGACCACAAACCCAAGCATTGGCTCCATCCCATTTTCCAACTACATATAAATTATGCACTCCACACATGGGAGTTGTCTTTCCATCCTCCAAAAATGAATGGACTCTGTCCTAGACTCCATCATATCCCCAACGTGAAGAGCCAACAACCATAAAGTAATTAAACCTTGCATTAAGATTTGAATTACCTTCATTTACTCTCTGTCATGCCTCCCATCCATGCATCGAGGGAATATCTAGCTTCTGGCATGTTTCCCACATGCTAGCACATGGTTTCCACCTGCATACTGGGTAATATATTTTAATGTTAATATTGAATATGTTATATATATAGTTTTTAATTGGTTACATAAAAATATTTAATGTATCACCACACTTTACCATCTTTCTCTAAAATCTAGTTTCCATTAAAGATAAGTATTTGCTCTGTATACGTATTTTATGTTATTTTACCATGTTTATGTGCCTTGTAGATTGAAAATAATTATGCATGTGTTTATGGATTATGTGCCAGGATTTGTATGTAGGGTGGATGGATCTCAATACATTGCATTACCATGAAACTCTTATATCTTCTATTCTTTCTCTCCTCCTTCATTGTCTATGAACGTAACTCTCATAGTAATGAGAGGGGCGAAACATAGGTTCTGGTTCACTTTTTCTGTTTATTTTTTAGTCATGAGACCTATTCCATTGCTTACGTAACATCGTTTCCAGTAAGCAACGCCTTTCGTTTCATCGAAAAATATTTCTGGATGACCAAGATATGTCTATTTTGGTCCAACGGTTTTCCCAGTGCGAGGATGAGCGCACCAGTTGTAAGATTGGAAATGTTTTGTGCATGGATCTGCTCCTATTTGCATATATGATTTTGAATAATGTAATAAGTATGTAATATTGATTGATGGATGTAGGGAGGCATCCATACAATATGAAATATATTAGTGAAAAATGGTTGTAGGGGACAGCCATCGAGAGCTTAATTTGTGCGATGTGATTGCAGTCGATGCATTTTATTTTTCTTTGGTTGCGGTGTGGTTGTAGGTTACATCCTATGGATGTGTCTTGATGTGTGATTTTATTAGTGTCCATCCTCACCAACAACACGCACATAACAACACCAGAAATTAACTTAGTTTGCGGAAAAACTGATAACATTAATAGTCAATTATTTAACAATTGTGGATTTGGCATTAATACAATTTATAATGCCTGAATGGGTTTTAGGACCTTATTCTCATTAAGAATGATGATTAATATTCCCTAATCATTTTTTTTTGTGATTATGGCCTTTGGTAATTAGCTTAATTAAGTATCGTAATTAACTTAATTAAGTGTCGTAATTATTTTAATTAAGTAATTAATTAAATATTGCAACTTTAATAGATAATTTGACTCAATAATCAGGAGTTTGATTATTTGAAGTGTTGTATAACTATATTTTGTCTCAATATGTTGCGCTTGAACTTAAATTAGTCTTCATATTAGCACCCTTAACCTTAGTTAAGGTTTGCGGACATTACAAAGTGGTATCAGAGCTGAAGGTTTCAACAGTACGTCTATTGGGCCTTCTACAAGTCAATCTGTAATTATGCATTTGTATTAATTAAATTGGGTACATGCACCTCAATATATTTTCACATATGATTTAGTTCAATGAACTGTTAGCCTTGGAAGGCTACGGACTTGATGTCTATCCAGTAAGGAGAAATCCTCGAAGGATTTCTAGCCCCCTTGTCTAGTTAGGAATATTGTAACTTAGAGAAGTTGGCTAGTTACTTTATAAACCAGATTAAAATTAGTTTCAAAGATAATGAAATTATACCAATGTGTAGTTTACTAACAAAAGGTTGATAATGAACACATTGCAGCTCCCAGTGAATGATTGAGCAAGAAGTGTGACCACTAAACTGAGATTTTAATCAAACCTGTGAAAACTAGAGATTCAACAGGTACAAGTTCATCAGTAGGAAGTCAGAGATTGGAAATGAATTTTGAGGAAGGAAGGAGACCATACAATCCTCAAGAGGATCAGTGAACCATTGATCTTGGAGGATTCAGTGAGGAAGTGTAGGGAGGATAACGAAAGTATAATTCATATCCAGGAGCAGATTATGAATGATTTAAAATCATTGAAGACCATCCAAATATCCGTTGAAAATATTCATAGAATATTTTATGCGAGGTATAGATCATCTTTAAGGAGACCGCATCACTTAGAGAGGAGGAAACAATATGCATCAAGAAGTACAAAAAGTAGTCCTAAAATATCGCTGGTGAGATACAAGAATAGGAGGTTTTCCCATGATGAACTACTAGGAGAGATGAGAAGAGTCAAGCCCCCAAATATTGATGGAGAAGTAAAGCATGGAGAAGATTCTCAAGCATAGTTGTTAGGAATCTGTTTACGGACAATCCGTCCGTGTGGACACTAACCGATCTCCCTAGTCTGATTGGTTCAGATCTACAACAAAAACAATACATAATGCATAAATATTTCCTACATTAACCAAATTGCAAAAGGTATGGAGGAATGGTTTACCTTGTGATTGTATTGCTACCTCCTTGTTTGATGTAGCTACTGATCTTTAGCTACAAGACAATGCACAAACAAGTGGAAACATACAAATACCAATAATATGCAATATAGATTAGTGTAAACTAGTAGTCAAAGAAACCAATTCTAAAGATCTTAATACAACAAGACTTTATGGAAAGAATCTATATCACTGTAAATGAAAGAAATATATATGGAGAGATTAAAACCAATCTTTGACGTTGCAACTTCTTCCAAAATTTGGTCCTAGCCTCAAAGATCCAATATTTTTCCTCTTAATGGATGAAAGGGAATAAGCTCCAACATAATTTATCCAACGTTTAGGTGCTCTATCTTTATCCTCCTTAAATATGAAGAGAGGGATTGTATATATAGGCCTAAAGGGGTATAAGAGGTTGAGGATTTGTGGTATAAGGTCAAGGGATTATCCCAAAAGATGAGGGGATCGAATGCCACCTTTCCTACTTCATAGGGATAAGCCTCCATGAAGCCATGGGTTCTAGAAGGCGCTCGAACCTTCTCTTTTTCCTTTTACATTGACAGTGTCGCACTTTGTCAATAGGAAACATTCATCTTTGAGGAGTGGTGCACTTTGTTCAAAGGAGGAAGGTGTTAGCGACGCACTCTGTTGTGCAGAGCGCGTCACCAGGAGTCCGGCGCACTTTGTCAACGTGCAAGGTGCGTCGGTGTGATAACAAAGGGAAAAAGGATAACCACAACTCTTATGTCAATCAATTTGGCTTAAGTGCTTTAGGAATCACAACAAATGAAGGACACATAAATCATAATGACAATATTTTGGTGTAACAGAATTCCCCCCAAAGCATGAATCTAACAAGATAGGATAGGTGAGGTGCTTTGATAGATATAAATTCGATGCAAAGACCATCGGTTGAAGCACTGAACAAAGAATTATGCAGTACAAATCTGAGGTATATGTCTCCAATGACTCATAGCATAGCTGTCGACCAATACATTGCAGATCCATGTTAATACTAATTGACTGGACACAATCATGGATATTGAACATAAGCGTAGGTCCATGATGAGATAATTACACAGCCACGACTAATACAATAGTGGATCTATGTGATATGACTCAAAAAATATCCATCGCATACTGGGTAAAATACATAAGTTAACCGAGGGTCTTCAACCCGAACTCGCAATGATATGAATCTAAGCATGTGATTACAATGTGTTCAAGTTGAACATGGTAGAAACCGTTTAATTACTGGTCATTGATGTATACTGTTAACAAGTGTGAGGGAAATTATTATTGATGTCAATGATCCCCAAGGTATCTTGGTACATACTGCCGAATGTGAATCAATGAGTTGAGGTCGAATATTCGGTGGAATATTTCAATCAAATGTAAATGATGTGAACTTACTATTGAAAGTGAGGCAACCTGCTATTAAGGCATGCATGCCCAAGTTACTCGATTGGTTTCTAGGTTCAATCCTTGGATGATGTGTTGAATTCGACAAGCATAAACCTGTCGAAGGAGGGCCATGATGTTTCCCCCATCATCAACATGAAACGAGACCAAATATGTCTCGAGGTCATAACAAAATACCAAGCCCAAAATGTATCATAAATAAGAAAAAACGTGAATATTCCAGGAATATTTTGTATTTTGGGAATAATGTTTCACTCATAACTTGGAATTGGGCGGACTTTCAACCATTGGAAAGATCTTGAAATTATCTACAACTTTCATGTTTTGAGTTTTCTCTGATTTTGTACAGTTTGTCCGGGGCGGGCATCTTAGTAAAAAAACATCTTTCAAAAGATGCTTTAGAAAAACATCTTTTGAAAGATGCTTTTTTTACTAAGATGCTTGCCTTGGACAAACGGTATGGAATCAGATAAAACTCAAAACATAAAAGTTGTAGATAATTTCAAGAGCTTTCCAACGGTCTAAAGTTTGCCCAATTCTGAGTTACAAGAGAAAATGTATTCCCAAAATACAAATGATTCCTGGAATATTCACGTTTTTTCTTAAATAGGATACATCTTAGCATTGGGTAGTTTGTTATGGTAGATTGGACTATAGAGTAACTTTTGAAACTGACTCAGGGGTGACTGACACAAAGCAAGGTATAATGACTGCAGATTCTGACTCAACAAAAGACTTCCCTTGAACATGGAACGGAATGACTTGGAAGCATTGACTTGACAAGATGAATATCAAGACCTAATACACAAATGGTTGATGCATTCTTCGGATGACCCAAAGTAGTATAATGACTCATGGAATTGGTGAGAGTCGAGGACAAGTAGATTATCCAAGTGGTTTGAATGATATGCAAACGAGTGCCATGTTCAAGAGAGAAGTTATAAATTGCCATTAAAATAGGTGAATACAAACTCTTTCCTTATTCCCCATCACGATTGATGAGTACCTCTTTGCTTATTAACGATCTTGGGGAGGATAACAGATGCCCGATATAGCTCATCCTTTGGACGATTCCAATATTTGAGGAACCTCCAGCAATTAAATGATGAAAATGCACGATATATCAGAAATAGCAGAACACATAATGGATTTATTGATCACAGAACACTTTGAGGGGGCAACCTCCTTGGAGAAAGCTCAATACAAATTACTCATGGATTCCTTCATTGGCATCAACACATACTTATATACTAAGTATAAGCTAAACAACTATTACTCCCCATGAATGTGGGATAATACAATATACTCACGAGACGACTTACAAAGCATATGCGTCCAAAAAAAATACTAACAATGTGGGATAATACAATATACTCACGGAACGACTTACAAATAATATGCGTCCAACAACAATATACTAACAATGTTAAAAGAAGGGTTGACACGGGTTCCTAACATCCCATCCCACTTAGAAAAATATTTGTCCTCAAAGATTTAGGCGTGGAAATTGTTGTTGAATGTGAAGGAGTGGTTTCCATGTAGTATCCTCTGGTTGCATTCTGTGCCACTGAATTAATACCTTTGTGATGGATCAAGAGCAAAGTTGATGAGTGCTCGAATTAAGGATGGCATTCAGATCCAAAATGATGGATCCTTCATTATCCAGTTTTAGTAAAACAATTTGTGCTCTGATGTTGGTGCCAAGAACTTTCTTTAGATAAGAGACATGAATTACTAGATGAATGCGGGAAGAAGGAGGAAGTTCCAGTTTATAAGCAATGGACCCAATATTCTAAAGAACCTTATATGGCCCATAGAAATTTGGAGAGAGCTTATGACACCCTTTGAGTTTCAGGGAGGATTGCTTGTAAGGATGTAGACAAAGAAAAACCATATCACCTTCTTGTAAAGTGCGTTCAAAAAGGTGTTGATCGGCTTGTTGTTTCATTCAATTTCTTGCCATGTGAATATTTTCCTACAAAATGCAAAGAATCTGATCGCGGGTTTAAAGAACCATGTCAACTGCCTGAAGTGGTGAACTGCTAGGGGTGTATGGAAGAAGAACTAGTGGTGCTTGACCATAGACTAATTCATATGGAGTCATTTTAGATGTAGTTTGGTAGGAGGTATTGTACCACCATTCAGCGAGAGGGAGCCACTTTTCCCATTGATGTTGTTGTTTGGAGGTGAAGCAACGAAGATAAGTTTCCAAACATTTTTTGATAATTTAAGTCTGACCCTCTGTTTGTGGGTGATACCCTGAACTCATCTTCAGTTTGGTGCCAGTGTGGAGAAATAGTTATGTCCAAAAATTACTGGTGAAAGTTGCATCGCGATCTGAGACAATGGAAGAAGGGATTCCTTGAAGACAAAAGATCTGGTCCAAGAAAATTTGTGTGACTGAGTAGGTGGTATAAGGATGGTTGAGTGCAAAAAAATGACTATATTTGGAGAGGTGATCAACCACAACCAATATCATTGTCTTCCCTCCAGATTTAGGGATCCCTTCAATGAAATCCATAAAAATATTTGTTCAAATCCATGTAGGGATGGGAAAGGGTTCGAGCAATCTCGGAAGGAGTGTCATTTCACCCTTGTTATGCTGGAAGGTATCACATTCATCCACAATTTGTTGAATTTTCCTTTTCATTCCTTGCCAAAAGAAGTTACGTCGTTCCCGCTCATACGTTTTGAGGAACCCAAAGTGCCCTATCGATGGAGAAGCATGGAGTTCATAGAAGACAGCCTGTTAAATATCTGTGCTCTGGGGAAGCACCAGACGACCCTTGTATCTCAGTGAATCATGATCCCAAGAGTAATGTTGTACAGTAGAAGGGTTGTTGGCCAACCATTGGATGATTTGAGATAATGATGAGTCATTGACATAGACCTGCTAAACAGATTGCAACCGATTTGGAATAGGCATAGAAATAGCTGAAAGAGAAACTTGGTCATCAAATGTGTGAGAAAGAGCATCCACCACAAGATTGTCCTTACCCTTCTTGTAAGTGATCTCATAGTCATAACCCATGAGTTTTCTAACCCATTTCTGTTGTGCTCGGGAGGAGACCCGTTGTTCCAGGAAATATTCCAGTCTCTAGTGATCAGTCTTGATGCAGAAATGATTCCCTAATAGGTATGGCTGTTACTTTTGTACTGCATGAAAAATAGCCATGATTTCCTTATCATATGTAGAGGCAACTAAAATCTTACCGGAAAGAGATTTTCTAGTGAATGCAATGGGATGTTCATCTTAAAGGAGAACAACACCAAGTCCATTGTCGTAAGAATCACTCTCAATAGTGAAGGGACTGGAAAAATCGGGCATAGCTAGAAAAGGTGTAGTACACATAGCTTGTTTCAGTTTGTCAAATGCACACTCAGTAGCATGTGTCCATGTAAAAGCATCATTTTTCAATAGAGCGGTTAATGGAGCTGCAATATTCCCATAATCCTTGACAAACTAGCGGTAGTAGCCAGTCAATCCAAAATAACCATGAAGGTTCTTGAGTGTCTAAGGATGCGGCCAATTTTTCATGTCATATATTTTGGCAGAATCCACGCAAACCCCTTGTGCTGAAATAATATTCCCAAGATACTCTACTTCCTCCTGTCCAAAAACGCATTTAGACTATTTGGCATGGAGATGATGATTATAGAAAAGTTGCAGTACAAGATCCAGATGTTGGAGATGCTCATCCCATGTTTTACTATAGATGAGGATATAATCAAAGAATACGAGAATGAATTTCCGCAAGTAGGGCCGGAATATTTTATTCATCAATGCCTAAAATGTGGAAGGAGCATTAGTGAGGCCAAAGGGAATGACCAAAAACTCATAGTGGCCATCATGTGTGCAGAAAGTTGTCTTAGGGATATCATCCTCATGAACCCGAATTTGATGATACCTGGAATGAAGATCCAACTTGGAGAAAAAATGAGCACCATGAAGCTCATTAAGAAGCTCATCAACAACAGGAATTGGAAACTTATCCTTGATTGTGAGGTGATTAAGTGCTCATAATTCAATGCAAAGGCGCCATGACCCATCTTTTTTCGTACAAGAAGAACTGGTGAAGAAAAGGAACTGGTACTAGGGTGAATAATACCTTTCTTCAATAAGTCCTGAACGAACATCTCAATCTCTGTTTTTTGGTGAAATGGGTAGTGATAGGGCCTGATATTGGGAGGAACGCTTCCAGAAAGGAGATGAATATGATGGTCCTCTGGTATTGAAGGTGGAAATACCACTGGTTCAGCAAAGACACATTCATATCTATCCAAAATTTGTTGTAGATCCAAAGGAGTAGTGGAGACCACTAATGGGTGCATCTGCATGGAATGGAGCTGAGCAATGACACTGTGTGAATTCTTCTTATGTATATTTTCCATGCGATGTGAACTGATGATGCTGAGAGACCCTAGTTGTAAGCCCTTCAATGTGTGTTTTTTCCCATTGACTGAAAATTGCATCGAAAGTTCAACAAAATCCCATAAGATGGGGCCAAGTGTGCATACCCATTAAGCGCCCAAAACCACATTGCATCCTCCTAAGGCTAAGGAAAACATGTCGGAGCACAGGTTATAATATATAATAGAGATACACACGTTGTGACACTTCCCCTTGCAAGGTAAGGTTCCCCCATTGGCAATCATGACTTCAAAGTTAGAGCAATGATGGACAAAACAATCAGCCTATTTGGTGATCCAAGGGTCAATGAGTATTGTAAGAGGGATCTTATTGAAGCAACCCTTGACCCACATTGTTTGTGGGGTGGTGACTCTAGCTAAATCATGGAGATATATCTCTAGGGGGTCGTCTTGAGAAGGAGGGTCAACAGGAGACTGTTGAATGTCAACCTGATCATTTATTGTATCCTGAGCTTCTTCACCAATTTCAGTTGCAGGAAGAGAATCCACATCCAAGAGATAGAGATTTTTCTCCACACATCTATGTCACCGAGTGAATTTCTCATCACAATTATAACAAATCCCTTTTTCTCTACGTTCGTGCATCTCTACTTCAGACAAATGCTTGATAGGAGTTGGTCGAGGAGCTGGCATGATGGGAGGTCGTTGGGAAACCATATTTTTGAATGGAACAAAAGTGGATTTGGAGCACTATTGGGATGTGATCTTGTCCTCTGCCAACTTAGCTAACCCTAGGGCTTCCATCATTGTGTTGGGATATAACATTTTAACCTCATATCGGATTGCATCCTTTACACCACAAATAAAACAACTCCTATAGAATTCATCGGGCAATTCTTCTGTGCGATTGGCCAGTTTCTCAAATGTTGTCTGATACTCTCTCACAGTTCCAATTTGGCGAAGTTTAGTGAGTGCTCCTGTGAAGTCATCAAAATCACTATGACCAAATCGTTGCAAAAGGAATTGGCAAAAATATGTCCATTTTGGCTCTTCATAAGCCTTGATGTACCAGCAGTACCATTGAAGGGCTTCATGTTCCAAATGAAATGATGCAAGTGGAACTTCGTTGAAATCAAAATTATTATGCGAACTGAAATATTGTTCTACCCGATATGTCCATCCAGTCGAATCATCAGCATTGAAGCGAGGAAAATCAAGCTTCGGCCCACGAAAATTGATGGAAGAAGAGAACCATTGTCTGTAGAAGACTTTGGCTGCCGTTTATTGTTCATGGCTGAATGTTGAAGATGGAGGCCGAGAATTTTTTCATCCAGATCTTGGAGTTTGGTTTTGAGGGCTGCAAGTTCTTCCTCCATGTTTTTTTCTCCTTCGGGGGTGACAACCATAACAATGATTTTTTTTTATTTTTTTAATGGGTAGAAAAACAAAAACAAAAACTTCTTTAGTAAAGGAAAATTTGGATTTCTAAAAATCTATGATAGGTATTTGGGGTTTGACTAGGTTTTGGACACTTTCTAATTGACGGGGAAGAAGAAAATGGGGATTTCAGAAGCGGGGTAAAAGAATGGGAAAGTTTGCCAAAGAGGGACAAAGAAGCAGAAATAGGAAATGAACACTATGGAAAAATTTGAAGGAGATTGGGTGAAAATCGAAGAAGTTATGGAAAACCCTAAAAATAGATAGATGTGGGATTTCTAGCTTCAAGAAGTTGAATTTTGGATAGGGTCCTCAGGAAGGAAATATGAAGAATGGGATTGTAGGGGTTTCAATGAATTTTAAAGGGAAATAGAGTTAAATCAAAGAAGATATAGCGAAAAAAACGGTTTGGAATTGATCTAAAACGGCTCGAAATTGATCTGCAACAGCTCTGGATAGATGCAATCTGTTATTTATCAGTTTTCAATAGACATGGACCCTAAGTATACTTGGCTTCGTAAAGGTCCAGGGTATTCACTCGGATACCAATGTTGTTTAACGGCTTGCATATTGGGGCAGTACCCCTCACTCCACGACTTAGGTAAAACTGATAACCACTTTGCCACAAACGACAACTCTTGGTTTACCTCACGGATGGGAACTAGTCAATTAGGTAGAGGCCATTTCCCTTTTCCCTGGCATGTCCTCTCAATGGGATAGCTACTTCAGGGTTCCTATGGTACTCCTCACAATGAGTTTTAGGACTATTCCCAAGTACTTCCCACAGTTAAGCGGATAGGGATTATTCCTGGATCCGAACCTACAATCGAAAGGAACACATACATATGCAAATAAAAATACTACTGCAATAATCACAACGCCTGGAAACCACTGCGAAAAAAACATTTGGCAGAAATTCCACCCAGCGAGCCGAGGAAAGTGCTTTGATACCAGATGTGAGGAACCTCTGGCAATTAAATGATGAAAATGCATGATATATCATAAATAGCATTACACAGAAGGGATTTATTGATCGCAGGCCACTGCGAGGGGGCAACGTCCTTTGAGCAAGCTCAATACAAATAACTCATGGATGCCTTCATTGGCCTCAACACGTACTTATATACTAAGTTTAAGCTAAACAACTATTACTCCCCATGAATATGGGATAATACAATATACTCACGGGATGACTTACAAAGCATATGCGTCCAAAAACAATATACTAACAATGTGGAAGAATACAATATACTCACGGAATTATTTACAAAGCATATCCGTCCAACAATGATATACTAACAAAGTAAAGAGAAGGGTTGACATGGGTTCCTAACACAATCTCACATGTTTTATGAACCTGAGATAGGAGGGGTTCGTCCCTAAAAGGGCCCTTCAATGTTACATTTTAATGAGTCCAAAGAAGGAAAACTCGGCGTCATTTCATCTTTAGAGAGTCTGAAAGGACTAAAGAAGACTCCAATGAGTACTTTTTCGTAGATTTTAGTATCCTCACCCGAAAAAGGATAAAACAACGTGAGAGAGAACTCTTATAGTCATGATTAACTAGAGTATTCATTTTTCGTAAGTAGTCTCACTGGTTTGAAAAAATGGGTAAATTATCACTAGAAAGACGACCTTTCTAATACTTTTATAAGTGTGAAAGAATCAAGTTCGCTTGGCGATATTTTCCCATTTAGGGAGTCTGAAAAGAGTTTAAAGAGAACTCCAGGGGGGTTCCTTTTTCGTAGAAGTTTTACAAGCCTGAAAAAAAAGATAAAAGATAACTTGATGACTTATTCTCATGTTTTACGAGCACGAGAAAGAACAAAGACTAAGCTCAACATCTTGTATGCTTAGTTTTAATGAGCATGATAACGATATCAAGAAATGCTCTAAAGCCTTTTCACACTTGATAAAAAGTATGAAAAGTCAACATTGGTCTCCATCGTAATCAAATGTCACTAACCTCAACCTACAAGCTTCAGAACAAAGTTTAGAGCCATTACGAGGATTTAAAACACAAAAATAAGATCAAATTTAGTAAAAACCCCATGGAATAATAAAAATTGAAAAAGGAATATTCCATTTTGATAATAAAAAGAGTGAAAAGTAAAAAACATTTATCATTTTGTTTTTACCAAGTTGAAAGTGAGAAAAAATCCCTTTCAAGCTTGATTTTGCAGTGAATATTGCGGGAGCATTGGTTTACTATTTGGAATCTCGTCAGTTCCAGGTAATCCTGCTCTCTCTTCCCTTCAATTTCATGGTTGAAATTTTCATTTTCATGCATGTTTTAAGTGTTTTTGTGGTTCATTTCATAGGGGGAAGTGTTAATTTTTCGATAGTTTCATTAAAACATTATCTTAGGATCCTAGTAAGAGAATAACATGCACAACATAACAATCATAAACACAAGAAGCACAAAGTTTCCTCTGGGAAAACAAAGAAGGTGAAAAACCCCGCAACTTTCTCAGAGATAGAATAAGCCACAATACAAGATCTCATTGATCAAACCCAAAGATAGATGTCTCCAGCAACTACACCTCCTCCAGTAGTGCGCACTCCTCTCTCAACTAATGTGAGTTGGATGAGTGAGTGAATGAATAGAATGAGAGACACAACCTCTCTATTTATACACTGAATTGACCTGCCAATAACCTAATAGGGCCGATTTCCTAAGAAAGCCTAATAACCCATCCACATGACTCAACTAGGGCCGACCCCCCACACCAGTGGTCTAATAACCCATCAAATATAAGTTACGACACTTAAAAATACAAATAAAGACACTTCTGATTGGATGAATAATACATCTCCATCATGAATATAATAAGGTACAAGTGTAATACATAGAAGAATATCTTCCAAAGTTACAAATACATCAACACTCCCTCTTAACTAGGAATGTATTCTCTAGACACGGGTCATCAATACATATCGGCACAAGTCTTCAATTATGGAGCTGGATCATTGTCACTGCTGCTATACATTGACATCTTGATCACTGGGCTATATCATAATTCTTCTTGTCATAGGAAGTTCTATAGAGCTAGCCCATTTTCATGCTGGTTGTAGGCCTAGCCTCCTATAGGTCTTCATCATATTTGGCCATACTATGGAATCCTCAGGACTGATTACATGCGTCAACAAAACCTTGAAAGAGCATCTGAGCACAAGCTATCGGATCTCCAAGGATCTTTTACATGTGACCATCACAAAACCTCGAAAGAACATTCAAGCATAGACTATCGGATCTCCCAGGATATTTTATATGTGACCACCACCACAAAACCTCGAAAGAGGAGCACAGACTATCAGATCTCCTAGGATATTTTACATGTGGTTAGGAAAAACCTTAAAAGAGTGTCTTGCAACCTGCAAAAACTCTAAAGAGCATCCCAGGACTTTTACGAGCACATAGCTCAAGCTATCAGATCTCTAGGATTGATTACATGCCTCTGGTAGAAAAACCTCGAAAGAGCATCCAAGCACAGACTATCGGATCTCCTAGGATCTTCTCTATGCTACATGTAGCAAAACCTCGAAAGAGCATCTGAGCACAGACTATCGGATCTCCTAGGATATTTTCTATGCTACCTGCACAACCTGTAGCAAAACCTCGAAAGAGAATCTGAGCACAGACTATCGGATCTCCCAGGATCTTTTCTATGCTACCTGCAAAAAAACCTCGAAAGAGCATCCGATCACAGACTATCAAATCTCCTAGGATCTTTTACATGCTACCTGTACAATCTATCCGTGGAGTATCATCCTGATACTCATGATCATACTGATCATCATTATCATACTGATCATCATCATATAGTACATCATCCTGATGCACATCATCATCTCATGGTCACCCTCATCATATACACAGCATCACCCTGATGCATATCATCATCACATGATCATCCTGATCATCATCATAGAAGAAACTGGAGCATCGTCCTGATGCTCAGCACACAACGCTTACATCCACATCCATGGGAAGGATCCTCCTATCACCATGCTTGGAATGGCTCCTGCATATGTGTTCCATCATTTCTTCCTCAAAGTATATTCTATCTGAAGAACACCAAGCCTCTCTCTGGAGTACTCAAACTTCACTCTAGCTAGTGGTTTGGTCAACGCATCTGCAATCTGCTCATCCGTCGCAACATATAGGAGCTTCACTGCTCCTCTCTACACCATATCACTGATATAGTTATATTTGATCTCGATGTGCTTCGACCTATCATGGAACACCGGGTTCTTAGACAAATTCACACAACTCTAGTTGTCATAGAATATACAGGTAGCATCCAATGGGAGATCAAATAACTTAGACAGTATCTTTCTTAGCCATACTGCCTCACAACTGGCCGAACAAGCTGCGACATACTCTGCTTCGGCTGTACTCAGGGCTACGCAGGACTGCTTCCTGCTAAACCAAGAGATCACACCTAATCCCATACTGAAGCAACACCCCGAAGTGCTCTTCCTATCTGCAACACTACCTGCCCAATTTGAATCAACATAACCCTCCAGGTTAAACTTTTGATTCGCATCATGCTTGGGCCCATAATCAATCATACCCTTCAGGTACCTCAGAATATTCTTTACAGCAATCAGGTGAACATGTCTAAGATCTGTCAGAAACTGGCTCAAGGTGTTCACTGCAAAGCAAATATATCGTCTCGTGTTCCTCAGGTACATCAAGGACCCAATCATCTGACGATACACCGTGACATCAAACAACTCTGATGAAGCATCACTCAATAGCTTCAAGTTTGATTCCAGTTATCGGACAATCCACTCGAGCAGACGCGAGCAGGATCTCCCTAGCTCAATGCAAGTCTAGAACAAATAGAACAGACTACAAATACATCTCCTAGATCTACTTAAGGATCGAGTACTCGATGTCCTACCTTTTACATCGCAATCCTTTCTCCTGAATGCTGCTCCACGTCTCACGGTCGTCAGATCCAAGCTGCAAGACCTGTCAATACAAAGAAACAAGAGAAACTAGTAAAAGACATCTATACAATAAGAGATATAAGTAAACAGTTAAGCAGGTAAACTACTCAATATCATTGTACACATGAACAATATTGGTGGAAAGCATTTGTATTACTATAAATAAAGGAGTACATGATAGAGATATAGAACTACAACCAAGACTTAACGTAGTAGCCCTTCTCCGACCAAGCCAATTGCCACATCCTTCCAAGGAAGTATGAGTTCTCCAATAGGTGAATGGAGGTATTCTAAGAGTGATTTCACCAACATGTAGATACCATAGGATTCCTCCCTTTGGGATGGGAGTGAGCTTCACTTATATAGGACTAAGTAGATAGGGTATGGATAGGATAGGTTGAGAGATGGTAGGAGAGAGATAGGGGATCCTCCCAAAGAGTTAGGGGTCGAGTACCAGCTCCCCTAGAGATTAGAGATAAGCCCCTAAATGAGCAAGTTAGGGGTCGAGTACTAGCTCCCCTAGTTTTGAATTTCTGGTTACAATTTTTAAATCATTTTTGTGTTCGGCTGTCCCTTTCGGCCGTCGTATACCACGTTTTTCCCCTAGTTTTGGCGACTCCACTGGGTCGTGTCGATGAATCCCCCATCAATCGACACGAAACACGACAAAATATTTGTAGAGTGGATTGGATGGTACAGTAACATGTAAGACTGACTCAAAGTAACAACAGCCTGAGGACGTGTGTACTGACTGTAGATGATAGATAGTGAACGTGTTCTTGAACATGGGCATGGCATGACTTGGCAGTATTGACATAATGAGAATGATGCAAACTTCTAATGCAACTAATAATGGAAGCTTTCTCCGAATGACTCAGAGGAGTAATAAGACTCAGAAAGTAAGCGGGGACTCATAGACAAACAGATGACCCAAGTATTGTATGCAAATGCAGATGAGTGCCATGTTCAAGAACGACTACATATTGCCACTAATAAGGTATGTAACACAAACACTTTCCTTTTTCCCCATCATGAATGATGAGTGCCTCATGTGTTTTTTACGAGCTTGATGAGGGTAACTAGATGATCGGTATAGCTCATCTCATAGGTGAGTCCAATCCCAAATATTTTCCGAACCTGGGTAGGAGGGGTTCATCCCATGACGGGCCCTTCAATGTGAAAATTTTAACGAGTCCATAGAAGGTAAACTCGGTCGTCATTTCATGTTTAGAGAGTCTGAAAAGAACTAAAGAATACCCCAACGGTCCTTTTTCGTAAAGTTAGCCTCATCGCCCGAAAAAGGGTAAAACAACGCGGGAGAGGACTCTTCCAGTCATGATTGGCTAGAGTATACCTTTTTCGTAATTAGTACCTACTAGTCCGAAAAAGGGGTAAACTATCACCAGAAAGACGATCATTCAAATGCTTTTACAAGCGTGAAAGCATCAAGTTCGCTTGGAAATCTTTTCCTATTTAGGGAGTCTGAAAAGAGCTTAAAAGGACTCCATGGACAACTTTGTCATGGTTGATGACCGAGTACAACAAAGGAAAAAGTAAAGTCGACACATTTCCTTTTCCATAAATAGTCTAGCGAGGCCGGATAAAGTGATGAACCTATACTTGTTAGACACACCTTTTTACTCAAATTTTTAACGAGCATGATAATGGTATCAAAAGCACTCGGAATCTTTTTCATGTTTGAACCAGAGCATGAAAAAGTAAAAACTAAGCTCGAATCACTTTTCATGTTTTAACCAGAGCACGAAAAAAGTGAAAAGTAACCTCAAATGCCATCTTACTGTTTTTAACGAGCTTGAAGATAGGTTGGAAGAATGCTCATGCGTCTGCTTCATTTTTTAACGAGCTTGTAACAAAAAAATGAATTATGCTCGGGATAATTTTCATGGTTTAATTAGCTCAAAACCTAAAAAAGGAAAGTATGCTCGAAAATGTTCCCAATGGTGGATTTCTTCCCGTCATGAAATCCAAAGGTTGGTGCATGCCCCCAGCATGATTGCTAGAAGTAAGTGACTTAGCTCCAATGTGGTGTGGAGAGGTGATCGAATTGACTTCAACGTAACTTCCAGAGGTTGAAGACATGCCCTCGAGCTTCATTTCATCCACCTAAGGCATATGCGAGTGAAAAGAAGGTTCAGGTACTAAGTCTATGAGGAGCTCGACTCAAAGGGAAAGGATATGTTTCATTTTTTAACGAGCTTGACACAAGATTAGAACTATGCTCATGGGAACCTATTTCATTTTTTAACGAGCTTGACATATAAAGGGAACTATGCTCATAGGGTAAGGCCCATTGACGGGTTCTTTCCCAACATGATGCCCAGAGGTTGGTAAATTCCCCCTAGCATGATTGTTAGCAGCTTATCATGGTAGTGTTCCCTCAACATGATTGTTGATGGTACGACATGTGGCATGCCCCCCAAGCTTCATTTCGTCTAAAAATGTCGCTTGCTAACCCAACTACCAACCTGGCTACTAATATGAAAATGTTCATCAAGGGGGGGGAAACGAGAATCATAGGAAATGAAGGTTCAAGTTCTAACTCTAGCAAGAGACTCGGACTGAATGGAGGGAGATCTATTTCATTTTTACACAAGCTTGAAATAGACAATAACTATGCTTGAGGGGGGCCATCTTATTTTTTAATGAGCTTGAAATGGAATAAAACTATGCTCGAGTGGATGGTTTTATTTTTATGCAAGCTTGAAACCAAAGGTAAACTATGCTTAGAGGGGTCTATCTCATTTTTTAACGAACTTGAGATAGAATAAAACTGTGCTCTAATGGATTGGTTTCATTTTTATGCAAGCTTGAAACCAAAGGGAAACTATGCTAGGGTGGTTGGTTTCATTTTTTAACAAGCTTGAAACATAACATAAACCGTGCTCGTACCCTCCATCCTTAGGGGGAAGAAACCACTAAAACATGCAGAACATTTAGGGAAGTATGATGACTAGGAGTCATATGATGAGTGGGTGTCACGAAGGAAAGCTGATCAATGGTCACAATATTCCCATGATGAGGAAAATACATCACTCGAAAGAGCGTGGACACTACAGCTTTCATAGCATAGACATAATCACGTCCAAGGAGCATATTGAAATCTAAAGGAGGTTGGACAACCATGACATCAACATAAACAGTTTTACCTGTCAACGTGATAGGTAACTGCGGGAGAATCCCTAAAGGTCCGGTAGGCCTTCTATTAAAAGCCAAAATATGGTCAGTTACTGGCACAAGCTGAGGGGAACCTATAACTTGCCAAGCAGTTGAGGATAAAATACTAACAGAAGCTCCCTCATCAACTATCGTACGAAATATTTCTTTATTGGAAACTCCGACAGATATTTGAAAAGGAATACTCGAAGGAAGATGAGATTCTATTAGACCATTCCAATCAAAGGAAATGACCTCAGTACTTGGGGGGGGGGTCCTGTAGGAATGGACAGGGTTTCCCCTTGCCTAGGACATTCTGAACTGACTAGGAAAACATCAGCAGTTTCCAATTCACTCTCACTTGGAAGATAAGAATGAGACGAAGATTGTGTCATGGTGACTGCTTCAGTCTAGACTTTCTCCAATGAAAGAGGAGGATCGAGTGCAGATGACATCGACTTGATCACTTCACTCTCAGAAAGAAGAGTGGGATCAATTTCAGATGGAACTGAATCGATCACTTGGTCAACTAGCGAGGGGTCGAGGGACAACTTACTATCGCTTGTTGGAAGCACCTATTGAGAACTAGTAATATCTTCTAATCACCGTGAAGCTTCATCCATGCTTGGACAAAGGTAAGTACGATTCATGCCCTTGCATAGCCAGCAAGGGTCTGCGGCTCTACCCTTCCTACCCTTCACCAATGGGTCACTGGTCGAGGGAGTGTCATCAACATGATGGCCAGAGGTTGACGATAGAATTGGTTTGGGGTTTTCAGACCACACTTCTGACACACGGGGAAGACCGGGACAATTCTTGAGAAGGTGATCACCCTTGCAAAGTTTGCTAGGGAACTTGGGCTTGCGAGGCGTTCTCATAGAATGAGTGCTATCAGAGGTAGATGGTTGATGCTTGGTCTCTTTCTTATCCTTCTTCTTCTTAATCTTCCTATTCTTCTTCTTCTTCTCCACCTGATTACTAACACTAGATTTTTCAGTAGGAGAAGAGGAAGAGACGAAAGCCGATTCCACTTTCGACAGAGAAGGAGAAGGGTCACCATGAGATTGATGCTCATGTGGTGATGGGCCTATGTTTGACACAATTGGTGCACTTGTTGTAACTGGATTGGAGAATAACCATATTGGTAATCCTATCGTCAATCCAGGAAGACTCAATGTAGCCATAAAGGGAGGACCAACAGTTCCACAAGGGGGAATAACAAATGGCATACCCTGGAAAGGGGCCTCTTGGTTGGTAGTCCCGGAAGAATATTCCATATCTAAGCTTCCTAAGAGTCTCTAAAGTACAACAAAAATCAAACACTACTCAATTCTAAAAGCAACAAGCAAACTGTGCGAATAGGAGTGGATTCAAAGTCTGGAACCTCATAGGATTATCAAGGCATCGCAAACCGCTATATACTGTAGGGTCCAACAATATGACGCGACAAGGAGGATTGGGACCGTACCCTTGCCTGCATACCCGATTACCTGGACAGTACGTGCGTGCTAATCTCCCAGAGTGTTGTTCTCGGTGTACTACTTTGCCAAGACGGCCAAATGGTTAACTCAGATGGTTTCAAGATTCCTATGGGTGTCTCCCGATATATGCAAGGTATGTGGGAGCTCAAATTCATAGTGTTGCTGTCTAATGCACAACCGTTCGGCAAGAGACCTTCCGATATACTACCGAGTACATGATACACCCTCCGATATACACCAAGTACAGATTATGGTACTTGGTGGGTACGTGAAGGAGCTCGACATACCGATAAGTACGTGGAATACTACAATACCCCCGGGATACAGTGCTGGAAAATAACGACAGCTGCCACGCTTAAAGATGTCAGAACACGTCTCTAACTTACACACAGTTACTAAATAATTTTAACCTAAGCTAGCGTTAATCTTATCTTATACGGTTAGGTGGATGCATGAGGTGAGTACATAAATGTAAACATAATGCAATCCTCAACTACATGATAATGCACATTTTCCTTTCCTTTTCAATGAAAACTACTTAAGGTAAGGAGAGATCTTTTTCTTTTAAACCAAAAGTACTTAAGTAGTAGCTTAAAGAAGAATTCCTTCCTAGAGTGCAATAATTCTAACTTTCTGCAATAATCAGCCAAAAAGCGTAAAGAAAATGAAACATGCAGCTAATCTTAACAATGTATAAGACAAAATAATGAAGCACTTTCAATTTTCAAATGCATGTACCAAAAATGGAATTTGATAACTAAACGCTTTTCATATCTATATACAGAAAGTGAGAGAATATCTACAACACTTCTAATCATTCAGAAATTCCCAAAGAAAAAGGGCAAGCACCCAAACAACTCAAAGACACTCAAGAAAGGCTCAAGATCTACCAAATGCAATAATTATAACTCATTTCCTATCTTTTTACACTTGAAAAAGACACATCTAAGATATGGAAAGAAATACTTCACAAATGTTTCTAGTCAAATGCAAGACAAAGGAAAGCACTTAACAATCTTATCTAACTCAAATGCATACAAATCTGAAATGAACCTTTATTCTTCTTATGAGTGTGAGACCAAGAATTTCAAATGATCAAATTAAAGAAAGAAGAATACTTATGTTTTCCAATTTCATGAATATAGCAAAAGTGTGACAAAATCAAGCTTTTCTTTGAACTAAAGCGGAGACAAAGAATCAATCTTTTCCAATAACCATTAGATAGCTTAGCATGTAGAGGAAACAAGATGCATAACCCAAGAAAAAGAGGCTCAAAAAGACATGGATATCCCACACTCTTGAAGTCTTTAAAACAAGCCAGTCACGTCAAACCAAAAATGATCTCAAAACCTTGAGATGGGTCAGAACGACTAAAGGATGCACGATTCATGGCCAAACATTTCACTTAAAAATGCAAGCAAAACACTAGTTTTGACTCAAAGGGCCAAACATGAATCCAAATCTCAAAAGACCCAAAAACCAATACAAATAAGCCAAACAAAACATTGCTGGACAAAAAGAGTCTCTGCATGGAAGGTATAGTGCAGAGGAGTCTGCACACAAACCAAAACTCAAATCAGAAATGGAGAAGGGGTGCTTGAAGGTACTTTTGGAAGATTGGCACACTCTGTGCTTGTGCACAGTGCGACGTCGCAGTTCACCAATGCGAGAAGTGCGACGACATCACATTATACCAATGGAAGGGTTGCGAAGAGAAACCAACAGACAAAGAACAGAGATAAAAAAAGGCATAGTTTCGCTCTGGGTGCACTGACTAGGTGCGACAGGCGAGATCTAAGTTCAAAAATGAACCAATTCTCCAGATAATGAGCAATAAAAAAGTCTGCAAATGGGGTGTGCAAACTCAGAGGAAGGTCATCAGACTCTTCAAAGTGAAGATCTGATGGCGAAAAGGCTTAAGAGGCAAAAAGATGGCTTGCAAAAGCAATCAACTGAAAATGAATTCAAATTGAAAACTAAAACAATGTTCATTCCCCAGTATGGTCACCAGATTTGTTATCGGACAATCCACTCGAGTGGACGCAAGCAGGATCTCCCTAGCTCAATGCAAGTCTAGAACAAATAGAACAAACTACAAATACATCTCCTAGATCTACTTAAGGATCGAGTACTAGATGTCTTACCTTTTACTTCGCAATCCTTTCTCCTAAATGCTGCTCCACATCTCACGGTCGTCAGATCCAAGCTGCAAGACCTGTCAAGACAAAGAAACAAGAGAAACCAATAAAAGACATCTATACAATAAGAGATCTAAGTAAATAGTTAAGTAAGTAAACTGCTCAATATCATTGCACACATGAACGATATTGGTGGAAAGCATTTGTATTATTGTAAATAGAGGAGTACATGATAGAGATATAGAACTACAACCAAGACTTAACGTAGTAGCCCTTCTCCGACCAAGCCAATTGCCACTTCCTTCCAAGGAAGTATGAGTTCTTCAATAGGTGAATGGAGGTATTATAAGAGTGATTTCACTAGCATGTAGATACCATAGGCTTCCTCCCTTTGGGATGGGAGTGAGCTTCACTTATATAGGACTAAGTAGATAGGGTATGGATAGGATAGGTTGAGAGATGGTAGGAGAGAGATAGGGGATCCTCCCAAAGAGTTAGGGGTCGAGTACCAGATCCCCTAGAGATCAGAGATAAGCCCCTAAATGAGCAAGTTTTGATAAGGATCTCAAATAAGCTATTTTTTCCCATTAACTGACCTCATCACATCCTGCAGTGGAGCAAGTTGCGACGTCGCATGTTTCTAGTGTGCAACCTGCGATGACCCTTCAAAACCTATCACAACTGAGCACAAATCCTCCCAGGATGATTATTTAGTCCAAGTATCGCTAGGGTTGTATACACTGAATCTTATCATGAGTAGATTTTAGGTGTATGCTGGCCATGGCCTTGCAATCCATCATCCCGAACCACTTCAGGATATCTACTGCATACTTCCCTTGTCCAAGGAAGATTCCATCTGCACTCTGCCACACCTCCATACCTAGAAAGTAATGCATCATGCCTAAGTACTTCATCTCGAACTCGGAAGCAAGCTTCCTCTTTGTGTCGGCAATCAATCTATCCTCACCTGTCACAAACAGGTCATCCACATACAATAGGAGTATCACTGGATTTCCTTCCTCAAACTTGTAGTAAAGGTTGGAATCCACTTTACTCTTAGTAAATCCCAAACTAGACAGGAAGCTGTCTATCCTGTCGTACCATGTCCTAGGAGTTTGCTTCAAGCCATACAAGGCTTTCTTCAATCTGCACACATATGACTCCCTGTCATGTGTCTCAAAACCAAGTGGTTGCCCCATATACACTTCCTCTTCGACTACACCATTCAAGAAAGCTGTCTTGACATCCATCTGGTGTATCTTCCACTTCATCACTGCAGCTAGTGAAAGTACTATTCTGATGGAAGTGTATCTGGCTACAGGAGCAAAAGTCTCTTCATAATCTATCCCTTCTTTCTGGGAGAAGCCACGGGCTACAAATATTGCCTTGTATTTCTCTATGCTACCATCTACAGCATGCTTGATATTATAGATCCACTTGGAAGTCACAACAGACTTCCCATCTAGTCTTGGTACCACATCCCAAACAACATTCTTCATGATCGACTAGTATTCCTCGACCATGCCATCCTTCCATTCTTTATTTTCTGCTTCTTCTTCATAACTGGAAGGTTCTTTGTTCATAATGTCATAGATTAAGGCAACATAATTGGTGTGTGATCTTGTCCTTTTTCTTTCTCTGTTTTCTTCCTCTGGAATACCATACCTTTCTACATCTTGAATGAGCTCTCTAGCCCATGCAGGTTTCCTCTTGTGAGAGTTATTCTCACGGGGTGGATCTACAGGTTCTTGTGGATCTTCTATTTCACGATTGTTAACACCCAAAAAGTGCTCACTACCTCATCTACCACATTACATGGCTCATTTGTCCATTTTCCTACCATATTTCCCTTAAAATCCCAAAAAATCCCATTAAAAAGCCTCCAAAGGGCCTAAAATGCCTCCAAAAGGCCACAAAACCATCAAAATAGCCTCAAAAAGGCTAAAAAACCCCTTTTTCCTCCAAAAATATCCAAAATTCCTCTAAAATAGCAAAAATCCCCTAAAAAGGGAATAAAAAATATAAAATAATGAGGAAAAGGAGGAAAAAACCCTATACAGCTGCCCAAAACCATGTGTTTCCTAAAACCATGGGTCAGCACTCCACCACCAAAAAACTATAAATAGGTGATGGAGATCCCTTATTCCATATCCACAATCACAAGCACCCTTACTCTGCCAAAATATCTCTCGAAACCCTAGTTCACCATTGAACTACTTTCACCTTGAGAGCCACCTTTGGCCCATTCCCACCATTGGAGAAAGAGAAGGAGCATATTGAGGCTTGGAGCATCCTCTTGGACATTGCAAAGGGCTTCATCAAACCTTCACATTGAAGGTAATATCAATACAAAAAACCATTCTTTAAATTTGTTGTTTATGTTTCATGCATGTGTTAGAGTAGTTTCTATTTTCTGTTTTAGCTTAATTATTTACATTTACTGAACTGCTACTAAGGAGTCCATTCTCCTTAGTAGGTGCTCATTTGCACAAGCTAGGGGTAAAACCCTAGCTACAGTTTTGGCGACTCCCCTAGATTTTGAATTTCTGGTTTCCGTTTTAAATTTTTTCCCTTTCGGATGTCCCTTTCGGCCGCCGTACATCGCGTTTTTTCTCTCTGCAGTCGCGTCCTGACCGCGTCTTTCAGGCCCTTACCTGCGACCCGACCGCGGCTCTCAGACTGCTTCCGACGCCCTGCCGGCGGATTCAAGTCTGTTACCTGCAATCCGACCGTGGCTAATCAGCCTGTTTGCTGCGATCTGACTGCGCCTGTCGACCATTTTCCCGCGTCCCGACGGCGGCTTTTAGCCCCTTTCCGGCGTCCCGACAGCGTCTGTTAGCCATTTTTTCGCGACCCGACTGTGTCTTTTTCCCTGTTTCCTGCGTCCCGACTGCCTCTGTTGGCCCGAAAACCGCGACCTGACCGCCTCTGTTTCCATCAAACCCGCGGTCTGCCTGTTCTGATTCGCCACAGACCCGCGGTCTGATTTCTGCATTTTTTCCTGTTTTGAGCCCAGCCCCTTTTGCTGCAATATTTTCTGCATCTGAACAGCCCTCTGTCCTACCTGCAGTCCCACTTCCTTACAACCTTTCTGCAACATAATTTCTGTTCCCTTTACAGAATCTTTTTAAAATTTCAGTATTTTTAATTCAGAAAATTTTGCAAGTTAAAGTTTCAATTTCAGTATTATTGATAGTTAGAGGTTGCCCCCCTTGTGGCACTTCTATTTTTGGGATCATCACCTCACGAGCACACACCCTGTCACATAATTCAAGTGAGCCTTAAAAAGTACCTAACTGAACCAACATTCTAACCCCACTTGGGGAACACAAAAGAATCATTGTAGTTAGGTAGAATCGGGGGGATAGGATTCCAATAACACCCCTCGGTTACTTTCACTTGAGACATAGCTGTTGTCCAAATAGGGAACCAAAATCCCCTAGTACTTTTTGGCACGGTCACGACTAGTTTATCAGAGGGCCTCTCCCTTAGGAGGGTTGAAGTCGGGAGACTGGTTCCGGAGGCCTGAGTGGAATACCGCACTCCATTCAGTAACCGAAGGGCTACCTTTCGCGGTTCGCGGGATATCCCTGTATAGGGGTATTGCGGTCAACGGACTAAACGGCAGATTCACCTTTCTGGACGTGTCATGAACGGGGTATCTTAGTTGCCATTCTTCTAGGATTGACTACCCGGTGTCCCTCCCGGTAGGGGGATATCATAGCCACTTGGCTTTTCTACTCATATTGTCTGACTTGGATTTCATCACCTTGCAGAGGATATGTTTAGTTGAGTCAGAATACTTTTAGTTAGGTGTTTGCATGCTCCTTTACCTCCCTTTGGTCTAGTGAGTCCACCATTTTTTCTTTGGAAACCTGCTGCTTGTTGGTATTCTGACCACTTTGTTGACACTCCACCTATTGTAGCACAGCTGTTGCAGTGGGTGTTTTGAGTTGGTTGTTGGCCTGAGTGCCTTGTTTTTTAGCTCTCCTTCTGCACACTCGGTTGCATTAGGCCTTTTTGAGCTGTCTTTATACTCACCTCAACCCACAGAGTTTGACACCATTCGTCACCATTGAGTCCCTGAGACATTCTCGGTGCCTCAGGGGCGAGCCCCCACAGCACGGTTCTCTTGACACCACCCGTCATAGATTCCGATCATCATCCGTTGATACCACTCATCACAGATCTAGAGCCTTGTCACTTGACTCCACTCGTCAGCGACATAGGACTCCATCACCAGATATTGACGCTCCTTACTTTACCTCCGATTCTCAAGAAGAGTCTGAGAACCCTATTTACACTGCCCCTACTAGCCCCATGGCTGGCGCGACTTCCACTCCTTTCGCTATAGGGACCATTGGTGGCACATCCACCACTACACCAGTTACCACACCTGCTCTAGGAATGCCCTCGATGGGGGCCACATCCACCATCCCGGTTACCATTCCTATTCCCGTAGCTGGCATACATACCACCACTACATCAGTGGCTCACACTACCCATGGTGGTGCTGGACCATCCTCCACCACCTTAGTTCCCCCACTTGGGGGCACCATCCCAAACCCTACCTCTCTACTTGGGGGCATGGGCCCCAACTTGGTCCAACCCACTACTGTGTCACATCCTTCTTCCAGTTTGCCATTCATGGCTAGCCTCAACCTACCTGACCTGGCCAGATTGACCAACGACCCTATTCGACACGACCCTACGTGGCCTCATATGCCTACCAAGCTCCCCTCTGACATCCCTAAGTTAGAGGGCAAGGCCGGTGAGGACCCACAAAACCATATCATGTCTTTTCACCTATGGTGTTCCTCTAACTCCATAGTGGATGACTCTGTTCGCCTTCGTCTCTTACATCGCACCTTCACTGGCTCTGCAGCCAAATGGTATATCGAGCAACCTCATGGGACCCACGCCACCTTTGCTTCCCTTGCCTCGACCTTCCTGCAGTTCTTCCAGTTGCCTGTCCGCTATGACGCGGGCGTTGAGATCCTCCTATCTTGTAGACAAAACACGGCTACCCATATCACGGACCACATCCATGAGTGGCGTCGACGCCGTAGCTTATGCAAGATCAAATTAGACGACCGTATCTTCCTAGATTGGTTCCTCAAATCCCTTCTCCCTATTATTGCTAAGGATGTGGCATCAGAAAGACCCCAGTCTGAAGAAGAGGCCATCCTTAAGGCCCAATAGTTCGACCTCATTTACGCCCAGTCGGGTTACCTTTACACCATTATACCTGACGCCCCTCGCGGCGAGTCCTCCCAGCACGATGCGCCGGGGGCATCCCACGCTGCAGACGGTATCATTGGCCGTGTTTCTTCGCATCCTCAACCATTTTCTATAGCACGTCCTACCCCTGGACCCGACCTCTCGCGGGTTACCTCACAGTTTGGAGCCACCAACTCGTATGCTCCCATGACACATCACCACCAATCCCATGGACCCAGCTGTCCACCTCAGTGCTTCGAGCACGCACCCCCTTCTTATAACCCCCCGGTCGCACCTCAGTCCTATTATCACCAGCAGGTTACACCAGCTCCTGTGCCTCCTCAGGCCCATTACCACCAGCAGGCTGCACCAGCTCCTACGCCGTCCCTAGCCCAACCAGCTTATTACCCGCCACAGGCAGCCCCTGCGGCAAACCCACAGCTTGCTCCACAGCCATATCAGCAGCCTCCTCAGGTTGCTACGCCTGCTCAGCCTACACCTGCATATCAACCCCCGCAGCCTGCTCCCGCACCTGCGCAACCTCAGAACCCACCTGCTGCCCAAGGGAAATTCTACGCCCAAAACAACTCGCAGCAAAACCAGAACAACCAACGCAACCAAGGCCAACAAAACCGCGGCAAAGGCCGTAATCGTGGGAACAACCAACCTGCAGACCAAGCTGTTCAATCGGCTAATCCCCCCGACAACAACAATGCGTCCCCCGCTAACCAAAACCCTGATCGCCCGCCCAAGCAGGCTAAAAACCCTAATTTGAGAACAAACCATCCTTGTTCTATCTGCGGGGTCTATGGCCACTACACACATACTTGCCCACATTTCGAGTGAGCTCGACAACTTTGGGTTGATGATGCCCATCGCCAAGGGCATGCAGCTCCTCAAGCACCGCCCAACCCCCCACAACCTCAGCAACAACCTTTGGTGCTGCAAAACCCCTTACCAACCCAAGGCGTGATGAACACTCAGCCATTGGCCCCTCAAGCTAACGCGCAACCCCAACAACAACAGATCACCTACGCCGCTCCTGATCAACCCATGTTTGACTCAGGTACCCATCACTTGTTGATGATGTCTTCCAATGATGTCAACCTACAGACCCGTCGGAACCAATATGGCTCCACCTCTGAAGCCCTTCCCACTGATAAAACTGCTAACACTCATCCCACTGATCAAGCGTTACGTATCCCTCCCCCTCCGGTCGATGGCACTTCCAAAGCAGCTCGTTTCCCACTTCGTCGTATCAACAACAACCCCAATGCGCGCGCTGCGTCAAACTACAACATTGTAGACGACCTAGCCCAATCCCCCGCAGCCATGTCTGCGTTAGAAGTCTTGAAGAAATGCCCTTCCCAGCGCAAGACTTTACTCTCAGCCATTGGGGCTATTGACCCAAATGATTCGAATTTGATGGCATTTGATTTGGACCAATCCGAACCACGCCTGCCCTCCACTTTAGCATTCCAAGTTTCTGTTTCCGTTCGGAATCTTGTCATCCATCGATGCATCATCGATGAGGGTGCCTCCACATGCGTTATGTCTACATTCGTATGGCAGAATTTGGGATCCCCTACCCTCCAGCAGTCCACCACTGCGTTACGCACCTACGACGGTCGTTCGGCTCAGCCCCAAGGTCTCCTAGCCAATGTGCCTGTCCAGTTAGGTGGTAAAACTGTCCTCATCGATATCGAGGTCATCAATGCCCAGCTTGATTACAACCTCTTACTCGGTCGCAGCTACATGTATGCTATGCGGGCGGTCGCTTCCTCTATCTTTCGTACCATGATGTTCCCCCACGATGGACGCGTGGTTAAGATCGACCAACTTACTTACTATGATCCAAATGCTCCCGCGGCACCCGAAAATGTTCTCCCCATGGTTGAACAACCTGTTTCTCGTGCCTCCACCTCATTTGTTTCCTCTATGGGACCTGGAGTTTACTCAGACGCGCCGATGACCTCTACCTTCCAATCTATTCCGCCTCCATCGGCCCCCACGGACGTGTCTGATTTATGTACCTTGTCCCATGATAACCGACCACCTAATAATCAACCACCCTTGTTGCCTAAACCACCATTGGTACCTAGCCACACTGGTGTTACACCCATCCATACGATCCCCTTCCTAGTCCCTCCATCGGGAGTAGTCAGCGCCCCGGTCATGGCTACCCTTAGTCTCCCTGGGTTAACTTTGGGATTACCCGTATGGTATCTTTCGCCTCCCGTTCGCCCCGCCGACACCAGACGTCGTCCTCCAACCGGTGAAACCCATGGCTACTACCACTCAGCCACCTCCCGGTGTATATACCCCTTCGTCCTCCACGACTCCTCCTCCTACTCCCCAACCCACTGGGGGAAGAGGTCCCCAACCTTACACTGCTGTACCACCTCCCAAGACAGTCAAAAACCCCCCAGTATTTCATGCTCCTCCCAAATGCTCGCTGTGTGACGAGTTGGGCCATGAAATCCACCAATGCCCACAGTTACCAGCATTGCAGAAGCACATGCAGATGCTCAACGATGATCCCAACATCCCAACTGTCGAACTAAACCCCACTCCCAAGCCTAAAGATAAGTCCCTACGTACCAACCACCCCTGCGCCATATGCGGTATTTATGGGCATTATTCACATCATTGTCCCGATCTCCCGGATTACAGAACCGCTCTCTATGAGATGAACAATCTGGATCTTGAGACGGCACCACCTACCATTGAGGAGATCTACCCCCCAGACTCTTCACCTTCAGGAGAGGTTAACACCATTTATATGATCTCTTCCACCACTACCCCCTCGTCAACCGATTTGACGACGCAAACTTTCCTTACTGATGAGGAGATTCTTGAGGCCCTTACCGCCCCGGATTATCCCTGGGATGATATGCACCATCATTCCTATTTCATCCCAGAAGCATCCTCCTCTAGTACAGCTACCCAATTCACAATTGAGTCCAAAGACTTCCTTCCCACCAAGGTTGACTGGTTCAAGGACCCTATTCCTGCTCCTGACGCCTTCGAGGAAGGTAACATGGCCAATGTCTCACCTGTTATCCACATAGATATCTCTGACCCCCCTGGCGTCAATGAATGCATTTCCGTAGGAGCCTCCTGCAGTGAACAAGAGATTGAGGAGTACCGAAAACTCTTCCGAGAATTCCGTGATGTCTTTGCCTGATCCTATACCGAGATGCCTGGTCTTGACCCCGCCATTATAGAGCACCACATCGACACATGGCCTGATGTACCCCCCGTTCGTCAAAAACAGCGCCCCATTCATCCTTCCAAGCTCCCAGCTGTTAAAGCCGAGATTGAGAAACTGCGCAAGGCAGGGTTCATTTATCCTATTGCCTATACCACTTGGGTTTCAAACCCCGTTCCCGTTAACAAAAAACAAGGCACCATCCGAGTATGCACTGACTTCCGTGACTTAAACCGCGCTTGTCCCAAGGACAATTTCCCCACGCCATTTATTGACCAGCTCATCAATGCGTGTGCGGGGCATGAAGTCCTCTCCTTCATGGATGGTTTTTCCGGATACAACCAGATTCAGATCCGTAAGGAAGACCAGTACAAAACTGCCTTCACTACCCCATGGGGCACCTTTGCCTATCGCGTCATGCCTTTCGGCCTCAAAAATGCTGGTGCCACTTTCCAGCGGGCCATGACCTATTGCTTTCACGACTTGGTCCATATCCTGTTAGTCTACCTTGATGACCTTACAGCTCGTTCCCGGAAACGATCTGACCACCTTAACGACCTTCGGCAAGTATTTCTGCGTTGTCGCAAATATCAAATCCGCTTGAACCCACACAAGTGTGTTTTTTGCGTTCCTGCAGGCCGATTGTTGGGTTTCATTGTTTCCCAGAGAGGAATCACTGTTGACCCTCTAAAAGTCCAATCCATCTTAGACCTTCCCGCTCCTCGCACGCTCCGGCAGCTCCAAAGTCTGCAGGGACGATCCAACTTCCTTCGACGCTTCGTTCCTGATTACGCCACTACCGTTCACGGTTTCTTGCGCCTGCTCCGTACCCACATACCCTTCGTCTAGGATGAGCAAGCAGAAGCTGCATTCGAAGCTCCTCTGATTTCCCCTCCGGATTTCACACAAGACTTCATCCTTTACATTTCGGCATCCGAGCATGCCGTATCTGGAGTCTTAGTTCAAGAAGACGCTTCTCACCAAGAGCACGTCATCTAATACGTCAGCCAGACCTTGTCTGGTCCACCCCTACGTTACCCATATGAGGAGAGACTTTCCCTAGCAGTGGTCTTTTTCGTCCAAAAATTGCGCCACTATATCTTAATGAGTCATACCACAGTCGTCGCCGACTCTAACCCCATGGTATATCTTCTAAACCGGCGGCTCCTGCAAGGTCGTGTTGCTAAATGGGTCATTATCCTCCAAGAATATGACCTTACCTTCAAAACACCTAAGAGCACTAAAGCCCTCGCGCTTTCCCAGCTCATTACTGATCTCCCCTCCCTTCTCCCGGCCAAACAAATCTCCGATGAGTTACCCGACCATCATCTGTTCACTATCTCGTCTGATGACCCATGGTACGGTGATATCTTGTTATACTTGCGCACGCAGAAGTTCAGACCCAAAGTTACCCGTAATGGACGCCGTCGCATCCGCCACTAGGCCTCTCGGTATCTCCTCTTAGGCGATGTCCTTTACCGACGCGGGGTTGAAACAATTCTTCGTCGTTGCCTTACACACGAGGAAGCTGAACAAGTCCTTAATGACTGTCATAGCGGTGCCTGCGGCGGCCATTTCTCAGGGATGGCCACTGCCCAAAAGGTCGTCCGCGCCGGATACTTCTGGCCCACACTTTTCACCGACTGCATCACTGCGGTCAAACACTGCCATAATTGCCAACTTTTTGCCCCCAAGGCCCGGACACCTCCTGCTCCGTTACACCCAGTCGTCACCGTTGGTCCCTTTTGTAAGTGGGCCATAGACTTCATGGAATGTAGACCCCAGTTTGCCAACGGACACAAATATATTATTGTCGCTGTTGATTACTTCACCAAATGGGCGGAAGCCATGCCTACCTTCAATTGTACCGCCGACACTGCTGCCCGCTTCTTTTTCAACCACGTCATCACTCGATTTGGGGTTCCTAAGCAGTTAGTCTCTGACCACGGTTCTCACTTCGAAGATGCCGTCTGGCGTGAGTTATCCACCCTCCTCAAATTTGAACACCAATTTTCCTCTGCTTACTACCCCCAAGGGAACGGTCAAGTAGAGGCCATTAATAAAATTCTCAAAACCATCCTCCAACGAACGGTTGACAAGCATAAGTCCAATTGGCACCACATGTTGTTCCCTGCCCTATGGGCTTACCGTACTTCCACCAAGACCGCCACTGGTTTTACACCATTTCATCTAGTTCACGGTGTAGAGTCTGTCCTCCCCATCGAGTGTCAGATTCCTGCTTTACAGATCGCCGTTGAGCTTCTCCCCGACACTTCCCCCCTCGAGCAACGTCTGCTATCCCTCGAACAAGCCGATGAAGACCGTCGGGCCACTCTTCAGAACATCGAAGCTGCCAAGAACCGCTCCAAAGCCGGTTACGACAAACATGTTCACGCTCGAACTTTCCATGAAGGGGACCTCGTCCTCGCCTATGACCAATCCCACGACAAGATTGGAAAAGGGAAGTTTGAATCCATGTGGCAAGGCCCTTACATCGTGCAGACCTGCCTAGGCAAGGGGGCATACATCCTCGCCGACTCCGAAGGCCATCCTTTGCGCAACCCCCGTAATGGGTTGTATCTTAAGCGTTTTTTCCCGTAAATGAAACCGCGGCCCCATTGCTCCGCATTGTACAGTTTGCTTCCTTTTTTGTTTTACACATATTTTCCACCATTGGAATCAGCACACCGAGACCGTCATGATGGTCATCTTGTTGCATTATTTTTACACCATCATTTTTTGCCCATTTTTCAGACGCCACTAGTCACCTCGGTTTACGTGCCACATCGGCCGTTCTCCGTTTTTCACATATTTTATATCATCGAATTCATTTTTCCGAGCTGGTGATGATGCTTGAGATCATTTCTCGCTCTCACCCCCCAATTTTTTGGGTATTTTTCCAAAATGCCCTCGTCGCCTCGGGGTGCGTGCCACATCGGCCGTTACCCGTTTTTGACACCCTTTATATCGCCGGATTCATTTTTTTGAGCTCGTGATGATGCTTGAGATCATTTCTCGCTCTCACTTGGTACAGTTTCAACATTGTGTCTCAAACACCTTGCTGCCTCGTTTTGCGCGCCACATCGGCTGCCATCGGATTGTTCCACACTTTTACATGAGCCATTCACTCCTGTCATACTGCAAATGTTTCGTTATTTTGCCACCATTTCATCTACCCCGCAAGGAGGCCCACCCGTGTTCCCCCCAACCTCGTTCTTGATCATCATTACTGATCCTTGATTGAACACTTCCTCCTTGCCTGGCCATTCTTTTTGTTCGGTATAATTTTATCCCTTTTTCGGGCCGGATAAGTCCTTTACGAAAAAGGCACTTAGGGAGTTTCCGTTAAGCTCTTTTCTGACTCCTAAAAGAATGAAAAGATCGCCGAGCAATCTTGCTTCCTTTCATGCTCGTTAAAGTACCTGAAAGGGCGTTTATCTGGTATAAGTTTAACCCTTTTCCGGACCTGGTAGACTAATTACGAAAAAGGAATACTCTAGTCACACCGGCTAGAAGAGTTCTTCATTGCATCCTTTTATGCTTCTTTGGGCCTTGGAGACTAAATCTACGAAAAAGCAACCCCCTGGAGTCTTCTTATTTGCTTTCAGACTCTCTAAAATTGAAAGCAACCACGAGCATGAACTGTCCTGGGCTCGTAAAATCCACACGACAGTACCATTCCATCATTTCAGAGTCTTCTTATCGCTTTCAGACTCCTTAAAATTGAAAGCAACCACGAGCATGAACTGTCCTGGGCTCGTAAAATCCACACGACAGTATCATTTTACACAAACTTCTTCTAGTTCCTTAACCCATGAAGAAGTACCCTCTTGTGCCTCCTGGCACTATGACTCGATCATCTCGGCAGCACCCCCAATCAGGTCGCCTTTGTTCAGAGTATTCTGCAGTCTCCTGCCATTGTACCACAGCTTGAGTCTCCATCAGCCCAGTTACCCTCCCAGATCCATTACAGCTATGATCCCTTTCCCCTCAGTCAGTTTCATATGCTGCCAGATCATTCCCATTATCATACTCTGAACAAAGGAAGTTTGAGTCCACCCACTCTACTTGCCCAGTTGTCACCACCAGTTTGTCAGTCCTGCCCTCAGTACTATCACATTTCGGTTCTTCACCTCGCGCTCCTGTCAAGGAAACATCATTTCCTTGATAGTTGCAGGTCTCCCTCTGTCGACGACAGCCCCTCTATTCCAGAGGATAGGCCCATAGGTCCCTACGCCTTGGACTTATCACCATCTGTGGTAAGTGCCTACAGACCATTCTGAGAGGAGTCATCATTGCCTATCCGCGTGGTTGTTCCTCACATGCTCGACTTCAGCACCTTGATCGCATCATTGAGGATCGCGTAGGATTATATCCCATCAGTTTTTAGTCGAAGACCCTGGATTTCCCCTGACTCTAGCACATTGGTGAGTCACTTCGGAATGACCAGTTATATGTTCCTGTGGATGTCCGGGCTGCGTTGGCATTTGTATTCGGAAGCCATCCAGTTACATGCTTCCTTGAGTACCCAGTTTCAGTCCCAGATCAGTTCCAGTTCCGTGTACCATTGTGAGTGTACCCCTTGTCACTCTGATCTAGCAGCTCATTAGCCCCTTTGGTACCACACTCAGTAGCACTGATGATTGTTCCAGTGCACCTGTTCTTCAGTTCGCACATGATCAGCCCAGCAGTATGTCCCATATTTTGTGTCCCCTCTGGACCCTTATGATGTACACAGTGGTTCTCTATGTATCTTTCAGGTCCCTCTTTTCGGGCCTCACAGTTTTTTATGTATCTTGATACGAGCATGGGTATGCCCGCCTCGTCCATATATTGAGATTATTCCTCAGTCAGTATTTGAGGTCATGTATATTTCAGGTCCCCATTTTTTGGACCCCATTGTTATGTTATATCCTGATACGAGCATGGGAATGCCCGCCTCGTCCATATGATCAGATGATTCCTCATCCATTATTGAGGTTATGTACTTTTAGTTCTTGCAGTTGTTCGGGATCGTTGTTCCGGGCTTCAGTTTGTTTCTTCTCTTCTCTCCACACCCCAGGAAACCCATGCATGACTTATGATGTCCATCGGCCATACGATGAGCTCCTGCCCTCGCACATCAGGGGGCAATCTGTTAACACCCAAAAAGTGCTCACTACCTCATCTACCACATTACATGGCTCATTTGTCCATTTTCCTACCATATTTCCCTTAAAATCCCAAAAAATCCCATTAAAAAGCCTCCAAAGGGCCTAAAATGCCTCCAAAAGGCCACAAAACCATCAAAATAGCCTCAAAAAGGCTAAAAAACCCCTTTTTCCTCCAAAAATATCCAAAATTCCTCTAAAATAGAAAAAATCCCCTAAAAAGGGAATAAAAAATATAAAATAATGAGGAAAAGGAGGAAAAAACCCTATACAGCTGCCCAAAACCATGTGTTTCCTAAAACCATGGGTCAGCACTCCACCACCAAAAAACTATAAATAGGTGATGGAGATCCCTTATTCCATATCCACAATCATAAGCACCCTTACTCTGCCAAAATCTCTCTCGAAACCCTAGTTCACCATTGAACTACTTTCACCTTGAGAGCCACCTTTGGCCCATTCCCACCATTGGAGAAAGAGAAGGAGCATATTGAGGCTTGGAGCATCCTCTTGGACATTGCAAAGGGCTTCATCAAACCTTCACATTGAAGGTAATATCAATACAAAAAACCATTCTTTAAATTTGTTGTTTATGTTTCATGCATGTGTTAGAGTAGTTTCTATTTTCTGTTTTAGCTTAATTATTTACATTTACTGAACTGCTACTAAGGAGTCCATTCTCCTTAGTAGGTGCTCATTTGCACAAGCTAGGGGTAAAACCCTAGCTACAACGATCCACTTATGGTATTGCTTCATTTATAGTGGTCTCTTGTGTTCTGGGTACCCTTGGTTCTTCATAGTCTTCAACAGGTGTCTTCCTTGATTTGATGTAAGCTGAGTTTTCATCAAAAGTCACATCCCTGCTGATGTCAATCTTCTTGAATGCTGGAAAGTAGATTCTGTAACCCTTCGAGCTTTCACTGTACCCCACAAATATACCCTTCTTTCCTGAAGGATCTAACTTTGTCCTCTTTTATTTTGGAATGTGTGTGAATACTGGATAGCCAAATATATTGAGATGGTTGACTTCTGGTTTCTTACCAAAGAAAACTTCTTCTGGTGTCTTGTTTTCAAGTATCTTGTGTGGTGTTCTGTTTTGTACATATAATGTAGTTCTTGCTGCTTCTGCCAATAAGTGCATGGGTAGATCTTCGTCATGAAGCACTGCTCGTGCTGCTTCCATGATTGTTCTATTCTTCCTTTCTGCAACCCCATTTTTTTGTGGATTGTAGGGAGTGGTCAACTCCCTCTTAATCCCCGAATCACTGCATAACTTCTTGAAGTCTCTTGAAGTAAATTCTCCACCATTGTTGGATCTAAAGATCTTGATCTTCTTATCAGTTTGATTTTCTATCAAGCATTTGAATTCCTTGAACTTATCAAACACTTCATCTTTGTTCTTCAAGAAATAAACCCAATTCTTCCTAGAGAAATCATCAATGAAAGAGACATAATATACTTACCCACTCAAAGAACTGGATGACATTGGTCCACATACATCGGAGTGGACAATCTCCAAGATTCCTTTTGCTTTTCTTTCACTGCTTGGAAATGCCTTCTTTGTGTTCTTTCCTTTTGCACACCCTTTGCAAACACCTTCATGCTTTGACTGGATTTCAGGAAGACCTTCTACTGCTTTGCTTGCAATTGGTAGTGCCCTATAGTGCACATGAGCAATCCTTTTTATGCCAAAATTCACTTGGCTCCATGGATTCATGTACCATGGCATGTTCAGGTTGTCCCTTTAATTTTTACAATCCTCCCTCTTTCTCTACAATCACTACTGCATCATTAATGGTCTTACCTTTATGCCACATAAGTACTTGGCCATCCACAAATGCAACTCTCATCCCTTTTGCATCCAAAGATGATATGGAGAGAAGATTCTTCTTGAGTCCAGGTACATATAGAACATCTTGCATCTTTAAGGACTTCCCAGAGTCTAGTTTGTAAGAGGATTCACCACTTCCTTTTATAGGATATTGGTAGTCATCCCCAAGTTTCACCCTATGAGGTGACTCATGTTCAGATAGATCTATAAAGGATTCTTTAAACCCAGTCATGTGTTTGGAATCCCCACTATCAATAAGCCAATCATCACACCCATGGGAAATAGTACCTGTGAAAGCATATATTAAGACATATTCATTGTCACTTGATGAGTCTTCACTTTCTTCCCTAGCCTTCTTTCTGGGAGGTTCATCATCCTCAGCAGCATGAGCATGATATCTCTTCTTGTTGTTCTTGTTGTTGTTGTTGTTGAATCTTTGTTTATTCTTGGGACATTCTGAGGAATAATGTCCTTTCTCATCACAAGTGAAGCATCGAACATGGGAGAGATCTTTCTTCTTCTGATGGAAGTGATGGTGTTTCTTGCTATAGGATTTCTCCCTCTTGAAATTACATCCCTTAGTGTGTACTATGAGGGCTTGGTCTTCACTTTCCATCTTTTCTTCTCGGGCCACAAGCCTAGCTTCCTCTTGTGAACATTCCTCCCATAGTCTACTGAAAGAGATCAATTTCTTCCTAGCACAAATACCTTGGATGAAGGAGTCCCATGACCTAGGTAGGCCATTCAATGTGGTCATGACAATTTCTCCATTCTCCACTACTTCATCCATAGCTTCAAGTTTTTCTTTGATTTGAGAGACCTTAGTAAAGTAGTATTGGATGGTCTCCCCAATCTGGAATTTTACCCCTTTCAATTGATTCCACAGAGTCATCATCTGATTTATATTCTTTCCTTCAAACAACTTAGTCAAGGAGTCAAACATCTCCTTAGGTGTCTTTAGGGAAGACACATGAGCTTTGAGATGGTCTTTTATAGAATCAGCAATGATCCTCTTGGCTTTGACCAAGTTCTTCTTGTGTAAGTTCTTAGCCTCATCTCCCTCTGGAACTGGAACCTCTTCTTTTATGTAGGTGTCCAAATCATTCTCTTCTAGGATTAAACCAATCCTATACTTCCATTCTTGGAAGTTGTCAGCTCCTTCAAGCTTATCCTCAAGCTTGGTGTGGTGATACATCTTAATGAGAAACTCAAATCGAAATAAAATATTTAGGTCTTACCACTTGATTTGCTGAAAACTAGATCTGGAGTTGGATTAGGGTTTGTTAGAGAAACCCTAAAAATTCAAACTTTGAATTCCAAAGTTCTGAAAGGATGGAAAGATGCACCTTGCTAAGCTGATCAAGCTGGTATACTTCAAATTTGAAATTTGCAAAATTTGACCCCTCAAAATTGCCTTTGAAACTTCCGGATTTTCTAGACAAGATCCCGAACTAGGGTTTGATAATGCCCGGGGTTCTACCCAGCCAAAAAATTTGATATTGTGCTCTAAACTTCAATTTTTCTGAGGAGCATCCAGTCATGGTCACAGATTCCAAAAAATTCAACTTTTGTAGAAACCCTAATTTTCCACCTTTCTGATCAAAATCCCGATTTAGGGTTTGATGAAGCCCAACCTTCTGCCCAACCAAAAAATTTGATCTTGGTTTCTAAAATTCTATTTTCTTGAGGAGTATCCAGCTGTGGTCTCGGTTTCCAAAAATTCCAACTTTCTCCGAAACCCTAATTTCCCGTGGCAGTGATGGGCCAAAAACTGAAAGTGCTCAGAATTGAATTTTGTCTCGATAGAAAGATGCGCCCTTCCAAGGAGAGTCAACCTAGCCTCCTTCCTTTGATAATTTGAGGAGAGAAACCCAAATATTAAGAATCCCTAGCTTCCGCAGCTTCACAGTGTCTTCTTCTTAGCACGATTCTGATACCATGTTAATTTTTTGATAATTTCATTCAAACATTATCTTAGGATCCTACTAAGAGAATAACATGCACATCATAACAATCATAAACACAAGAGACACAGAGTTTCCTTGGGGAAAACCAAGAAGGTTAAAAACCCCGCAACTTCCTCAGAGATAGAATAAGCCACAACACAAGATCTCAATGATAAAACCCAAAAGATAGATGTCTCCAGCAGCTACTCCTCCTCCACTAGTGTGCACTCCTCTCTCAACTAATGCGAGTTGGATGAGTGAGTGAATGAATAGAATGAGAGACACAACCTCTCTATTTATACACTGACTTGACTTGCCAATAACCTAATAGGGATGACTTCCTAAGGAATCCTAATAACCCATCCACATGACTCAACTAGGGCCAACCCCACACCGGTGGTCTAATAACCCATCAAATATAATTTGTGACACTTGAAACACTTGCGACACCTACAAATACAAATGATGACACTTCTGATTGGAGGAATAATACATCTCCATCATTAATATAATAAGGTACAAGTGTAATACATAGAAGAATATCTTCTGAAGTTACAAATACATCAACAGGAAGTTTGTGCCCCGGGTGACGCACTTCTCCCTTTTGGGAAGTGAGTCACTCAGCAGTGATGCACCTCCTACATGGACTAAGTGCATCATTGACGCCCTATCTTCAAAGACAGGGTGCGTCGGCGCAGATTGGCCCAAAAAAATTTAAATGGGGACCAAAAGATGATTTATCTTGTAATGAGATGGACCTAATAGCCTTCAAATTGATGTTTATGCAAAATTTGACATGCAAAATGGTTCAATGGAAAGAACATGAGCATGAATTAGAGGATGTGCAATTGGAAAATGGTCCACATTCTATCAATTCTTTGAGAGAGTGTGGGTTTCTCAAGTTCTTCCATGTACAGTGGATGAGAGCCAAACTACAACTATTGGATTATTTGATCTAGCTATGGGATCCAGAACAACAACACTTCTGAGTTGGAGCACACATCCTCACTTTGGATATCGAGGATATATACTTTTTGATGGGATTATGAAGGTGTGGGGACTCAGTGTCACTATCCGGACCTAAGGGTGGTGACCGGACCACCGAGGATCTTATTGCATAGTTTTTCACTCCAGGTACACATTAGAGGAAATTTCAATTTAAAATGGGACTTCCAAAAATAATACAAATTCCATGTCATCATGTATTAGCCAATCAAAATGCTTTAAAACTCAACAAGGGAGCACCTAAAAAAATGGAGGGAAAAAATAAAAACTAGTTTTTTGGATCGTATTTTCAACTTATCTGCTTGTAGGTTTACTCAAATTTCAAGCGGGAAGACTCGTTGGATGCATAATTAAATTATGCATCCAGTGAGTACTCATGTTGCATACTTTTAATAACGTCCACACCATGAAAAATCAAAAATACATTAAAAACGTGTTTTCTCTCACTGGAAATACATTTTTAATGTATTTTCGATTTTTCATGGTGTGGATGTTGTTAAAGGTATGCAACATGGGTACTCATTGGATGCCTAATTTAATTATTCATCCAACAAGTCCTCCCGCTTGAAATTTGAGCAAACCTACAAGGAGATAAGTTGAAAATACGATCCAAAAAAGTAGTTTTTTACTCTCTCTCTACTATTATTTTATTATTTTCTTATTATTTTCCTTAGGATGCCCAGTTTTTACCCAAATATATGTTGGGTGGGAATATTCCCCTCAAGAACGTGTGGGATCATCCATTGAGGACCATACTGTTCACTATTGAGCGAGTGGAATGCAGTAGGGCCCCGCATCATGCCACCAGGGCTCACATGTTGTATGACATCGAGGGAATGTATCCTACGGTATTAAACTAGTGCGAGGGTATCCTCACAAACTTGAAGGAACAATTGACCAGTTTGGTTACGGATCCATTGTGGTCTCTTTATTCTTGGAGAGGGTACCCCTTCTCTATCCCCAGGTAGAGATCAGTGATCTCGATCCACGTGACCCACGTATGAAGCAATGGATTGAGGTGATGTCCCGTCATGGTGGTGGTGGCCCAATGATCACCTATGGACCTACCTTTTCTAGGTGGCTGCATAGTTAGATCCTCATGGTAGAGGAATACACATATGTGGGAGTATACTTCCGAGGAGACCTTGACTTAGCTCTTCCAGAGGGAAAGAAGTGGGGAGAGATAGGTAAGAAAAAGGCTCTCTTTTTTTTTAAAGTATTTTATGATTTTCTCATTTTTTTGTAGTACTGATACACTATAACTTGCTTACACATATGTTGTCCCTTCGATACCGGTGGGATACTCAGCCATTAAGAGGCAAGGAGTGGTCCGCGAGATGGTAGCGGTTCATCAAAATGTTGTGGAGGAGTTGTACGAGCTGGAAGAGAACCTCCAGCGGCTGACTGCAGACATTAGCAATATTTCTATAGACGACCTACCACAAAACTATCAGCGTAGGACTACTGGAGTTTCGGGTCGTTTTTATCGATTACTCCGTCGGGTGACCAGGGCCACCATATAATATCATGAGTACCATTTATGATAGGATGTATATGTGATGATATACTAAAATCCACGAGCTTCAGATTTTTTGTAGATGTGACATACTGAAAGCCATGGGCTTTATATTTTTGTATCAGTACCTTTTTGTATAACACTTTTTCCAGACTTAATATAAAATATTATCTAGCATTTTATACAATGTGTTTTCATGATGGATAAGGGTCTTATGTGTGTTTGCTTATACATTAATGAATAATTTACATGTCATGTCAATTATTCATCTTTAATAAAAATGCTTACGAATGTGCAATGTGCCAATCTAATATAAAGTTAGCCAACGAATTGGCAACTGTGTTCATACATCTCAGGATATGTTGGTATTGAATGAACTCAAGAGACCTTTCCAAGATACATACTCACCGAAAAAAGCAAAGTAGTAAAGGGTCATGGATAGCATAGATTCGGTTCATATGGGAGACCACTAGTTGAGAATTGAGGTAGATGACAACATGGTCCACACCAAGGGAAAAAGTGTCAGTCAACAATCAAATCACCGCATTCTATCCAGTGACGTTATTAGTTGCAAGACTTAGGCAAGTTCCTCCTAAGCTTATCAATTCATTGGCAGGGGAATAGAGTACCCAAGTTGCCGAGGCAAGGTTCTGGGTGTGTCAGTTAGCGCCATCTACGAATCCATAGCAGGTTTCCATCTGCACATCCAGGAAGAACATGGTATAAATGAAAATCGAGATAATACCCCAACACACTAAAATGAAAGTGTCACACCAACACATACACACGTAATATACAAATTACTGATGTAAGATAACTTAAGCATAGTGTCGCTTTAGGTAGAGCCCATTTTGAGTCTATCCAAAGCATATTCCGTCATAATCAACTAACTCATAACCTCCATTTTCCAAAACATGTTTTACGATGTATTTCCCATGCCACATGGACTCAAGTTTACCTGCCCCCAGCTTATCATGTTTTTGGTCGTAAGTCAGAACCAAATCACCCTCGTTCAAGATACGGGGTTTTACATATTTTTCATACTGGGATTTGATGCATTTCTTATGTGCTTCATTGGCTAGAGATGCATCACGGTGAGTTGTGTTGAGTCTAGCTAAGTATAAGAATATTTGTTCCTCACTCGTTGTGTTTGGTAAAAGTTCAACAACTAGTTTCAAGGATGGAATTTAGCACTCAATAGGAGATACTTCCTCTAGTCCATACACCAATTGAAAAGGTGTGAAACCAGTGGCTGTTTTGATGGAATTCTGGTATGCCCAAAGGGCTGAAAAGATAATCATATGCCAATTTGACTTGTGAGTTCCTATCATGCGTTGAATCATGAATTTCAAGACCTTGTTTATGGCCTCTACTTGTCCATTTTATTGAGGATAGTAGGGGGTTTAATTTTAATGAATAAAACCCAACTTGGTGCTTAATTCAGCTACCATCTTATTTTGGAAGTGTGGTCCATGGTCTGTGACGATGGCTTGTGGGACTCTGAATCTAGCAATGATATGATTGAACATAAAGAGTGCAGAAGTTTAGTCATCTTACTTGTATGTAAGCATAGCCTCGGCCCATTTGGTAAAGTAGTGTACAATGACAATGATATAACCATGCCCCCCTGCGGAGGTAGGCTTACAGTGCATGAAGTCAATGCCCCATTTTTCAAAGGGGTCGACAACGATAACTAGATGGAGTGGGGATGGGTGTGTGCGTTTTTTACGATGAAAAAGCTGGTAAGGAGGACACTTCTTGACCATGTCCATACAATCTTTGAAAATGGATGGCCAATAGTATCCAATGCGTAAATTGTTTTGGGTTGTAGCCATCCTAGAGAGATGACCACCACATGCCACCGAGTGGCAATCATTCAAGACATTATTGGCCTCTTTGTGATTTAATCAACGTCGTAATATGGAATCAATGCCACGGCGATAGAGGGTATCACCGATGATCAGGTAATATTTCATATGGTGACGGATACAATGGCGTTCATCACGGGATAAGTGAGGTCCAAAGCGTTTTGTTTGTAGATACAAGGTGATACCTCTATACAAAGGGTCAGAAGTATTGATAAAAAACAATGACTCATTGGGGAAATATTCAAGGGGCTTAGGTTCTTGATCAATACCGGGAAGATCACAAATGAGCTACGCAAATACTAATGAATTTTTAGATTTATCCTTTTCAAACTGGAGATCAAATTCTTTGAGAATTACGATCCAGCACGAATATTTTCCCCCAAGTACCTAACGTGTAAGGACATGGTACATAGGGTTAGAATCGGAAATGATAGTAGTAGTTTAGAGAAGGATATAATGATGGAACTTTTGGATAGCATTGACGACTTCCAGAGCTAACTTCTCAACATGTGAATAACAGGTTTCAGAGTCTATGAGACCCTTAATAAGGTATTAAATCAAATTTTCCTTTGCATTGCTATCCTCCTGCACTAAAACCATACCAATAGTTGAGGTAGAGGTTGCAAGATAGCGAATATAATCCTTGGTGTAATATGGTGGTTGTAACACAGGTGCATGGGTAATAGCGTGCTTAAGATTGTTAAAGGTGCTTTGGGCATAGTCATCCCAAATAAATGGGACGTCCTTCTTTAACAATCACGTATAACCCTATGTTTTTTCTGCAAAATTGCACATGAAACAACGTAGGTAGTTCGTCTTCCCTACAAACTTTGAAGTTTTGTGATGTCCATAGGTGGAGGTATAGCTAATATCGCCTCTACCTTGAGGGGATCAATGTGGATCCCATCCTTTGAAATGATGAATCCAAGGATACGTCCGGACTCCACATAGAATATGCACTTGTGGGTATTTAAACAGATGTTATACCGTTGACATCTAAGAAACACAGCCGTTAGATGATTGATGTGAAAATCACGATAATTTGAATGAGCGGGAAAATCATCGAGGTAAGGATCCACAAAATCCTTGATATCATGAAAGGCATATGACATGGCCCGCTGGAATGTGGCACCGTCATTTTTAATTCCAAAAAGAAATTTGCGATATGCAAATGTACCCCATGGGAAAATGAAAGCATTTTTATGTTGATCTATTGGGTGGATCTCAATCTGATTGTAGCCATAAAATACATCCATAAATGACAAGATGGAACTGTCGGCACAATTGTCAATAATTTGGTCTATAAATGGGGTAGGGTAATTGTCCTTGGGACAATCCTTATTGAGATCCCTATAATCAATGAAAAATATTATGGTTCCATGTTTTTTTGTAGCTCGGACGACATTAGAGACCCAATCTGTCAAGGGGACAGGAGAGATGAAACCAACTTTCAACAGCTTTTCAATTTATGCTTTGATAGTCGTAGTATTTCTAAGGTGAAATGGATGAGGTTTTTCCAGTTAGGTTTTGCATTAGGATATGTTTTGATTTCATGCACAACATTAGCATGATCAATCTCCGGCATTTCTTCGTAGCTCCATGCAAATAGGTTGAGGAATTGTTTAAACAAGGTTGTATAAGTATTTATTTCATCAAAAGAACAAGTTTGGCCAATGTGTATATGTTCCACGACTTCTGGTTTCGTCGAGATGTCAATAGTGGTGGTAGGTGTGATGTTTTTTCAAATTCCCCTCGGTTACCGTATCCTCAGTAAGAATAGGATATTGAGGGTTGGGAAAGACATCCGGTGAAACAATAGTGTGGATCTCATTCTCTACCATGTCTAACAGTGGGAGGAAAGACGATCAATGATGATGGTCTTCCCATGGAGGCTCATCCAAGCTCATAATATCCATGATTGATTCATCAGAGTGAAAATTCTGGAGGAGATGATGTGATGATGGTGAGGATGAGTTCCACCAAGATGGCAGAGAACCTAATTCAAATGCCACCAAGTGGTGTTCATCAGGTTAATTGGATGTCGATTGGATGGCCTCATAAGTGGATTTAGCTGGGCTGAGAGGAATATGGTATCCTATCGAATCAACGTCAATGATAGCAGGAACAATCCAAGGGTCCGCTGAGTTGGAGGAGGATGGGATCATGGATGAGATCATGTTCACCGTGGAAACATGTGATGGGGGATCGGGTGTTGGAAAGACTCCCATAATTGATGAGTATTTTAGGAGGCGTACCCCCACACTCTCATAAATTTGAGATGAGTGTCCTAAAAGAGGGATATTGTCCGCAGGATGAGTTGTGGTGTCTGGTGTAAAAAAATCTAACTGGTCGATAGTGATGATTTTCCCATGATGGGGAAATTGCACAATGCGGAAGACGGATGATGAGACTGCAGTAATGGCATAGAACCAATTTTGACCAAATAACAAATTATAATCCAATGGGGCTGCGACTACTTCCAAATTAATGGAAATAGTCTTCCCTCCCAATTCAAAGGCTAAAGATTGTAGAATCCTGTGTGGTTGAAATCCACGTCATTCGAATGATTTCGAAGTGGTAGGGGAACGGTTCAATTCAGGATATTCGATGGCTCTCTAGCAGGATATCGATATAAAAAAAGTAGAGTCTGCTTCGTCTAAAACAATACGATGAATATTATTCCCAATGACATTGGTAATGATTTGAAAATCCAATTGGTGGGAAAGCCTCGGCTTGAAGTATTCAAATCTAAACATGATAGTGTTAGAGGAATCTGGATCCACTGCTCGAATTGGTGGAAAGCCTCGGCTTGAAGTATTCCAATCTAAACATGATAGTGTTAGAGGAATCTGGATCCACTGCTCCAATAGCATATACTAGAGTCTTATGCTGATTGGGACAGTTTTGTAAGACTTCAAGAGTCGACATAGCACAAGGTGCCTGGGCAAGATCTTCCACAATATTGTAGTTTTGAGTGGCTCGGGAATTAGGGTTGTAAATGGATTTCCGAATTTTTCTTTTTGGTGGATGCAATACTACATCTGGTAGAGGTTTCTCTATGGTAAAAGGACCTTGTGGTGGAGAAATAGTGGATGTAGATGTGAAGTATTTTTTAGTATTACCTCCATTGGATTCTTTGTCAGGAATGGATTCGTATGTACATGACCTGGTAGATAAGTTGATCGTTTCATTACGCATCATGAGAACATGAGCAGTCGTGGAGGATTCTCCTTGAGGAGGATTTGGTTGTTGTGCAACCATTTGTTGTTGTTGTGTGGGGAAGGGGTCTATTAAAACTGCGGGAGGGGGGTTTCCTTTGAGAAAATTTTGGACCTCTTCATGACGTAGACATTCTTTCATGAAGTGGTATTCACTACATAGTAAGCAAGGATATTTATCCTTCTGTCTCAATTTTTTTTCACGGGGATCATGATTGATTTTATGTTCATGTTGGTTAAAAGACTTCTTGGATTTTCCTTTGTTCGTATTTTTACCATTGGATTTCTGAGATGAAGCATATTGGATTGAATTCACCTCCACAGTGGAAGCAAGACTGGGTGACTGGTTGGTATTGTTTCCATCCTGTGATGAGGTTGGGTTTGTATCCATGTGGCTCTATGATCCAACAGATTGGGTAGCAAGCTGGGTATGAATGGAACCAATGATTCCATCGGCATGTGATCCCATAGGAGGTTTTGTCAGGTCATGTGTGAGGCATGGGGCATTAGGAATTATGTCTTATAATGTGCCATATTGAGCATATACTAAGTCTAATTACTAAGCACGTGAGATGGCTTGTTATTCTGTAACATCCTTGCCCATAGCAATGTCTTTGGCTATGATGGGGAATAATGACTTGGTAAACCAATTCGCTAGTAGTTGATCCAGAATGGGAGCCTTAATGAGTTGACGTCTTCTTCTCCACTCATGAATATGATTAGAAATGTGAGTGGAGGTTGATTGTCGGAGAGAATTCAAAAGATCCGTGTCGGTTTCATAATGGATCAATAATTTAAAATGAGTTAAAAAATCCATAGCTAAAGATCTAAAATTGACGAAAGAGTGCGGCGGTAACTCGATGTACCACTTTGTGGTGGTACCCGTGAGGGTTCGTTGAAAGAGCCTTAAATGGATAGAATCATCCATTAACGAGTTTGAGGAACACGAAAAATGATATGTCATCACATGGTTCTAGGGATCCTCATCAGGTTTGCCATCAAATTTGGGTATGTTCGATGGTAACTTCACAGGAATAGGTGGCCAATTCATGCCATGTTGAATGGGATTGTTGGTCAAATGTGATGGGTCTGACAGATCTAACGTAGCCATAAATGGTAACTATAGATTTGGATGCGGATACTAGTAATATTGATAAGGAATTTGGGTACCATTAGGACCATGATCGATTGATCATAAGGTCCTCCCATAGAGGGTTGTGCATATGGAGGTGGTCCTCCCATGTTAAGAGGTGGACTTGATAGGCGTCCTCCTCCTAAATGTGGGGGTCCTCCTTCGTAATGCGGGGGTCCTCCGGATGGTGGAGGTGGAGGTGAGACAGGTGGTGGGGGAGGAGGGGGGATGAGTGGTGGGGGTGGTGGTGGAGCGGGTGGGGTGGGCCGCCAACTGGAGGTCCATTCGATGGAACATTATGATGCCCCCATGGGGTGTTCATGTTTCGAGGATAAGGTACTCCAGGATAAGGATTCCTTGGATAGTTTTGATCCGTTGCTACGTTATGATTACCCATATATGTATACCCCCACGGGGTTGGGTCCATGTAGATGGTCTCCCCACTTGATAATCCCACGTAGGTTGTCCCATGGCTGGGAGTGAACTTACAACCATATTTTAGTTTATATACGAAGGATATCCTCCACTTACACCTTTTCCCCTAACTAGAGGTTTCCCTCCAGTTAGATTTTCTCCACTAACTAGGGGTTTCCCCCTAGTTGAATGTTGTCCACCAACTGAATTTTTATCGGTAATTATGTGTTTTCCACTAATAGTAGGTTGACTCGTGATCATATATTGACCACTAACTAGAGGGTAGCCTCCACTCAAATTTTGATTCAGAGGTGTTGTTCCAATTACAAATTTAAGAGTAGCTGGAAGGTTTCCCTCCAATCGTTGGGGTCTACAGGGGTGTAGAACTCACCAAATAGTTTTGATGCGTACTAGATGGAAAAGAGAGTTGGCCTAGTTCATAAGCGGTCATATTAGGGACCAGCATTCGTGGAGAAGGGAGGATAAAAGAATGTATAGGGGAGTGGCGTTCAGGAATGGCTTCCTCCGGAGTGGATTGGGAAGGGAAACTCTTGCATCTTATCCACTCTCCAAGTGTCCGTAAGATATCCACTGTCTCTTGAACTGGTGCGAAAAAATCCATGTTTGGAATAATTATGGTAGGCCACAGAATTGGTGGATTCTCCACAATCGGAGGTGAACCAAAATAAGAAATGACATGTCCTAAGGAGTTCCCCCAAAATGATGCAGTTAGACCAAAATAATTTTCTATCGGGTTATCTAGGGGTCGAGTGTGGATCCAATTGACAGCTCCAGGGTTAGCTTCAAGCGAGTGATGAAAAGATGTGCCATGTGGAGGAGGTTGTTGCACCAACAATGGTCCCATAGGATCAGTGATGGGCGGATTCACATGAGGAGAAAATCCCCCCCCCGATTCAAGGATAGGAATTCATTCTTCGCGTGATCCAGATGTAGTAGGTTGATCCATGCTTTCTCCTAAGTTATCCTCTTGGTTAAGGGGGTATTCAGGTGGAAAATTTAGTATTCTACGGGATCTTCTTAAGGGTTGTTCAGCTAGGACTGCTGATTAAAGGATTATCTTAAAATTATTCTAAATAAAAAACACACTTCAAGTCCTACTCAAGATAAAGCTGCAAGAAAAATTATATGATAAGTGGGATTAAGGTTTGGAACGTCAAGGGATTATCAAGGCGTCGCAACTCACGATATACCACAAGGTACAAAATTAATACTCGGCCCCATCTTCCAGAGCACTAACTAGGGAGGATTAGGACCGTACCCTTGACTGTATTACCTGAATACCTGGAAGTACGTGCGTAGTAGCTCCCCGAGCTATGTTCTCGGTGTATTTCTGCGCCAAGACAGCCAATGGTTGACTCGGATGATTTCAGGATCCTAGTGGGGTCTCCCAATATACACAAGGTATGTGGGAGCTCCAATTTGTAGTAGTGTTGTATAATTCACAATCATATGATAGGAGCCTTCTTATATACCATCAAGTACGTAAAGTACCTTTCTATATACCCAAAGGTACGTGAAAGGTCGTTCGATATACCGACTAGTACGTGGAAGAACTGTAATTCCCCGGGATGCAGTGCAGAAAGATACCAACACCTACTATGTTTTAAGACATTGGAACACGTCTCTACCCTATCACACGAGTTTTTAAAAAGTTTATAACTTTTTCTATCGCTTGATTTTATCATATACGGTTAGGTGAATGAATGAAGTGTAGACTTGTAAAATAAAAAAAAATGCACAACTAGGCTAAATGAAATGCAAGTCTTTTGTTTTTTCGATGAAAACTAGCTAATGGAAGGAGAAATATTTCTTTTCCGAGAGAAAATGAACAAAGTACCATTTTTACTTTCCTTTCCAATCAAACCAAAAGACTAGAAATACTCTTTCATTTAGTCCAACAAAACGAAAATAACATACCAAACCAAAAATATTTTTTCTTTTTTCTTTTCAACTAAGCTAGATCTCCAAGCAAAAATGAAAAGATGAACTTTCTTTTGATTGCAATAACTCTGGTTTCAAGTCAAGAACATGGACGAAGTGAAAGGGAAATCCAAAATCATAAGAGTGTTCACTAGCTTTTCAATACTTCGAGAAATCCTAAACCCACTTAATCTTTCCAAGGAGATAAAAATGAACTTTTCAACACCAAGAAGAAATAAGCACACAATTTTTCAACTCTTTCAAATATTTTTAAACAATTATCCAAAGCATAAAACAATCATCTAAAAAACTTCAAGAAATCCACTCACAATGAAGAGAGTAAAGAATTTTTCATTTTCCAAACTAATGCACTAAAAAATAACAAGAATGATATCATTTCTTCAATCTCGATTCAAAATACTAGAGACTATTGCTTACTACTGCAATCTTTAAACAAACATAATTTATCAAGAACTTAATCACCCAAAAATGTAATCCAACAAAAAATTCACACCAAACTGCGCAAGAATCACAATGACCAAACGTTTTTGGAGGACTTAGAAATCAGACTAAACAAATTAGAGATACTGAAAGGATTCACAAGACTGGTTTCACTCGCGAGGGATTGAAGCTTCCCACAATTGGAGAAATAGCCTCTTGACTAACTAGGACTCAAATCAAGCTCTAAATTCTGGAGTAAACCAAGGACAATGCACACTAAACCTGAGAAGTACTATGGTTGCAATGAGTGAGACACGGACCTCAGGAAACCAAGAAAAAAATATTTTTTGTGGTATTTTTGACCCTATATACTAAGCTTTGTAGAGTGACGCACCCTGCAGGTATACACCACGGCATTGGAAGACGAGTGACGCAGTTTGTAGACAAAGGAAGTGCATTAGTGACGCTATTTGAACACATAAAAAAGGCGTTAGTGAGGCAATATGCCTTAGGGAAAAGCGCGTTATAATTGCAGTGAAACATGCATAAAACTGCCCAGGTGCGTCGGGTGAGATCCAACTTTGAAAAAATAAAAATCCCAAAGAAAATAAGGTAAATGGTTGAGCTGAATATCCCAATGAGAGGCTGGATCACCTGGTAACCCTCTGAGAAAAAAATCCAAAAGAGGGAGGCAATTTATAGGTCATTGGAGAAAAAACAAGAAAATAGAAATAACAATCCAAACAAATCAAAGACTATGGAACTCTCCCCATTATGGTCGCCAATTTGTTTTACTGACAAACCATCAGCGCGGACACTAATCGATCTCCCTAGTTCGAATGGTTTGGATCTAAAACAAAAATAGTACATAATGAAAAAATATTTCCTAGATTAACCAAATTGCAAAAGGTATGAAGGAATGGTTTACCTTGTGATTGTAGTGATACCTCCTTGTTTGATGTATCTCATGATCTTCAGTTGCAATACAATGCATAACCAAGTGGAAACATACAATTACCAATAATATGTTGATGTATATGTAACTTCGGAATGTATTTCATCTATGTATTTCATATATATTTATTGTACCCTTATTAGAGATGTGTTATTCCTCTATAAGGAAGTGTCGTCATGTGGATTGACAAGTGCCGCAAGTGTGTGTACTTGCCGATGGGTTATTACACCACCATGTGTGGGGTCGACCCTGAAATATATATTATATTGTGGATGTATCTAGATAGACAAGTCGGTCCCATAGTGTAACTGGGCAAACAGGTTAAGTATAAATAGAGATCGAGAGATCTCTATTTGGATCATTCAGAAAGTCACACTTCTCTCACTTAGAAAGTGGCGCACTAGTGAGGAAGAGGATCATCTGCTACTAGGAGATTATCTCACTGTATTTTGGTTGTACTTTGGTTGAGCCATTTCCCTCTCTATCTCTGAGGAAGTTGTGGGGTTTTTCACCTTAAGGTTTTCCCCACGGAAACTCTGTGTCTCTTGTCTCTCATGCTTTTGATTCTTGTGATGCTTGTCATGCTTATTGTGATTGTTATGCATTGATATACAGTATATGTTATTCTCTCAGTCAAGATCCTAGAGTATTGTGAATTAATGCTCAAAATTTAACATGGTATCAGAGCTAACCTGTGAAGAAGACATTTTGCAGTGACAGAAACTTGAGTTTCTTGTTTATTGGGTTTCTCTCCACAGTTTTTGGAAAAGTAGTATAGTAGATTGACTCTACTCATCAAGGAGAATCTATCTGTCCAATCAGAATTCAGTTCTGAGCATTTTCAGATTTGGCCCTAAACATTAGGGTTTCCACAAAAATAGGAATTTATGAAATCTGAAGACATAGCTGGAAGCTCCTTGCAAAAATCGAAGTTTAGAGCTTTGGATCGATAATTTTGGGTGGGTGGATCTTCGGGAAACTCAAACCCTAATTCAGGGCTCTCCCCAGTGAACCCAAGAGGACAAAAAGTCAAATCTGAAGGGTAAAAATTTGCTGATCTAAAATTCTGAATGCACTTGGCTGATCAACTCATCAAGGTGCATCTTTCTATCCTTTCAGAAAGTTGAAATTCACATTTTGAATTTTTAGGCTTTTTTTCGACAAACCCTAATCCGGGACCAGATTTAGTTTTCAGCATTTCAAGTGGTAAGACCTAAATCTTTTCTATTTCCATTTGAAGTACTCTTTAAGATGTCTCACCACACCAAGCTTGAGGATAAGCTTGAAGGGGCTGATAACTTCCGAGCTTGGAAGTATAGGATTGGGTTAATCCTGGAAGAGAATGAGTTGGACTCATATATAAAAGAAGACATCCCTATCCCAGAGGATGAAGAGGCCAAGGTATTGCATAAGAAGAACTTGGTCAAGGCAAAGAGAATCTATTATCTCCATATTTGTCCCACAAATTTGGATTCCGACAAGCATGAATGTAAAGTCTATTAGCATTTTTTCCCAGGTCATGAATATCCCAGTCAGCCTAGTCAGTCCTCCTTATTGTCTCAGCTTCCATCCTGGTCAATTTGTACATTGTGTCTTTCGCCTTGTTTTCTAGTTGTGCCCATTATCTTATGTACTATTTTGTTTTAAATAGTTCTTTTTAAGAGAAGTTATCACATAAAAAATGGATCTTTTGTCTCCTTCCCAAGGCGAATTCCATCTCCATAGTCATCAACCATTGAAGTATGAATGCCTAAGTTGAAGTGTCAAACCCAGGAGTCTGTCGAGATTGTTTAAAAGTATTGGCAGGTAGCGTTCAACTCTGGAAAGGGTATAAATGCTTATACTTTAATTACATGCGAGGTTTTATCTAACATGTGGGGTTTTATCTTGAGTACAAGTTCAAACGCTTATGCTCTCTCCAAGAATTATGAAGAATGCCAATTTCCAATAAGAATATTAAATTCACAGTTGTGAAAGAAATCGTCCAGGTGTTGATATCATCATCTAGCTAATATCAATGGCCCTCAGTTATATCGACTCGTTATATGAAATTTCATATGTTACTCTTCTTATATATTGGAGACCTGAAGCAGAGGATAGAGACAGCAGCAGAGCAATATGGAGATCGAACTACCTTGATTGACCCACATCATTTACAAACAGCTTGGACAGAAATTTTGGATTTTGTAGAAGGGTTACGTGCTGTTGGAATGGTTTCAGATCATCAGTGGAGGAGCTTTTGCAAATATACATTCATTCTGACAGTAGTGCCACTTGTTTATGAGATACTTTATAGTGGAATTCGAAAGCAGCTTTTAGCTGGTTCAGGTGCAAAAAATTTTATAGCATTCACCTTAATCAATATCAGTATGGAATACAAGAGAATATATGAGGGTAAATCTTTAACAAAGGTAAAACAACGACAATCAATGTTAATTGTTGCATCTCGAATGGAGTTATCGGGAAAGGGTAGACCCAGAGTTCTATTTGATGTAACGCTGGTGCTAAAGATGCTTGATATTTGTATTGTCTCGACTGATACTGGAAGACATGTAATAGGTGATCTCCAATGGGAAGTATACAGATTTCTTTTAATTGATAGGCCGGATCTTTTGCTCGGGAGCAGTCATACTAGAAGCCATATCACAGCGCGTGTTAAGCACATGTTGATTGGTTGAGAGGGAACGCCTTGGGATTTCTCTTGTTGAAGTATTATTTGCTATCAAGATTAATATATTTATCCAGTACTCATTAATCAGTTATCTATGACAAGTTGGATAATACAGATGGGTGAAAACGATGAGGATGCCAGCATAGAAGAAGGATCATTTCCAGAATTTCAAGGCATGAATACAACCAAAGTACAGGTGGTAGAGTAATTTCAGCAGGTCTATCTTTTCAAGGAAAAAATAGCATAGATGTCAGGATTTTAAGACTCAAGGATTGAGATTCGAATCTACCTTTTAAGCAGAGAAATAGAATCCTAACAGCATAGCCCAGTTTAGGAGGATCAAGATCTCCATGTGGATTCGATCCTTTATTTTGGATCTGTTTTACATTATGTGATGTATTGTAAATTTATAAAAGGCAAGATGTAGCAGAAGGTAAGGAGGGTCTCGAGTGTTCTTCCTTTCAGGAGAACGGGGGACTGTGGGTTGGCAGTTTTGGGAGTAATGCTTGATCTATTGTAAGCATATCTGTGTAGCATGAGCATTTTGTAGCTTCAATGACAGGTTCTAGTTTTGAATAAACTTGATGATGATTTGCCCTTGTGTTATATAAATTGTCTCTCTGATAATTCTGTTATGTATATGGTCATTCATATTCCATTACAATAATTCTTATCTTGAGATGACAGTTATCTTTTTATTTTTACAAACATTGACAGTTTCACTTCATGATTTAGGATCATAGTACCTGGATATTGAACTTTGTGATTGATTTCATGTTATACAGCATCTGTTTGATTTTTTTTACTGCTCTGATTCATACCAGCCTATCACTTCAATGCTTTGATTTTCTTATAAATACCTGTATTTACCAATCTGTGACATATACCAGCTCTGTTTATTATAAATTGTGTGATGTTTTAATTTCATACCAGAACTGTGTAATCTGTATAAACAAGTAATATTAGCCTAGTGCCTTCTAGTACTGTGAGGTTCCATTAGCCCTGGTTTGATACCAGCTTGTGTTTTTAATTTGATTTCATTTGATTTTTACATTTTCGAACAAAGATTTCCTTAAGCTTGAATCCCGTAGTCTAGGTTCAACTTTAGGGATAACAGAATCATTGTTGATTCTATTAAAGACCATCTCATACCCCATGTGTCTTCTCTAAAGACACCCAAGGAGATGTTTGACTCTTTGACCAAGCTATTTGAAGGGAAGAACATAAATTGAAAGATGACCCTACGGAACCAATTGAAAGGACTAAAGTTTCAGAATGGAGAAACCATTCAATCTTATTTTTCTAGGGTCTCCCATATTAAAGAACAACTAGAAGCAGTAGATGAAATGGTGGAGAATGGTGAAGTTGTCATGACAACTCTAAATGGCCTACCTAGGTCATGGGATTCCTTTATTCAAGGAACTTGTGCAACGAAGAAATTGATCTCCTTCAACAGATTGCAGGAAGAATGCTCTCAAGAAGAATCTAGACTTGTAGCTCGTGAGGAAAAGATGGGAGGTGAAGATCAAGCTCTTGTAGCTCACACCAAAAGAAGCAAGCCCAAGAAGGAGCACTCTCGCTACAAGAGATCCTATCAAAAGAATAAGAAGGATCTAAGATGCTTCACATGCAATGAGAAGGGTCACTTTGCTTCAGATTGTCCCAAGAACAAAAGGTATAATAACAACAACTCCAACAAGAAGAAGAAGGGCAGCAAAAGATTCATGCTGCCGAAGATGATGAACCCCCAAAGAAGAAGGCTAGGGAAGAAAGTGATAGTGATGATGACTCATCAAGTGAAGAAGAGTATGTTCTAATTTCCTCTCTCACAGGTACTATCTCCCATGGTTGTAATGATTATTTGATTGACAATGGGGCTTCCAAACACATGACTGGGTTTAAAGAATCTTTTGTAAATCTGTCTGAACATGAATCACCCCATAAAGCGAAACTTGGGGATGATTATCAATACCCAATCAAAGGAAGTGGTGAAGCCTCATACAACCTAGATTCTGGAAAATATTTGAAGATGAAAGAAGTCCTTTATGTACCTGGGCTCAAGAAGAACTTACTCTCCATCTCTGCATTGGATGCAAAAGGTATGAGGGTTGCATTTGTGGATGGCCAAGTCCTAATGTGGCGAAAGGGAAAGACCATAGATGATGCAGTAGTGATTAGAGAGCAAGAGGGAGGTTTGTATAAATTTAAGGGACAACCTGAACATGCCATGGTGCATGAATCCATGGAGCCAAGTGAACTTTGGCATAGAAGACATGCTCATATGCACTATAGGGCACTTCCAATTACAAGCAGGGTTGTAGAAGGTCTTCTTGAAATCAAGACCAAACATGAAGGTGTTTGCAAAGGATGTGCAAAAGGTAAGAACATTAAGAAGGCTTTCCCAAGCAGTGAAAGCAAGGCAAAAGATATTTTGCAAATCATCCACTCAGATGTATGTGGTCCTATGTCATCCAGTTCTCTTAGTGGGTATGTTTACTATGTCTCATTTATTGATGACTTCTCCAGGAAGACTTGGGTATACTTCTTGAAGAACAAAGATTAGGTGTTTGAAAAGTTCAAGGAATTCAAAACCTTGATGGAGAATCAAACTGACAAGAAGATCAAAACATTCAGATCTGACAATGGTGGAGAATTCACCTCAAGTGACTTCAAGAAGCTTTGCAGTGATTCAAGGATTAAGAGGGAGTTGACTGCTCCTTATAATCCTCAACAAAATAGAGTTGCAGAAAGGAAGAACAGAACAATCATGGAAGCAGCAAGGGCAATGCTGCATGACCAGGATCTACCTATGCATCTATGGACAGAAGCAGCTAGAACAATTGTATATGTGCAGAACAGAACACCCCACAAGATATTGGACAACAAGACACTAGGAGAGGTCTTTTCTGGTAAGAAACCTGAAGTCAGCCATCTCAGAATATTTGGTTGTCCAGTATACACTCATGTCCCAAAGGAAAAGAGGACCAAACTAGATCCTTTAGGAAAGAAGGGTATCTTTGTGGGTTATAGTGAAAGCTCGAAGGCTTACAGAATATACTTTCCAGGGTTCAAGAAGATTGATGTCAGCAGGGATGTAACATTTGATGAAAACTCCGCATTCATCAAATCAAGGAAGGCACCTATCGAAGTTTATGAAGAACCTAAGGAAACCATATTTCAAGACACTACCATGACTCAATAAATTCTAGAAGTTGTTCGTGAGTTTGAAGATCCGCAAGAGCCTGTAGATCCACCCCGTGAGGATAACTCTCACAAGAGAAAACCTACATGGGCTAGAGAGCTCATTCAAGATGCAAAAAGATTTGGCATTCCAGAAGAAGAACACAGAGCAAAGAAGAGAACCAGATCACATACCAGCTATGTTGCTTTACTCTGTGACATTATGAACAAAGAACCTTCCAGTTATGAAGAAGCAGTGGAAAAGAAAGAATGGAAGGATGCCATGGTTGAGGAATACCAATCAATAATGAAGAATGATGTTTGGGATGTTGTCCCAAGACCTAAAGAGAAGTTTCTTGTGACTTCCAAATGGATCTACAAAATCAAGCATGCTGCATATGGTAGTGTAGAGAAATACAAGGCAAGATTCGTAGCCCGTGGCTTCTCTCAGAAAGAGGGAATAGATTATGAAGAAAATTTTGCACCTGTATCCAGGTATACTTCCATCAGAACAGTACTTGCCCTGGTTGCAGCAATGAAATGGAAAATACACCAGATGGATGTCAAGACTGCTTTATTGAATGGTGTATTTGAAGAGGAAGTATATGTGGAGCAGCCTCTTGGTTTTGAAATACATGACAAAGAATCATATGTGTGCAGATTCAAGAAAGCCTTGTATGGCTTCAAACAAGCTCCCAGAACTTGGTATGGTAGAATGGACAGTTTCCTATCTAGTTTGGGCTTTACCGAGAGTAAAGCGGATTCCAACCTTTACTACAAGGTTGAGGAAGGGAATCCTGTGATTCTACTCCTATATGTGGATGACTTATTTGTAATAGGAGATGACAGATTGATTGCAGATACTAAGAGGAAGCTTGCTGCCAAGTTCGATATGAAAGATTTGGGAATGATGCATTATTTCCTAGGTATGGAGGTGTAGCAGAGTGCAGGTGGGATCTTCCTTGGTCAAGGAAAGTACACAGTAGATATCCTGAAGAGATTCGGGATGATGGATTGCAAGGCCATGGCCACACCTATGGCATCGAATCTGAAGCTTCTATGTGATGCTTCATCTGAGTCGGTTGATGTCTCTATGTATCGTCAGATGACTGGGTCCTTGATGTACCTGACGAACACGAGACCAGATATTTGATTTGCTGTGAACACATTGAGTCAGTTCCTGACAGATCCGAGGAGTGTTCACCTGGTTGCTGTAAAGCATGTTCTGAGGTACCTGAAGGGTACAGTGGATTATGGGCTCAAGTATGAAGCGAATCAAAAGTTTAACCTGCAGGGTTATGTTGATTCAGATTGGGCTGGTAGTGCTGCAGATAGGAAGAGCACATCTGGGTGCTGCTTCAGTATGGAATCAGGTGTGATCTCTTGGTTTAGCAGGAAGCAGTCCTACGTAGCACTGAGTACAGTTGAGGCAGAGTATGTTGCAGCCTGTTCAGCTAGTTGTGAGGCAGTATGGCTACGGAAGCTACTGTTTGAGTTATTTGATCTCCCATTGGATGCTACTAGTATCTTTTGTGATAACCAGAGTTGTGTGAAGCTGTCCGAGAACCCAGTGTTTCATGACAGGTCGAAACACATAGAGATCAAATATCACTATATTAGGGATATGGTGCAGAGAGGAGCTGTGAAGCTCCTGTACGTTGCGATGGACGAGCAGATTACAGATGTGCTGACAAAGCCACTAGCCAGGGTGAAGTTCGAGTACTTCAGGGAGAGGCTTGGCATTCTTCAGATTGATGACACTTCGAGGAAGAAGTGATGGACACATTTGCTGAAGCCATTCCAAGCATGTTGGAAGGAGGATCCTTCACATGGCTGTGGATGTAAGCGCTGGATGATGAGCATCAGGATGATGTTTTGGTTTATGCTTTGTATGATCAGTTGGATCATTTATATATGTATGTATGCATCATGTTGGATGCTGGATATGATCAGTTGGATCATTTATATGTATATATATGTACGCATCATGTTGGATGCTGGATATGATCAGTTGGATCATTTATATGTATATGTATGTACGCATCATGTTGGATGCTGGATATGATCAGTTGGATCATTTATGTATGTACGCATCATGTTGGATGTTGGATATGATCAGTTGGATCATTTATATGTATGTACACATCATGTTGGATGCTGGATATGATCAGTAAGATCATTCGTATGTATTTTGTATATGCATCATGTTGGATGCCTAGACCATGTATCTATATATGTATCAGGTGGATACATTGTATGATCAGGTGGATCATGTATGGTGATATGTATCATGTATTTGTATTTGTATCAGGTGGATACACTGTATGATCAGGTGGATCATGTATGATGATATGTATCAGGTAGATACTTGGTATGCATCAGGTAGATGAATTGTGTGATCAGGATGATCATGGATGACAAGATTCAGGATGTTGCTCCAGATGACATGTAGCAAGATGTTGCAGTGATGATGATCAGGATGATCATGTGTACATCAGGATGATGTATGGTGAGTATCAGGTTGATACTCTATGGCCATGGATCAGGTTGTGCAGATGAGCATAAAATTTGGCCCTGGGAGATTTGCAGATAGTCTTTCGAGGTTTTTCCTATGGCATATAATTTGGCCCTGGGATATCTAGCAAATGCTCTTTCGAGGTTTTGCTCTGGGAGAACATATAATTTGGCCCTGGGAGATCTGCAGATAGTCTTTCAAGGTTTTGCCTATGGCATATAATTTGGCCCTGGGATATCTGGCAGATGCTCTTTCGAGCTTTTGTCCTATGGCATATAATATGTCCCTGGGAGATCCGATAGGTTGGGCTATGTGCTCGTAATAAGTCCTAGGATTCTCTTGCGAGGTTTTGCCATGAACACATATAATCTGTCCCTAAGAGATCCTATAGGTAGAGCTGTGTGCTCGTAATAGCCTAGGATGCTGTTGGCCCGGTTTTGCAACCAGGCTTAGTGCTATGGGCACCTGCTAACTAGTAGCAGCAGTTTCAATAGAATTAAAACAAGAAACTAAACTAAACAAAAATAATCATGGATCTATGCAAGAATATAAGCAAATAATGTAAACATTTGAAAAACAAGAACAAGAAAATATTAAAGAATGAATTTGTATTGAAAAATGGGGGGCAAGCAAGTGCTTGCGATAATACCTTCAATGGTGAAGGTTGATGTTGAGCAACTCCCAAGATGAGTAGCTCCAAGCTCCAAGAGGTCTCCTTCTCCAAGGTTGCTTCAATGGCTAAAATGCTCAAGGGAGATTTCAGCAGCATAAGGATGAGATAATGGATGGATGTGAAATGAGGAGCCCCTACCACCTTTTTATAGGTTTTGGTGGTGGGGAATACCATTTGTGGTTTTGTGGAAACCAAATGGTATTGATCAACATGGTTTAGGTACTTTTCCCTCCTTTTTCCTTTTTTGAATAAAAATAATATTTTAATTCCCTTTTTAATATTTTTGGGAATTTGGACCCTTTTTGAGGGTTTTTTATGCTTTTCAGGAAAAATAATCTTTTTTAATGGAAAAAGGGGTGTACTAAGGTCTTTTGGTGACCTTTTGTTGGTTTCAGAGGCTCAGATGGTGGAAAAGTGGACAAATGGGTCATGTGAATAAGGGAATGAGCTAGTGAGCACTTTTTAGGTGTTAACAGATTGCCCCCTGATGTGTGAGGGCAGGAGCTCATCGTATGGCCGATAGACATCATAGTTCTTTTGTCTTTTTTCAGGGGTTTGGGAAGGAGAAGAGACCGATTGGAGACTGGAGCCACGGCCCTTGGAAGCTGCAAGAAACAAAAAATATTACATGGCCTCAATATGAATGAGGTATAATCTCTGATAATGGACGAGGCGGGCATTCCCATGCTCGTATCAAGACATATACATAACAATTAGTCCCAAGAAGGGGGATCTAATACATAAAGAATCTACTGGTACACCATAATGGTCCGGGGGGGACATTATTTTGGGATGTACTCCTGATCATAACGGATCTCAATAACTGATACACTGGAATAACTGAGGAACTGTTGAAACTGAAGGTGTCCAACATCTGTAGGGACTCAAAGACTATGAGTCATCTCTGAGAAATAATGTAACTGTATACTCAAGGGAGTATGAAACTGGGGTACATCTGAATACTGTTGCCATGCGCAACCCGGATATCTATAGAAAAAGTGTAACTGGTGTTATCCATAGGAAGACTCTCAAATGTGGAGGAGTCAGGAGGTATCTGGGGTCTTCGACTAATAAGTGAAACGGACGAATACCCTGTGCGAGTCTCAACGATGCGATCAAGGTGTTGAAGTCGAGCATGTGAGAAACAACCATTTGGAGAGGCACTGAAGATTCCTCTCGAAATGATTCGTAGGCACTCATCATAGATGGTGATGAGTCCAAGACACAGGGACCTCTAGGTCTATCCTATGGAATCAATGTGGTTGTCGTCGACAGAGGGAGACCAGCAACTAACAAAGCAATGACGTTTCCTTGATAGGAGCACGAGGTGTAAAACTGAAGTGTTGTAGTACTGATGGTAGGACTGACATACTTGTGGGAATGGGAAATAACTGGGTCAAAAATGGGTAGACTCAAACTTCCTTTGTTCAGAGCATGATGACATGGTTGACCTGGAAGCGTGGGGAACTGACTTGTAGGTGTGGGGATCATTGCTTTGACTGAATGGTATATATTGACTCTGGGGGGGAGGACGAGCCGATAGGTGCCGTCGAGGGATTATCGAGGTGACATACTGCAGAATACTCTGAACAAAGGCGACCAAAATGGGGAAGCTGCCTGATGAGTAGATGTGATTTGTCGTGGCGCCAAGAGGCACCATTGATTCCTTCTTCGTAGTTTTAATGAGCTCCAAGAAGGGATAAAAGTGTGCTCTGACATGGTACGGTCCTGTGGATTTTGTGAGCCCAGGACGACTGATGCTCATGGTTGCTTTCATATTTTAGAGAGTCTGAAAACGTTAAGTGGACTCTATTGGTGTTTCTTTTTCGTAAGTTTAGTCTCCAAGGCCCGAAAAAGCGTAAAATGATGCGGATGGAGAACTCTTCTAGCCGATGTGACTAGAGTATACCTTTTTCGTAATTAGTCTACGAGGTCTGGAAAAGGGGTAAACTTATACCAGGTAGACGCCCTTTCAGATACGTTCAGCGAGCATGAAAGGAAGCAAGATTGCTCGGTGATCTTTTCATTGTTTTAGGAGTCAGAAAAGAGCTTAACAGAAACTCCCTAAGTGCCTTTTTCGTAAAAGGGATTGCTCGGCCCGAAAAAGGGATAAAATTATACCGAACAAAAATGGATAGATGGGAGCGAGAAAGGGTCTCAAGCGTCATCATATGTGTGGGATACTGGATCCGGTGACATAAAGATTGTCAAAAAGGGGACTGCGGCCAATGTGGCACGCAAACCGAGGAAATGAGAGGGCATTTTTAAAAAGGTGCCCAAAAAGTGTGGGCGTGGGAGCGAGAAATGATCTCGAGCATCATCACAAGCGTGGAAAATGGAATCCGACGATATAAGACTCGCTGAAAACGGACGACGGCCGATGTGGCATGCAAACCGAGGCGACGAGGGGGCATGGAAAACTGCCCTAAAAATCTAGGCATGAGAGCGAGAAATGATCTCAAGCATCATCACGAGCGCGGAAAACTGAATCCGGCGATATAAGAATTCGTAAAAAATGGATGACGGCCGATGTGGCACGCAAACCGAGGTGACGAGGGGGCACGGGAATAAATGCCCAAAAAATCTGGGTGTGAGAGCGAGAAATGATCTCAAGCAACATCACAAGCTCGGAAAAATGAATCCGATGATATCAAATATATCAAAAACGGAGAGCAGCTGAAGTGGTACGCAAACTGGGGCGACAAGGTGTCGGGACACAATGTTGATATTGGTCCTGGTGAGAGAGAGAAATGATCTCAAGCATCATCACGGGCACGGAAATATTAATCCGGCAGTGCAAATGGTGCGAAAAACGGAGGTCATAAGGACTCCGGAATGGTTAAAGGAAAGAACTAGGTTAAAAAATGGCTACAAATAAAGGTGATCCCACCAAGCGAAGGATGCAGTGGTGGGGAGAAATGATGACCCGTGGGGGCAAAATACTAGGTGTATCAAATCAACTATACAAGTGACACGTGACCTCAAAAAAGGTTGAGATCACGAATATGAAAAAGTGAGCAGGGTTAATGACCTGCCCCCATGCTATGTGCATGGGGTTTGTGATTGTGGATCACATGTGTGTTGGTTTGAACGATGAGCTCATTGAGGTGTTGAGATAGAGATGATGGGGTAGGTTCAAAATGATTGATCATGCCCCCTATCCCGGGGTCGAGGTAATCTATTATGCCCCCTAACTCAGAGGTGTCAATGTGGTGCAGATGTTGTCTCAGAGAGAGATCAATAGGGCATTGAACAACTGCTGGCGGGGTGTTATACCATGAGGCTGTGGGTCGTGGTGGCATACTGAAGTGATGATATGATGATGGGGGATTCCCTTTGTGGGGTGGATGCCCCCAGTATCTCCGACGAGGATCATGATGATGATGAGTAGGCAAGGTTTTGGGCCTGCCCCCATGTTGTGGACATGTGGTTTCCTGGTCGATTTGAAAGGGTTTAACCTGTGTGTCAAAGGGATCAATGGAAGGGGCCTACCGGAGAGAGGGGTATCCAGTAGAAATCGTGTAAATGGTGTTAATTTCTTCCGAGGAGGAAGATGGTGGGGGATGAATTTCCTCAATGAGAAGAGGGGATATCTCTAGGTCGACATTATTCAACTCGTACAGTGCTGCTCTGTAATCTGGGAGATCAGGGCAGTGATGTGAATAATGGCCGTAGATTCCGCATATTGCACAAGGATGGTTTGTGCGTAATGATTTATCACGAGGTTTGGGGTTTGAGTCGATTTTGACAACCGGGATGTTGGGGTCGTCGTCAAGCATTTGCATGTGTTCCTGTAATGCAGGTAACTGTGGACACTGATGGGTTGGATGGCCTAACTCATCACACAACGAGCATTTGGGGGGAGCACGAAACACGGGGGGAGGTTTAACTGCCTTGGGTGGGGGTACCGCAGTGTATGGTTGCGGGCCTCTGCCCCCAGTGGGTCTGATGAGTGGAGGGGGATTCGTCGACGACGAAGGAGTCGTGATACCGGGAGGTGGTTGGGTAGAAGTAACAATGGGTTGCACCGGTTGCAGGATGAAATTTGGTGTCGGTGGAGGAATGGGAGGCGTAATATACCACACGGGTAATCCCAATGTTAACCCGGGGAGACTAAGGGTAGCCATAACCGGGGCGCTTACTACACCCGAAGGAGGAAATAGAAAGGGGATCGTGTGGATGGGTGTAACCCCAATGTGACTAGGGACCAATGGTGGTTTAGGGAACAAAGAGGGTTGATTACCAGGTGTTTGTGAAAGGGTGCAAAGGTTCGCGACGTGGGCCTCTGGTGACGGTGGTGGAATGGATTGGAATGTAGAGGTCATCGGTGCCTCGGAGTAAAGTCCGGGTCCTACTGAGGAAATGAATGAGGTAGTTGCACCACAAACAGGTTGTTCAACCATGGGGAGAACATTTTCAGGTGTGGCGGGGGCCTTGGGATCGTAATAGGTGAGCTGGTCGACCTTGACCACGCGTCCCTCATGGGGGAACTGCATGGTGCGAAATACGGATGAGGCAACAGCCCGCATGGCATACATGTAGCTGCGACCAAGTAAAAGGTTATAGTCTAGTTGGGCATTGATGACCTCAATGTCAATGAAGACAGTTTTACCCGCCAGCTGGACGGGGACATTGGATAAAAGACCTTGGGGTTGTGCCGAACGACCGTCATAGGCTCGCAACGTAGTGGTGGATTGCTGGAGAATAGGGGATCCCAACTTCTGCCAAACGAATGTAGACATGACGCATGTGGAGGCCCCTTCATCGATAATGCACCGATGGATGACAAGATTCCGAACAGAAACGGAAACTTGGAATGCTAAAGAGGAAGGCAGGCGTGGTTCAGACTGGTCTGAATCGAATGCGATCAGCTGTGAATCATTGGGGTCAATGGAGACAATGGCAGAGAGCAAAGTTTTGCACTGCGAAGGATAGTTTTTCAAAACTTCTAAAGCAGACATGGCTGCAGGAGACTGGGCTAAGTTGTCGACAATGTTGTAATTCGACGCAGCGCGAGCATTGGGATTACTGTTGATACGACGAAGTGGGAAGCGAGGTGCTTTGGAAGCACCATCAAGTGGAGCCGGAGGTATACGTAACGTTTGATCTGTGGGATTAATGTTAGTATTCTTGTCGGTGGGAGGGGCTTCAGAAGTGGAGCCATATTGGTTCCGGCGGGTTTGGAGGTTGGCATCAGCAGTCGACATCATCAACAAATGGTGAGTACCTGAATCGAACATGGGTTGATCAGGGGCTGCATAAGTGATCTGCTATGGTGGCACGTTTCCCTAAGGGGGGGCTAACGGCTGAGTGTTCACTACACCCTGGTTTGGAAAGGGGTTTTGCAGCACCAAAGGTTGATGTTGCGGTGGTGGAGGATTGGGTGGCGGCTGAGGAGCCGCTTGCCCTTGACGATGGGCATCGTCGGTCCAGAGTTGCCGAGCTCGCTCCAAGTGTGGGCAAGAATGCGTGTAATGACCATAGACCCCGCAGATAGAACAAGGGTGGTTTGTTCCGAGGTTATTATTTCTAGGTTGCTTAGGATTCCGATCCGGATTGCGGTTGGGAGGAGCAACATTGTTATTCTGCGGAGGATTGGGAGGTGGAGGACCTTGCTGATGTTGTTGGTTATTACTGCGGTTACGATCTATACCACGGTTTTTTTGCGCACCTTGGTTGCGCTGGTTGTTTTGGTTCTGGGGCTGGTTGTGCTGTGTATACACTTGCCCTTGAGCAGTGGGAGGATTTTGGTTCGCCGCAGGTGCGGGATCAGGTTGTGGTGGATAATAAGCCTGTGGTGCTGGAGGTGGTCCAGTTGCCTGCTGGGGTTGTTGGTAACCCTGAGCTATTGAATAGTACAATGGTTGAGGTGCAGCTGGGGGGGCGTATGCAGGTAGGTGGTGCATGACCAAAACACTGAGGTGGACATGAAGGTCCATGGGTATGGTGGTGATGTGCCATGGGAGCATATGAACTGGTTGCTCCAGACTGAGATGTAGCCCGCGAAAGGTCGGGACCATGGCTAGGATGTGTAATGGAAAAGGGTTGGGGATGTGCGGCCATACGACCAATGATGCCATCAGCGGCATGGGATGCCCCCGGCGCATCATGTTGGGATGACTCGCCCCGAGGGGCATCTGGAATAATGGTATACAGATAACCCGATTGGGCATAAATGATATCAAACTGTTGGGCTTTGAGGATGGCCTCTTCTTCAGACTGGGGTCTTTCGGATGCCACATCCTTCGCAATGAGAGGGAGAAGGGTTTTTAGAAACCAATCTAGGAAGATACGGTCATCTAACTTGATTTTGCAGAGGCTTCGACGTCGACGCCACTCATGAATGTGGTCAGTGATGTGGGTGGCCGTGTTCTGTCTGCAAGACAGTAGGATCTCGACGCCCGCATCATAGCGGACAGGTAACTGAAAGAACTGCAGGAAGGTCGAGGCAAGGGAGGTAAAGCTGGCATGCGTCCCATGGAGCTGCTCGATATACCACTTGGCTGCAGAGCCAGTGAAGGTGCGCTGTAAAAGCCGGAGGCGGATTGAGTCGTCCACTATGGAGTTGGAGGAACACCATAAATGGAAGGACATGATATGGTTCTGGGGGTCCTCACCTGCCTTACCCTCAAACTTAGGGATGTCGGAGGGGAGTTTGGTGGGCATGTGAGGCCACGCAGGATCATGTCTGATAGGGTCATTGGTGAGCCTGGCTAAATCTGGCAAGTTCAGACTTGCCATATATGGTAAGCTAGCAGATGTAGGGACTGGGACATGTCTATTCATGGTGGTCTGGGGTCCAGCAGCACCTAAAGGTATGCTAGGTATGGAAGGTATATGTCCTCCAATAGGTGTGGTCTGGTAAGGGCCAGCGCTTCCTAGTGCAACATGGGTTACGCTAGGGTTCGGAATAGCAGTGGTGATTCCTGGGATAGGGTTTGTGGAAACTAGATGGGGTGTGACCCCTATGTTGGGCATACCCATAACAGGTGGTGGCCCTGTGTTGGGCATTCCTAAATGTGGAGTGTCCGCCATATTAGGCATACCTAGGGGGGTAGGTGTTGCCATGTATGGTATTGCAGTAGAAGGGTCAGTAGACGTCTCTCCTATGGTGCTGGTAAAGAGTGGATCAAATGGTGTTCCAGACATAATGTTGGTTGGTGGTAACTCTGTGAGGTTTTCGGATTCTACCTCCAAATCAAATGTGAAGTGAGGTGTGTCAGAATCAGATTACTGTCTAGCTGATTGACGATGTGTCGAATCAAGGGATAAGGCTCTGCGTCCGTGACGTGGAGAGCCAAGTGGACTAAACTCTGGGAGTTCGCCCTGTAGACGATGAGAGCGTCTAAAATTCTCAATGGTGAGAATTAAGTTTTTTGTCTAAAAAAATTGTTTTAAGTATCAGGAGGTGATATATCTATAAAAGACTCAAAACCCTAATGCAACCAAGGGTGCAAGAAGGGGAGTGAAAAAGAAGGCTCTCAGGCCAAAAAAATCAACCTCAAAAAAGGCACTTATTCTAGCAGCTGTGCTACAATAAGTGGAGGAATGCAACAAGGGGTCAGAGTACCAACATGCAACCGGCTTCTATAAAAAATAGGTGTAACTAGACCAAGGGTGGGTTGAATCATTCAAACACCTAACTAAAATTATTGTGACTCAAACAAACGATATCCTCTGCAAGGTGATGAAATCCAAGTCAGACAATATGAGTGTTGAGACAACGGATAGATATCCCCCTACCGGGAGGGACACCGAGTAATCAATCCTAAAGACAGGCTACTAGGATACTCCGTTCATGACGCGTCGAGAAAAGGTAAATCTGCCGTTTGGTCCTTTGATCGCAATATCCCAATACAGGGATATCCCGAGAACTGCGAATGGTAGCCCTTCGGTTACTGAATGGATTTCGGTATTCCACTCAGGCTTCTGGAACCATCCTCGCGACTTCAACCCTCCTAGGGGAGAGGCCTTCCCACAAACCGGTTGTGACCGCGCCAAAAAGTACTAAGAGATTTTAGCTCCCTAATTGGACAACTTCTATGTCTCAGATGTAATAACTGAGGGGTGTTATTGGAACACCTATCCCCCCAATACTATCTAGCTACAAAAGTTCTTTTAGTGTTCCCCAAGTGGGGTTAAAAGTGTGTTTAAATTAGGGTACGTTTTAAGGCTTAATTCAATTAAGTGATCGAGTGAGTGCACGTGAGGTATTGTAAACTGAACTTGAAAGAAGTAAATGCTTTATAGGAAATTTTCAAAAAATAAAGGATCTTTCAGAAATAAAAAGCAAATATTTATGACTTCTTTCGATAAGTGGAAACTAAATGCTTTGCAAAATTAACTCAAAAAACAAAGAATCTTTTGAATTCTGAAAGCAAATAATAGAATTCTTTAAAAGAAATAAATGGATTTCTTTTTTCAAGGAACTTGCTAAGGGCAAGATTTTAAAGAAGTAAACAGGAAAAAATTTTAATCTAGATAAAAATGCAGAAATAAGTCTTTCTTTCACTTTCTTGAAATTTTTTTTTTTTTTTAAAGATTTCTAGATATGCATTTTAAATAGTAAAAAAATTTTCAAAGCTGTAAAATATGCAGAATTTAATACTGTAAAAAATGTTCTATAGGCAGAAAGTACAGTAAAAATTAATTTTTAAAATCGGGATGGCCGAATGAAAAAATCAGCAGCGCGGGTTTTGACAGAAAAGCCGCGATGGACCGCGCGGGTTTCTGTCGCACAGTCGCGATGGACCGCGTGGGATTTGGGCACACAGTCGCGATGTGCAGCGCGGAAAAAGTCCGCGAAGCCGCGATGTGCAGCGCGCAAATAGGCCGCGAAGCCGCGGTGAACCTTCCGGAAAAGGGCCGCGCAGTCGCGATGTGCAGCGCGGTAAAAGACCGCGATGCCGCGATGTGCAGCGCGGAAACCAGCAGCAAAGGCGCGGTGAACCGCGCGGAAAAAGGGCCAAAATCCGCAATGGACCGCGCGGAAAAAAGGTCGAAAGCCGCGATGGACCGCGCGACTGTCAGGCGAAAAACCGCGAGGTGAAAACCGTGCACGGAAGCCGAAAAACGAACCCGAAAATTGAGAATTCCGGGCTGTTAATGGGGCCAAATCTTAGAGCAGCAATGGATCTGCTGTCTAAGATGGCAGATCTATGGATCTAAAGGTTAAAAACTAATAAAAAACTAAGATTAAAAGCAAAACTAGAGATCTATTGTTCAAAACCAAGCGGAGTCGCCAAAAACTGTTGGCCCGGTTTTGCAACCAGGCTTAGTGCTATGGGCACCTGCTAACTAGTAGCAGCAGTTTCAATAGAATTAAAACAAGAAACTAAACTAAACAAAACTAATCATGGATCTATGCAAGAATATAAGCAAATAATGTAAACATTTGAAAAACAAGAACAAGAAAATATTAAAGAATGAATTTGTATTGAAAAATGGGGGGCAAGCAAGTGCTTGCGATAATACCTTCAATGGTGAAGGTTGATGTTGAGCAACTCCCAAGATGAGTAGCTCCAAGCTCCAAGAGGTCTCCTTCTCCAAGGTTGCTTCAATGGCTAAAATGCTCAAGGGAGATTTCAGCAGCATAAGGATGAGATAATGGATGGATGTGAAATGAGGAGCCCCTACCACCTTTTTATAGGTTTTGGTGGTGGGGAATACCATTTGTGGTTTTGTGGAAACCAAATGGTATTGACCAACATGGTTTAGGTACTTTTCCCTCCTTTTTCCTTTTTTGAATAAAAATAATATTTTAATTCCCTTTTTAATATTTTTGGGAATTTGGACGCTTTTTGAGGGTTTTTTATGCTTTTCAGGAAAAATAATCTTTTTTAATGGAAAAAGGGGTGTACTAAGGTCTTTTGGTGACCTTTTGTTGGTTTCAGAGGCTCAGATGGTGGAAAAGTGGACAAATGGGTCATGTGAATAAGGGAATGAGCTAGTGAGCACTTTTTAGGTGTTAACAGATGCTCTTGCAAGGTTTTGTGGTGACCACATATAATCTGTCCCTAGGAGATCCTATAGGTAGAGCTGTGTGCTCGTAACAGCCTGGGATGCTCTTGTAAGGTTTTGTGGTGAGGTCACATATAATATGGCCCTGGGAGATCCTATAGGTAGAGCCGTGTGCTCGTAATAGCCTGGGATGCTCTTTCGAGGTTTTGTGACGCACGTAATAAGTCCTGAGGATTCCACAGTATGGCCAGTGATGACGAAGACCTGCAGGTGGTGGGCCTACATCCAGTATGAAAAAGGACTGGCTCTATAGAACTTCCTATGACGAGTAGAGTCAGAGATTGGTTGAGATAGCAGCAGCAGTGACGATGATGATGATGATGCATCGATGACGATGATCCTGATAAGAAGACTTGTCTAGCAGATCTGTGTCGAGAAATACCTTCCTAGTTAAGAGGGAGTGTTGATGTATATGTAACTTCGGAATGTGTTTCATCTATGTATTTCATATATATTTATTGTACCCTTATTAGAGATGTGTTATTCCTCTATAAGGAAGTGTCGTCATGTGGATTGACAAGTGTCGCAAGTGTGTGTACTTGCCGATGGGTTATTAGACCACCATGTGTGGGGTTGGCCCTGAAATATATATTATATTGTGGATGTATCTAGATAGACAAGTCGGCCCCATAGTGTAACTGGGAAAATAGGTTAAGTATAAATAGAGATCGAGTGTTGGAGCATAGGCCGCAGCTATGGCAAAGCTGCCAATTTTGAGGAAAAGCACCATTTTTGGGCAGAAATGAACAATGCGCGGTACGGCGCCAGATGGACGAGCTCACCGCAGATTGCGGGCCAGAAATCACGGATCTCGTGTGCACGTCAAGGGAAAGAGTAAACAAGGTGGCCGAGTAGAAAGCTCAACCACCACAATAAATGAAGCGGCGGAAGAGGGCTCAGCTACCCTCATTAAGGAAAAGTACAGGAGTTATGGTTGCTCGGACCAAGGAAGAGCAACGGGCCGAAGCATTGAAGGCGAAGGACAAGGAGCAAAGAACGATGAAGCGGCGCCCATACCCGCAATCTACGCTGGAAATCATGGAATCTGCAGGAAGCTGCAACGTGACTGCAAGAGGCGCCTACAGTTCACCTAGTCGTGTCAGTGGTTAGGGTTTTTGGGGATCACTGTTGGGAAAGTCCCACAGTTTTGTAAAGGTGCGACCCTCAGGGCCACCTATATATATGTGTAATTGGGAAGGTTATAAGGTTAGAAAAGTTACACAGACAGTCTAAGCTGATGCCTGAGTCTTTTGTATTATTGTGTGTTGTAAAGTCGTTAAGAATCATTGTATGTATGTAAGAAGGCCGCGATCTCGCAGGAGACCGCTTGGCGTAAAGGCCATTGTATGCATGGACCAGTTGCAAGAGGACTGGGGAATGTAATTGTATGTCTTTTTCATTGTAATACCTGTAGAAGGAGAGACTAGATCTAAGAGAAGGGCTCCCAGCTGTGTGCGTGGAATTTCCCAGAAAGATCTAAGGCTACAACTGTGTGCGCAGCCGAACTGTGTAAGCCCTATCTTAAGATAATATACAGTCCTGTGGACGTAGATTCCCTCCTAGAAGTGAACTACCTACTTCTATTTATCGTGGTGATGCTTTATGTGATTGCATTTCTTTGCTTTACTGTGTAAGTTACTATGAATGTCTCGCTATCCTTGTGAATGAGTATGTAGAGTAAATCCTCGAAGCTCCCTTAGAAGCGTACTTGTGCATACTTGAAGGAGTCAGAACACTGTCGTCACAGCGCTTAACGTGTGTGCTGCTGCGCTGGGGCGCAAGGGCTCTCAGAGGTGATACATAGTGTATCGAGCATAGCGGGTAAACGCTTCGTGCGCAGACGCGGAGCTACTGCGCAGCAAGGCAAGGAAGAGTGAGTTCCAGCGCTGTAGCGCGGTGAGGTCTGAGGAAGAGTAAGACGTTCCGCTCCGAAGTATCATCCCGGAAGGGAAGGGAGAAGACTAGTCTCCACATCGCCTAGGTTAAGGAAACCTGATTCCTTAGCCCCCCCATAGCCACTTCGGGTGAGACTTCGGGCTGCTGCGTAGCTCGTTGCCGAAAGGGCCAGTGCGCCAAAGGGGTGTTTGTTGCCGAAAGGGCCAGTGCGCCAGGAAAGAGAATCGGCGCAAGATACATAATCACAGCTACTGAATACCTCACTAGATGGGCTGAGGCGAAGCCAGTTAAGAATTGCGACGCTGTCACTGCCACGTAGTTCATTTTTGAGAATATTGTCACTAGATTTGGATGTCCACTGATTCTGATGAGTGATTAGGGCACACACTTCTTGAACAAGACTATAGAGGCCCTTACTAAAGAATTCCACATTAGTCACCATAAGAGTACACCTTACCACCCTCAAGCTAATGGTACGGTGGAGGCATTCAATAAGATTCTGGAGAATTCCCTGACCAAGATCTGTAATCAACAAAGAGATGATTGGGACCTTAGAGTCACAGATGTGTTATGGGCCTACAGAACCACATGTAAGAAATTAACAGGTCACACACCTTTCAGTTTGGTGTATGGACAAGAAGTAGTCATGCCCATGGAATACATTGTTCCCAGTCTCAGAATTGCTCAAATTACATAAATGGCAGATACTGATACTATGAGTGAAAGGGTGTCACAATTGGTTGCCTTAGAAGAAGACAGGCTTTTAGCTGGATTCCATCAGCAAGTGCAGAAGGCGAGACAGAAGGCTTGGCATGACAGGCATATTAAGAATAAAGTCTTTCAGGAAGGAGACTTAGTACTCCTCTATGATAGTAAATTCATCAAGTTTCCAGGCAAGTTCCGTGTAAATTGGTTAGGCCCTTTTCAAGTGATGAAGATAACCGAAGGTGGAGCAGTTCAGCTTGCAAAGATTAATGGATAGTTGCGGCCCACAATGATCAATGGGAGTCGGATGAATATTTATCGCGATGGCCACTCCATCCTGTCGACCTAATCAGTTGCTGAAGTTGTGTAGATGTCCAGTGTAGTTGAAAGAGGCATCGCACTTATCAGTCTACACGGAAGTCGCGAGACTTGTTTCAGTCTCTAGCTTCCCGCGCAGTTCCTCGAAGCATTCGCGCAGTCAATAAAGTGTTCTGAGCGAACCTGTTCTCGCTCTTGCGAAGTCCCCCGGGTTGTCGAACTCTCGCTCTTGCGGAGTTCCCTGTTGTATATTTATCGCTCTTGTGGAGTTCTCCTCTCCATGGAGCCCTCCATGTGCACAGTTACCCATGCTGAAGTTACCCGCCGAAAATTTGAATTGTGGTAGCTCTATAGCCGCGTCTGAGTCTTAATGAAGGAAGAGACCGCCATTTAATATTATTTTCTCTGACAGATTCGGCTTGATTTCCCTAAGATCCACATTTAATTAAGAAGCCGAAGGCCTTAGCTCATCTCCCGAAGGCTGTCAGAGCCCATCCCTCACATTTAATGCACCACAGAGGCGCGGGGGTAGGGGGGTTGTCAACTCATCCGCTAGGCACCAATGGTTATTAGTGCCACTTGTCCGCCTTTACTACCGCCTTTAGCTATAAATACCCCTCATTCGTATATGCTTGGGTTACTTTTCCTTGCTAGTGCGTTGTATAGTTGCCCTGTTTGAGAGTCTAAGTCATTATTTTCAGAGCCGTGTCGTGTAGACTGTTTTTCCATTTTCAGAGTTCACATCCTACGTTGTTCCGCCCTTTCTGTTCAGTGTTTGTCGTGTATGCAAGTTCATGACGGACAAATTGTCAACTGAAGAATTCGTTCGTCACTTCAAACGCAGAGGGTTAGATTTCGGTATGGGTACCCCGATTAAGATTGTTGAGCTTCATGATCCCAGACAGTCCCTGGGCATGCGGGCGTCTCAGCAGCAGCCGGAGGAACCCGTTCCAGAGCCCTTGGCCACTCTGGTTAACTACATTCCTCCGCGCCCAGACGATGCACCCGAGGTGTGTATTCCGAAGAATGCCAAGTATTCGATTCCGCTGCCACCAATGGCAGAAATCGTGCAAGAAGAAGGATCCCTGCTTGGACATCTTCCGCTGGTTAAGTTTTCTGACTTCAACTTGGGAGATTACAGAACGTATCCTCAGTTCACGCCAGATCACTATCTGACAGTGGTCCATAATCCTACTAAGAAGGTTGACGAATTCATCCCGCAGGAATTTGCAGTAAATCTTGAAAGGCCTGGACTGTTGAACCTGTTGAAGCTACCGCACTTCGGGCGTAGCAATGAAGTTAATGCGGTAGTCAAGGTCCTATTATCCTGTGTTCATGGTTGTTATCTTTGGCTAGGGAGGCCAATTGATCTGAATGTGGACCTGATTCACCAAATTACCGGCCTATCTAAGGTTGGTAAGGACCCCAACGTCCATTTCGTTGGTAAAGACAGGGACCGAAAGCTCGCTGCACAGGTGGTGCAGAAATATAAATTGTCGAGAGGAGGTCGGGCCTATGACCTCACTATTGTTGAAGATGAAGCACTCAGATTCACAGGCAATCTGCTCGTAGGCAGACTTTTAACGAAGTGCTGACCTAAAGAAGTTCCTGGAGCTGTTGTAGAGCTCGCAGTCACAGCTGCGGAGGGAGAGCAGTATAATTGGTGTCTCTTCCTCCTAAATACATTCTTGGAAGACTGCCGCAACGTTCAGGACACAGCCAATCAGTTGTTCCATTTTTCTTGGCTCCTGATCTTGTGTGCTTTTGTCGGGTAGAAGGAACCGCCCAACACTCAGTTTCTTCCGCGTCGTTCAAGAGAGGTTACAGGGATGCGCTATGTTAACCTTTGGGATTCTAATAATCCCGTGAAGTGCAAGATGAACCATGCAGTGTTCTTCGAGTACTACCATCTCCTCCGGGATACCATCCTGCAGATGCCGAGGCTTACTGAGGAGACGGCAGAAATCTATGGAGAGAAGTTGGTCTTTTCTGCCAACTTGCATGAAATCTATTGCCGCCATCGCGGAATTCAGTTAAAAGAATGGGCCGTAGGGCTCTACCGAATGACTACCCACGATGTAGAGGACACTGTGAAGTCCTGGCCCGATGAATGGAAGCAGGCCACTGAAATCGGTGCCACGATGCCACCCCCCTGTAGCGCCAGAGAAAGATAAAGGAAAGGAAAAGGCTGCGCAGAAGAATGATGAAGGTCTGCCAGGACCGGCTACAAAGAAGCAGAAGCTGTCGCACCCCGCAGAAGCGACCAGAGATCCCTCTGAGACCCTTGCCGCGGGGCTCGGATAGTACTTGAAGGAGCAATTTCAGGCGCTGCGAGCTTCGCAAGCCAATATGAGAAGTGCTCTGGACCTACAGCTTATGGAGTTGAAAGGTCTCGCAGGACGAGTTGCGCAGACTCATGCGCCAGCATCTGGCTCGCAGGCGCCGCAACCATCTACACGCACCGAGCATGCTGAAGTACCCACAGACAGGAACACTCTCGTCCACATCCCGCCTGCAAGAATGACACTCCCAAATCCTTTGGCTGCACTGCAGGTAAGCGCAGTCGGACCTGTTGAAATAAATATGTCACTAATTCCATTGGAAACTCTACATTTGGTTCAGGAGCAGGTCTCTACCGAGCTGATAGCTAGGGAGATCTCCACATTCCATGCTAATCATAGACTGTAGACGCAGGAAGTAGAGTTAAGGGAAGGCTACAAGGATATCTCTGCATAGCTTGAACTTCACGAAGCACAAGACACTGGGCTGAGGAATGCCGTTGATGAAATCGCCCAGGAGCTTCCAGCCTGTCAGATTCAACCAGATCTTTCTCTAGTTGAGAAAGTGCAACGCATCGGTAGAAGGGCGCAAGCCCTAGAACAACAAGTAGTTGCTATGGCTGAGGACCATAGAAAGCAGCTCGCCGAGTTGGAAGCTCGTGCCGTAGTGCCTCCCGTAGATGAAACGCAAAGACGACTTGAAGCACTGCGCATAGCTTCTATCCAAATGCAGCACAGAACAGATGAAGCCTAGCAGCTAATGACGCAAGCTATGGAGGCTTGGGCTGAGCTTGAGAAGCTCCCTTCCAAAGTTGCCCTTTTGGAATAGGTGGAAGCAACAGAACAGTCCCTAACTGTTCTAAGCGAAGAAGCTAAGCCCTTGGAAGGCTTAGCCAAAATAAGAAAGATGAGCGAAGTCCGCAAAGTCTAGCAAGAACTGCACAGGCTCAGAAACAAAGATGCTACTCTCGCCAACATCATTCAGCCGTTTATGGATGAGTATGCTGAACTTGCTGCCCAAGCAGAGGCCAAGGTCAAAGCATTTCCTGAGTCTCAAGAGTTGGTCGATGGCGTAGAAGGAGAAGAAGCTACTGCAGACATGGTGCAGACAGCTGCGAAGTGCATGGAAGACATGGACTCCGCTATTGCGCAGTGGAAGCAAGCCTTCGCTGCGACCCAAGCCAAGTCAGATGAACAACTGAAGCGACCGCAAGCTAGTGCGGGTGGCTCAAGGACGAGCCACAAGTAAGTGTTAGGGGCCTGTTGGAGCATAGGCCGCAGCTATGGCAAAGCTGCCAATTTTGAGGAAAAGCACCATTTTTGGGCAGAAATGAACAGTGCATGGTACGGCGCCAGATGGACGAGCTCACCGCAGATTGCGGGCCGGAAATCGCGGAGTTCGTGTGCACGTCAAGGGAAAGAGTAAACAAGGTGGCCGAGTAGAAAGCTCAACCACCACAATAAATGAAGCGGCGAAAGAGGGCTCAGCTACCCTCATTAAGGCAAAGTACAGGAGTTATGGTTGCTCGGACGAAGGAAGAGCAACGGGCCGAAGCATTGAAGGCGAAGGACAAGGAGCAAAGAACGATGAAGCGGCGCCCATACCCGCAATCTGCGCTGGCAATCACGGAATCTACAGGAAGCTGCAACGTGACTGCAAGAGGCACCTACAGTACACCTAGCCATGTCAGTGGTTAGGGTTTTTGGGGATCACTGTTGGGAAAGGCCCACAGTTTTGTAAAGGTGCGACCCTCAGGGCCACCTATATATATTTGTAATTGGGAAGGTTAGAAGGTTAGAAAAGTTACACAGACAGTTTAAGCTGATGCCTGAGTCTTTTTTATTACTATGTGTTGTAAAGTCGTTAAGACTCATTGTATGTATGTAAGAAGGCCGCGATCTCGCAGGAGACCGCTTGGCGTAAAGTCCATTGTATGCATGGACCAGTTGCAAGAGGACTGGGGAATTTAATTGTATGTCTTTGTCATTGTAATACCTATAGAAGGAGAGACTAGATCTAAGAGAAGGGCTCCCAGCTGTGTGCGTGGAGTTTCCCAGAAAGATCTAAGGCTGCAGCTATGTGCACAGCCGAACTGTGTAAGCCCTATCTTAAGATAATATACAGTCCTGTGGACGTAGATTCCCTCCTGGAAGTGAACTACCTACTTCTAGTTATCGTGGTGATGCTTTATGTGATTTCATTTCTTTGCTTTACTGTGTAAGTTACTATGAATGTCTCGCTATCTTTGTGAATGAGTATGTAGAGTAAATCCTCGAATCTCCCTTAGAAGCGTACTTGTGCATACTTGAAGGAGTCAGAACACTGTCGTCACAGCGCTTAATGTGTGTGCTGCTGCGCTGGGGCGCAAGGGCTCTCAGAGGCGATACATAGTGTATCGAGCATAGCGGGTAAACGCTTTGTGCGCAGACATGGAACTACTGTGCAGCAAGGCAGGGAAGAGTGAGTTCCAGCGTTGTAGCGCGGTGAGGTCTGAGGAAGAGTAAGATGTTCCACTCCGAAGTATCCTCCCGGAAGGGAAGGGAGAAGACTAGTCTCCACATCACCTAGGTTAAGGAAACCTGATTCCTTAGCTCCCCCATAGCCACTTCGGGTGAGACTTCGGGCTGCTGCGCATCTCGTTGCCGAAAGGGCCAGTGCGCCAAAGGGGTGTTTGTTGCTGCGCATCCTGAAAACCCGGGTCTGTCCAGAAAGCAGCCAACATCGAGAGATCTCTATTTGGATCATTCAGAAAGTCACTCTTCTCTCACTCAGAAAGTGGCGCACTAGTGAGGAGGAGGATCATCTGCTACTAGGATATTATCTCAGTGTATTTTGGTTGAGCCATTGCTCTCTCTATCTCTGAGGAAGTTGTGGGGTTTTTCACCTTAGGGTTTTCCCCACGGAAACTCTGTGTCTCTTGTCTCTCAAGATTTTGATTCTTATGATGCTTGTCATGCTTATTGTGATTGTTATGCATTGATATACTGTATATGTTATTCTCTCAGTGAAGATCCTAGAGTATTGTGAATTAATGCTCAAAATTTAACATAATATGCAATATATACTAGTCTAAACTAGTAGTCAAAGAAACCAATTCTAAAGATCCTAATACAACAAGACTTTATGGAAAGAATATGTATTAATAAATGAAAAAAATACATAGGGGGAGATTAAAACCAAGCTTTGACATTGCAACTTCTTCCAAATGGTCCTAGCCTCAAAGATCCAATATTTTGCATCTTAATGGATGAAAGGGAATAAGCTCCAGCAAAATTTCTCCAACGTTTAGGTGCTTTATCTTTCTCCTCCTTAACTATGAAGAGAGGGATTGTATATATAGGCCTAAAGGGATAGAAGAGGTTGAGTATTTGTGGGATAAGGTCAAGGAATTATCCCAAAAGGTTAGGGGATCGAATGCCACCTTTCCTAGTTCATAGGGATAAGCCTCCATGAAGCCATGGGTTCTAGAAGGCGCCCGAACCTTCTCTTTTTCCTTTTAAACTGACAGTGCCGCACTTTGTCAATAGGAAACATGTGCCTTTGAGGAGTGACACACTCCTTTCAAAGGAAGAAGGTGTTAGCGACATGTTGTTTCAATGTGCAGAGCGCATCACCAAGAGTCTGACACACTTTGTCAACGTGCAATGTGTGTCAGTGTGACAACAAAGGGAAAAATGATAACCATAACTATTTCGTTAATCAATTTGGATTAAGTTCTTTAGGAATCAGGACAAATGAAGGACACATAACTCATAATGACAATATTTTGGTGTAACAAACTCAAGAATTTCTTCCAGTTGCACCAGTACACACCTAATATGGAAGCGCGATTATCCATATACCATCTAGAGGGTAAGGCATCTATCTAGTGGGATCAGCTAGTTAAGCTAAAAGACATCAACGAAGACAGAATATCTTGGAAGAAATTTAAGAAGTAATTCCAGAAGGAATACCTCTCTGAGCATTACTATGACAAAAAGATGGAAGATTTCTTTGAGCTCAAATTGGGGAGCACGACTATGAAGTCCTATGAGAAGAATTTTCTAGAACTTTTGAAGTATCTGGACTTCATCAAATATGAGGAAGTAAAGATTCAAAGGTTCCTAAGTGATCTTCTTGAATCTTATAGAGACAAAATCCAGTATGGTAGACCAAATAACCTTAAGGATTCCATCTGGAAGGAAAAACACTTATATGAACATAATAAAAGCAAGGCCCCATATCAAAAGAATTGGACGGATATGAAGAAGAATAAGCAGGAGCAGAGAAAGAAAGGTTTCTATCCTTCAAAATTCAGAAATAGTAATTATTATCAACAAGGACATCCGAGGGAAGATACTTTGGGGAAAATATCACATGTGGAATGTTGGATATGCAAGGAAAATCACTTTTCCATTCAGTGCCCGCATAAGAAAAATAACCTTCAGAACATTCAAGAGGATTCAACTATTGGAGATGTAGGTGGAAGTGTTCAGAGGATCTATGCAACCCTGGATGGGAGGCAAGCTGACCACTAGTCCCGAATGATTGAGGTAGCAGGTAATATTTCTAATAAAATCATAGTCATTTTGATTGATTCTAGAGCTAGCAATAGTTACATTGTACCTGATCTAGTTAAGAAATGTCATTTGAAGAAAAGTAAACTTGAAAAAACAAGTCTAGTACAGTTAGCTACAGGATCCAAGAGGAAAATCACAGAATTTGTAAAACTGTGTCCTTTATAAATGAATGCGTTGAAAACCTTTGCAAACTTAAACATCATACCCTTGGGGTCATATGATGTATTGATTGGCATGGATTGGTTGGATGCACACCATGACATACTATATTGTCATAATAAAACTTATACTTGTTTAGATGAAGAAGGAAACCAAGTGACAGTCAAAGGTATACCTAGACCCATATCCTTGAGGCAGGTCGCATCTCTACAATTGAAGAAATGTCTCAGAAAGGGATGACAATTATATGCAATTCATGTGGAAGAGTAAAATGAAGGAAAAGATCCAGAACTGCAGGATTATCTAGTACTACAAGAGATTGCAGATATATTTCAAGAACTGCCAGGCCCATGCCTCCTAAGAGGGACATTGATTTTTCTATCGACTTTGTGTTACGAATAGTACCTTCATCTAAAGCACCTTATAGAATGAGTAATCCATATTTAAAGGAATTACAGATGCAGTTAGAGGAGCTACTAAAGAAAGGTTACATAAGACCCAATGTTTCACCTTGGGGAGCCCCTGCATTATTTGTAAAGAAGAAGGATGGAACTCTAAGACTCTGCATAGATTATAGACAGTTGAACAAAGCAACGGTTAAAAACAAGTACCCCTTACCAATAATTGATGACTTATTTGATTAGTTGAGAGGATCCAAGGTGTTTTCAAAAATAGATTTGAGGTCAGGATACCACCAAATTAGAATTAAGAATGAGGATATCAGTAAGACATCATTCAAAACAAGGTATGGACATTATGAATTCACAGTGGTACCTTTTGGTTTAACAAATGCACCAACATTATTCATGTGTTTAATGAATGGAGTCTTTAGAAATTACTTAGATAATTTTTTATTGTATTCTTGGATGACATCCTTATCTATTCCAAGATAAAAGAAGATCATGAAGAACATCTAAGGTTAGTAATGCGAGTGCTTAGAGAAATTTGTATGCCAAGCTAAGTGAGTGTTCTTTTTATCAAGGCAAAATTCACTACCTAGGGAATATCATATATGAAGAATGTGTTTCAGTAGATCCTGAAAATATAAGAGCCATTATGGAATGTCCAACACCTAAGAATGTATCAAAAGTAAGATTGTTCATGGTATTACCTGGGTACTACTGAAGGTTCATCGAAGGATTCTCGAAGTTAGCTCATCCTATCATATCTTTGCAGAAGAAGGGTGTTGTTAACACCTAAAAAGTGCTCACTAGCTCATTCCCTTACTCACATGACCCATTTGTCCACTTTTCCACCATCTGAGCCTCTGAAACCAACAAAAGTTCACCAAAAGACCTTAGTACACCCCTTTTTCCATTAAAAAAGATTATTTTTCCAAGAAAATCATAAAAAACCCTCAAAAAGGGTCCAAATTCCCAAAAATATTAAAAAGGGAATTAAAATATTATTTTTATTCAAAAAGGAAAAAGGAGGGAAAAGTACCTAAACCATGTTGGTCAATACCATTTGGTTTCCACAAAACCACAAATGGTATTCCTCACCACCAAAACCTATAAAAAGGTGGTAGGGGCTCCTCATTTCACATCCATCCATTATCTCATCCTTATGCTGCTGAAATCTCCCCTGAGCACTTTTAGCCATTGAAGCAACCTTGGAGAAGGAGACCTCTTGGAGTTTGGAGCTACTCATCTTGGGAGTTGCTCAACATCAACCTTCACCATTGAAGGTAATATCGCAAGCACTTGCTTGCCCCCCATTTTTCAATACAAAAAGTTATTTCTTATGTTTCTTGTTCTTGATTTTTAAAATGTTTACATTATTTGCTTAATATCTTTGCTTAGATCCATGAATAATCTTGTTTATTTAGTTTATTGTTTTTATTTTTATTGAAACTGCTGCTACTAGTTAGCAGGCGCCCATAGCACTAAGCCTGGTTGCAAAACCGGGCCAATAGTTTTTGGCGACTCCGCTTTGGTTTGAACTTTAGATCTCTAGTTTTGCCTTTAATCTTAGTTTTTTATGAGTTTTTAACCTTTAGACCCATAGATCTGCCATCTTAGACAGTAGATCCATTGCTGCTCTGAGTTTTGGCCCCATAAACAGCCCGAAATTTTCAATTTTCGGGTTCGTTTCTCGGTTTCCGTGCACGGCTTCCGCCTCGCGGCTTTTTGCCAGACAGTCGCGCGGTCCATCGCGACTTTTCTGCCTTTTTCCGCGCGGTCCATCGCGGATTTTTTCCAGACAGTCGCGCGGTCCATCGCGACTTTTCTGCATTTTTCCGCGCTGCTCATCGCGACTGTGCGGCCAAAACCCGCGCGGTCCATCGCGACTGTGCGGCTAAAACCCGCGCGGTCCATCGCGACTGTGCGGCCAAAACCCGCGCGGTCCATCGCGACTGTGCGTCCAAAACCCGCGCGGCCCATCGCGGCTGTTCGTCCAAAACCCGCGTGGCTGAATTTTTCATTCGGCCATCCCGATTTTGAAAAAATCTTTTTTACTGCAGGGTGGCTGGATTATTTTAATAAAATGAAGAAGGGAGATGCTGTGACTACAATGGAGTTTTCACTCACATATGACAGTGCGGTTGCAGAAGTATGAGGATTGAAAATTCAAGCGGATGAGCTGGCAATTGCAAGGGTCTCTGGATTACCACAAATAGGCAAAAAATGGTTCGAGAGACGTGTGCCAATAAAGCCGCTTATAGATGCATTTTTGGAACCTGGTGAACTAGTGCAAGGAACATAATGTAATAATATGCAAGGATCTGACAGTTGTAACAACTCACAATCAAACTCACAAATATGTTTCAAAGAAGAAGAGAAGGAGACACTCAATGATCACTCATAAACACAGTAGAATAGAACATAATCTCAGTATTATACAATGAATAAGAATGTAAGTGAATGAGTACAATAGAACAGTAAGGAGCATAATATAGGATTCAAATAGGCCAAGTAGGGCATTCGAATTCCAAACTCAGAGTGTGGCTTGGATTATAGTGGAGTCATCATCCATTCAATGTATCAATCATCAGTGGTAACAGTTAGTCAACTGATTCTAACTGAGTGAAGTCAGCATGAACTGGATGAAGTAGGCTCAGTGGAGGGCACATGAGGAGCTAACTGGAGTCAGAATGGATAGACTAGTCTCACTGGAGGTCCATCAGAGTGAAACAACCAGTAGGGGAGTCAATCTAGCCTTTGAATGGTGGGTGAGAAAGGCGCCTAACTGGCTGTGGTAGGTGAGAAAGGCGCACTTGGCATGAAGAAGGTCGCCTTTGGTAGGTAGGATCCCCCCTAGGGGCTATAGACAAGATGTGGAGAGCTAGAAACACGTTCTAGAAGCTGGGAGGTCCACCATGATGATGACTGGATGCATGTAGATGACTGGATGCATGCATGCATGCAAAACTGAAAAATGATGGGGAGAATATTCCAACACCCCCCCGCAAGCTATACTATGAGAAAATAACTAAAGCAGTAATAATAGGGCCTTGGTGACTAGGACCAAAGGTCACCCTGTACAATCAATCTAAAATAGAGAAGCTAATGTAGCATATCATCTCTTACCCCAAGAAGTGATCTAAGATAAGTGAATCTCTTCACCGTGAAGGCCTTGGTGAAGATATTTGCAATCCTCTCTTCCATTGGTAGGTAGAGCAATGAAATTGTCTTATCATGCACCAATCCTCTGATGTAATGCATGTGTATCTCAATGTGTCTTGTTCTCTTCCTCAGAAATGGATTTGTGGAGATCTTGATGGCACTCTGATTGTCACAATAGATGACAGGTGGAGTACTGAATAGAATCCCGAACTCTGACAAGATGCCTCTCATCCAAATGCATTGTGTGGTTGCATTTACAGCACCTCTGTACTCTGCCTCTGCTAATGAAAGAGCCAAAGCTGTCTGCTTTTTTCTTGACCAACATATAGGTCCAGATCCAATCATGAAAACAAAACTAGATGTAGACTTCCGATTTGAGCTATCTCCAGCCCAATCAGAATCAGTAAATCCAACTAGTTCCAAAGAACACTCAACTAAGTAGTGAAGACCATGAGTCTTGGTACCTTGTACATAGTGCAAAATCCTCTTTGCTGCCTTCCAGTGAAGCTCATGAGGTTCCTGCATGTATTTGGAGACAACACTAACAACATAGGATAGATCAGGCCTCGTATGAGAAAGAAACAGAAGGCTACCAATCAACTGCCGATACAAAGAACAATCTACCAGAGGTGTAGAGGACCCATCCTCAAGGTTGATTCCTAAAAGAAAAGGGAATGCAACTAGTTTGCATTCGCTCATTTGAAACTTATCAAGAAAATTTGAAGCATATTTTTATTGAGCAAATTTGATTCCTCAATCACTCTGAGTGACCTCAAGACCAAGAAATTACTTCAACAATCCTAGATCTGACATGGAGAAGGATATGTGCAAGGAAGATTTGATAGATCTAATACAAGAAGAACTGCTCCCTGTAATCAACAAATCATCAACATAAAGGACAATGAGAAGTAAGGAGTTCCATCATGTCTCGTGTAGACATTCGAATATGATTTGCACCTCTAAAAGTCTTCTAAAAGTAAGAAGGAATCCATCTTGGCATACGAAGCTCGGGGAGTTTTCTTAAGGCTGTACAAGGACTTCTTCAATCTGCAAACAAGTGAAGAATTATCAATATAACCCTCGGGTTTCTTCATGTAGATCTCCTCCTCTAAATCTCCATGGAGAAAGGCACTCTTGACATCCATATGATGCACCTCCCAGTGTTTGGATGCAGCAAGAGCGAGAACAAGATGGATGGAATCCATCTTAGCAACAGGATCGAATGTCTCAAAATAGTCAATCCCATGAACTTGAGAAAACCCTCTTGCAACGAATCTATCCTTGTACTTGTGGGGGGCTCCATCTGAATCCATCTTTGTTCTGTAGATCCACTTGCACTGAACCAATTTTCTTCCAAGTGGGAGAGAAACAAGATCCCAAGTTTTTTTTCTTTGAAGAGACTGATACTCTTCTTCCATAGAAGCTACCCATCTTGGATCTTGGGAGGCTTCAAGGTATGTCTTTGGATCAGATCCTACCATAAGAAAACATCTCTTAGATAAAAAAGGATCTAAGGTAGAAAGTCTAAATCGGTGGATATTGGAGCTGTGTAGGCCCTTGTAGCAATAGAAGATGATTCTTTAGTTGCCAGATCTTCAGGTTCTTGTGGATCTGGATCTGGCATTCGTACTTTTTCAGGATCTTTCTTTTTCTTCATCTTCTTTTGCGGAGTCTTGCCCTTTAGGCAATCTTTGCAGTTCCCATGGGCAAACTTAACATCTGGAATACCTTCAACAATGTTGTGAGCTTGCAGGTCCTGTAAATACTTGTATTTGAGATATCCAAATCTTTCATGCCATAATCTTCTTTCTTCATTTTCATGAGTATGGAGGGCAGATGACTTGGAGAGCGGCAAGAAGTGGGAGAACTCATAGAGTTTTGAAGTATGATTTGCAACTCCTTTTGCAATGATTTACCCTGAAACCATGCTTTGTGTCTCTACCTTATTTGGAGAGAAGATCACTCTTTTGGGATCTCTATTGTGAGTCATTTGATATATGGAAAGTAAGTTGGTTGCAAGAGAAGGAACATAAAGTACATCAGAAAAGTAACCATAGTCAAGATCGATTCTTCCAATCCCTTGAGAGGTGACAGCTAAATTATTGCTTAATCTGACTGGAGGGCCAACTGATCTTTTGAAACTAGAGAAGAGATCTTTGGAAAAAGACATGTGCCTTGTTGCTCCTGAATCTATAATGAAAGAAGAATCTATTGATACACTTGCCATGAGGGCATGACATTCTTCTTTGTCTTTGGATCTAGAAGATTCAGTACCAGGATCTTTCTTTCTTACACATGCTAGTACAGAAAGTTTGTTCTTCTCAAGTAACTGAGCCATAATATCCATTGTCTTCTGCATGCAAAAGCTCTCAGGATGAAACCCTTTTTGGAAATAAGGGCACTTGGATCTTATTTTCTAAAAATTCTTAGTCCTTTTTGAGGCTCTACTTGATTGGTATGAGCTATTTGTAGGCTTTGTACCATTCGATCTCTTATCATAAATCCTTTTCCTTCTTTTATCATTCGCACTCTCTGCAATTGTAAGGGTTGAATCCAATTTGGGTATGATCATTCCCATTGAAATCAACTTCTCTTCCTCTTGGGTAAGAGATTGTGTGAAATCATCAAAAGAGGGAAAATTCCATCTTGGAATGGACAACCTAACTGACTGGAAAGTAGAGACAAAAACTGAGAACTTTTCCCCCAACTTTGAGAGAATGGCAAGTATAAGCTGCTTATCTTCCTTCACTATCTCATATCTTTTCAACTGTGATATCAAGATTTTGAACTTGGTGAGAAAGGCATTGATAGAATCGAAGCTGGTAGGACTCAAATATATGAGCTCATTCTCCAATTTGTGTGCTACCATATCATCTTTTGTCCCAAAAAGAGATTTGAGCTTGTTCCACACCTCTTTCGGAGATGTAAGATCGATGACATGAAAGTGTAGTTCATCAGAAATTGAGAGAAGGAGGAGATCAATTGCTTCATCAAGCCGATCCAAGTACTTGGAATTTTCAACTGCACTGGTTGGTTCTACCATCATTCCGTTGAGTATTCTGGAGAATCTCTTGGATCTCATGAAGAGAGCCATCTTGTCTTTCCACTCAACATAGTTGGAAGATGTAAGATTTAGATCCATCTGAACATAGAAAGTCGAATAGTTGAAGAATATTCCGAACAGATAAATAAACCTGCAAAACAATAAAGATGTGCTGATGGAGAATGCTACATTTCGACTGAACACTACCTTAAGGACACTTGGCACATGGACTAAGTCCTTCACACCTAGCTATACCTCACTGGATTTATCCAATGAAATCAAGTGATAGCACCAGGATTTTTCTGTGGAAAATCAGAGGCTTCTGGTGCACAAGTGAAAGATAGCTGCTCAAAGAAATGCTGCAACTGCTACAATTCGAATAGCTGCTTCCTGCTCTGATACCATGTAATAATATGCAAGGATTTGATAGTTGTAGAAACTCACAATCAAACTCACAAATATGTTGCAAATAAGAAGAGAAGGAGACACTCAATGATCACTCATAAAAATAGTAGAATAGAACATAATCTCAGTATTATACAATGAATAAGAATGTAAGTGAATGAGTACAATAGAACAATAAGGAGCATAATATAGGATTCAAATAGGTCAAGTAGGGCATTCGAATTCCTAACTCAGAGTGTGGCTTGGATGATAGTGGAGTCATCATCCAGTTAATGTATCAGTCATCAATGGTAGTAGCCAGTCAACTGAGTCTAACTGAGTGAAGTACGCATGAAAGGGATGAAGGAGGCTCAGTGGAGGGCGCATGAGGAGCTAACTGGAGTTAGAATGGATAGACTAGTCTCACTGGAGGTCCGTCGGAGTGAAACAGCCAGTGGGGGAGTGAATCTAGCCTTAAATCAAGGAAGAACTAAGTGATAACTGACTGGTAGGTGAGAAAGGCGCCTAACTGGCTGTGGTAGGTGAGAAAGGCGCACTTCGCATGAAGAAGGGCACCTTTGGTAGGTAGGAGGCCCCCTAGGGGTTGTAGATAGGCTGTGGAGAGCCAGAAACAAGTTCTAGGAGCTGGAAGGTCCACCATGATGATGATTGGATGCATGCATGCATGCAAAACTGAAAAATGATGGGGAGAATATTCCAACACAGAAAAGGGGACAAAATTAGCTTCATTGCCAATTCCATGGGGCGAGGTGGTGCTCTATGTATGCAAATTCATCACATGTGAAGGTCGGTTCAGTCTAATATTTGCTTATCACTTTAAAATTCTGAACCATTTAAGGCACCATAAATATATCAATATGCAGTATTTTCTATGGAAATCCTTAGAATTAATGAGCAAAATGGTTAAGAGAAGTAAGAATCCAGCCACAAGTTTGACATATCATGGTTTGATTAGATTGTTGGTGGAAGATGACCTACTGAAGCAGAACTAGACATGGGAATCATTCTTGGGCATATCCTCGAGCACCAGGCATACAGGGAGGAAGAAAAGGAAAACATTGGAAGATACTCCAGAAACCCCAAGGAGAAGCTTGCAAGCTGGAACCCCAACTAGTTAGATAGAAGGACCCCATACCCGGACAAGATCAAGGGATCGGAAGGAGCAACAAGACCGAGAAAAATTTCTTAGCCAAAGCAATGCATTTGATAAAGGATGAGAAGCATTGACCATGCCAGAGAGCACCAGTGAAAACCGGGAAAATCAAGTCGGGTGGCAGAATGTAGAAGAGAAACAGAAGAAAGAAAAACAGTGGACGACTATAGTCAAAGGGGTGCGAGGTAACAAGTCAAGGAAATTTCAACATTTTCTGTTGTGCAAATACCAAAGAGCATATGGTAAGCCGAGGAAAGATTATGGGGAATTGAAAAGGTCTTATCAAAAGAAAATAGAGGAGGTGGTAGCCATGCAAGAGAAACTACATAGATTAGAGGAATATAAAATGAATATCCTTTTGGAAGCCGTGGAATTGGAAGGCGAACAGAGGGAATATTTGAGGGAGACATTCAGTGATGAAGGGGTAGAGGCTAGCGTGAAAATAAAATATATAGAATCCAAGGAGGGTTTTGAAGCAGAAGAAGCATATAATCAAGAGATGCATGAAGATATCCCTTCAGATGAAGTCCAAATTAGGAACCTTGAAGAAATGGTAGCTCAGCTACATGCGACAGTAGGAGACCTAGAAGAACAACTAAAATTGGCCAGCGATTAGAGGAAAGGGAAAGAGCAAGAAACAATTACAGAGCAGATACAGAGACACGATTATGCCCTGGCCATGAGGAGGCTTAGTCAAAAAGTGGAGAAATTGAAATTTGAAAAAGAATACATGAATTATCTAGCTCACTCCATGAGGAATCTAAGTCCCCCTTCAAATATTTACTTTGTATTTTTGAAGGAACAACTCATATCTTTTAGGTTGTCAATGGTAACCATGGGGTATAATGATCATATTGAGACAGAATATTAGTTTATTGTTGTTTTTTCCAGGAGTAATGACGAAGAACAATTTTTTTTGTGCGAATTATATATGCATAATATGGTTATGATAGACTATGAGGATTGGGACCCAAACCCTCATGTAGGGGAAGTACAACTGAGGGAATTCATGTCTTTCATGAGAAATCATTTGAGATGGAACTAGGCTGCCACTGCTGTGGAAAACATTGAATGGGAAGATGCTCTTTGGGTGAGAGGTTCGCGCTCAGTTGAAAAATTATTCATAGCTAGGAACCAGGTCATGCAAGATCAAGCATTCGTTACTCTCCTGGAGACCTCCCAACTTAAAGTTTTTCATGAATGCGGGAATTGGATTCCCTTTCATAGGTTGGAGGTGTTGCTTTGTCTACGAAGAAGGATTAATGCTCTGAGTTCGGACTTGAAAAGAAAAGATCCCTTCTTTGTTAGAATGTTTGAGCGAGCCCTAGACAGAGTAAAAGTCTACTTTGACTGCCTGAGTATGCATAAAGCCAACTGGATCGGGCTCGGATTTCATTTCCCTATACTTTGGTCCCTTGTGGTGGATGGAGAGAACAGTGAATTTTTCAAAGTTATTCGTGAACAGAGGGGTTTTTACAGTGTAACAGGAGGCGGCTATTCTTCCTATAAGTGGAGTGATGAGTGCCTAAACATCTCTCCAAGCACCCCTTTTAGTGGATCACAATATTAGTTTGCATGAGGACATGCAAACCTTGTGGTTGGGGGGAGATGACGGGCTAGGCATATGACCCTTTTTGTTCTCATATTTTTCCTTGTTTATGAACCTTCTTGACCTGATCCGATATTACCACTTGCTCTCTTGCTTACATTTGGCACATTTTGGCCTTGGTAAGGATTGATCTCATTTTATTTGTTATTTGTCAATTAATGATGATTTGGATAGAGTTATGATGCCATTTTTTCCTACTAAAGAAGTGGTGTTTCAGGTTAAATATCATCTTACCTATAGGTTGCAGAATGAAGGAATTATGGGAGCGGGACAACGTGCATCTAAGTCTCGAGCTATAACTGATAGGTATCAAGTTGATGTATTCTCTCCTGCCAATTATTTTACATCACTTTGGTCACCTACCTAGTGCATAGATGATGATGCAATCGATCCAAGGATCGGAGATTTTGTACCCAACTCAACATTCTAGGTCTATGATGACTCATAGTTGACCGCTCCGATATATTCTGGGATCATCTCCACTTTCTATGATACAGTCTCCTAGGATGGCTCATGAGATCTCTTTGAGGATCCGTAGATGGGCCTTATTGGGAAATTTGTTGTAACTGCATGATCTTTCATGTTTCTCTCATGAGCATTGATGTATAAAAACATTGAATCTCTTTCAGAAAGGTTAGCCACCAATTTTCATAAGATCTATTGAACACTGCTATCAGAATTTTTCATATAAAACCTATATTTACCTGATTCGAATGTGTTGATCAATTTCATGTGAGTGAGTGGCTATTCAGCTCCTGTTTCCGAAGGCAGGGCCCCCTTCTATGATAGGTGTTGTTCTAGTTAGTATTTCTTTCCTTTATGCATGTTGTTAACGTTGATAAATTTAATGCTTGATGCGGTTGTTGTTATACAACATTTCCCCAAAAGTTTGAGAAAATATTGGGGCCCCTCCTTTTGGTTTTAAGAAGACGTTTTCCTAAGAGTCTCAAGGCATCAGAGTCTTTCCTTACTTAGTTTCCCTAAAGAAAAGGTCTTGTGCTTTCCTTACTCTTTGAGTTCATTTTCACCTTTTGCCTCAGTAAAAATTATGATTCTTTTCTGTAACGGCGGAAAAGTTGGTCCAACTTTCCGAAGCGGCGGAAGAAAACAATCAAGTCGAATTATGGCGGAAAACTCATCCTAAGCTTTCGAAAAGGTGAAACCTTTGACCAAGTGAACCCGCGGCAGAAAACATCCACCAAGTTTTTCCCCAACAGCGTTAGAACTCGTCTATATTCTCCGCAAACGGTTTGAAAGTTATAAATAAGTCACCTCGGCGGAAGGACTCGTCTATCTTTTCCGCAATTGCGAAGGTTCTCAAGAAACTCTTCCGTGATGGCAGGTAGAATGGCACACTTTTCCGGAAGGACTCAGATAACTCTTTCGCAAAGGCGGGTAAACCTGCTTAAGTTGGATGATGCGGAGCATCACGCTTCCCCTTTGTAGAAAAGTTCAGACATTTCTCCCTCAACGGTGGGAAAACCTAGTTTTTCTTTCTGCAGCAGGCGGATAACTTACCCAAGTCTTTCCGAATTTGGTGGTCACATTTAATAAGAAAAGTGTCGATTTGATCCCGTCCGCACGCCACATTAACCCCGTTAATGGTCTGCAACTACCCTATTAATAAATCATGCATGTCAATTTATATATATAGAGCGTTAACCCCATTAAGTTTTCATTGTCTCCACAGTTTAGAGGGCTCATTCTCGTTTTCATTCGCATTTGTAAGCACTTGCTCCAGGCTCACCGTTTCCGCGGCGGCATCGACATCTACCTAACACCATCTTCCAACAGGTTAGTACCCTATCAAACCTCATGGACTAAATTGAAATAGTTGAGGTGAATGTTATGTTCTTGGTTCTGTTCATATTATCCTAGCCATGGAAAGTTGACTAGTTTAACCACGGCCGAAGCAACTCATGCCTATACCCTTTCAAACGCACCAAAGCCTTGTTTTTATATGAACGGGGACATCTACGGGATCCCAAAAAACCATTAAGCCATTGGTTTTTTAATCTCCAAACCAGCCTGTCTACCCTTACGGGAAGAGCATTGGTATTCTTACCCTGATGTGAAGGTTTACACTGTTTTTGAGCCATGAAACATAGTACTCATAATTGCTTTGTTCTCCCGGCTTGTCATTATGAAATGCATGTCCCTTATTTTTCATAACCGCAATATAACGGCCTAAAGAATTCTTTTTTAGTTTTGCACAAGGATTATGAAATAACACGTGATATAAATGTTTAAACTGAGATGGAAGAGCCATTTAAAGTTTGCAAATCAGTAGTGAAACGAGTAGAATTAGAAGCTTTCAGTCGGCGTTTTAGGCCTCAATAATATGAGCATAATGATAATTTGAATTTCTGACATTGCGTCTTATGCCTACAGGATTTTTCAAATGACTAAAGGTGGCAAGAGAAGGTCAAAGGCGACTTGCCCAGCTGATGACAACGTAAGGGTGGAAACTACATTCCAAGATACTAGGTGCACTACAGGCATGCCCCCATAAGTAAAATGGGGAGATGTATACCGTATGGTAAGGGACCATGACTTCCCTGAGGCTCTTCTTAAAGAAGAATGTCTATACCGAAACATCAAGAACTCATGTATATCCAAAGCCTCCACCTGTCCATATCTCTTCCCCTACTTAGAAGTAATTTGATGGATTCTGCGGCATGTGAATACCAAGACAAGAGTTCTTTCAAACAGCAAAGGAGAAGCTTTCGCTTCATTTCACCCATCCTATATCTCAATGGCTTATAAATTTCCCAAGCCCTAGCAGCAACTGGATGATGCTTGGCTAGAAGAAATCAAGATGGATAATCTGGAGATGGCTAGGAGATTGCTAGTCTCGGGAAAGCAAATGAGAAAAAAGGATAGTGAGGAGTATGAGGTTCAAAGTATGAGGCCCCATTTCAGATTGATCACTCTCATGCTAAGCAGAATCTTTGGAAGACCCGATGGGACGATGTTTATGCTGCAATGGGTTCCCATCATCCACTATGTGGCCTTCAAAGGAACAATTTTAAACTGGGATGATATTCTCTCAGACAGCCTAACATCAGCTATAATTGCTACACAAGAAGGGTTAGTGGAGAAAAGGGAAGAATGTTATATGGTATCCTACTTGATAGATTGTGTTGTGGCAAAGTGTCCCTTTCCCAAGTTAGGATGCACATGGAACTTGGCCGAGACCTCAGTATTCATTGCTTACAAAATCTTCTGGGCTCAGAATTACAAAAGGCATTACAAACTCATTTGTGAGGAGTTTATCATGCCTCTATAAGAATTAATGTTCAACGAGGAACGCAACTGCTTATCTGAGAATGCCACGGAAGTCCTGGAGAACTATGGTGATTTCTATTTTTTGTCATAAGGCACCTACATAAGAATGTATGGAGGTTCTAAACCCCCGTATATCCTACCAAGATATGCCACTGAATATGTGGTCCACAAGGAGGCAGTGAGGCAAGTGTTCATTGATGGGGTTGGTAGCACCTTGTACAAAGCAAAGAAGGAAACTTTCTCATCTTTACCTTTCTATGTTGGGGCCTACAATTTCTTAAGAATTGCAACTCTAGAAGAGTTCATTGTAGAACTGAAAGACTTTCACTTCAGGGAAAGGATTTTTTGGACGAACAATCGACAAGGAAAAGCGGCACGACATTGCAAAGAACTCCATTCCAACTTTGAATACGCCCACTATTATGATCAGGAAGAAGAAGCATATCGAGGGGTCGGTAACATGACTGAATTACAGATCTTCCGACTAAGTAAAGTCGGGGCCGGTTCTAGCTTTGGCACTGTGAAGGGTGCAAAACAACAGAAGGAAAAGGAAGCAACAAAAGTTGTTCAAACTCTCTCTAAAGAAGAGAAAGAGCTAAATGAGGCAGCGGAGAAAATCCAAAGACAAGCTGCTAAGATAGAAAACGAGGCAAAAGAAGATGAACTCTGGAAAGAAGAAGCTCAAAGGATTCAAACGGCTGAAGATGAAGCTCGGAGAATTCAGGAGGAGGAAAGAAGTAGGCTGGAAGGAATTTCCCAACAAGAGGAAGATGAAAAATTGAGAGGAAACTGGAGGAAGAAGCACAAAGAAAATAAGAAGAAGAAAAGAAATCCAAAGAAGGTGCTGACCCCAAAAGCCCAAATATACAAGACTTGGATATGGGTTCCCCCATAAGGAACCTCCCAATTGTCCCTTTTACACCATCCAAGAATAGTACAGTGTCCCAATGGGATAAGTTTACTTATAACAAGAAAAGGAAATCCATTGTAAAAGAAACAGTGACCAGAATGAAGAGGCCTTTTCAGCCAGATATTGTCACCAGGCATGAAACCACAGTCATGCAAGGTACCCAACATGCGCACAAACTCATGGAGTCTATCTCTGTGGCCTCTATTCTAGCAACTGCCGACAATGTCGACATATTATCAGACAAGTTAGAATCTGAGAAGGAGAAAGCCCGTCATCTGTAGGAAACTCTGGTTAAAGAGTAGACTTATTCAAATTTTATGGTTAAGAAATGTGACACCGTTGTGCTAGAAAAGGAAGAACTCAACAGAAGATTTCAGCATCTAGAAGCTGAAAATAGAGCTTTGGTGATACAAATGAGAACTCTGGAGACAGAGAAAAGAGCTCTAGAAAGCTGCAACCTACAGTTGGAGTCCGAGAAATTTGATATTGCTCAACAGATTGATGACCTAAAGGAGAGCATTGAAAAGATGCAAGAAAAGGAAGAAATGCTAGAGCATCAATTACAACTCACAACCAACAAGGTTGGCGACCTGGGACCCTTCCATGAGTAGGCTTGTGACATTATGAAAACGATACACGAGATTCAAGAGCTCATGACGGAGGAAATCTGCAAGTTGAAGGAAGTGGTGGCCAGGATCAAAGAAATAAATGCTGAGGCCACTAGGTGTAGGAGAAAGTATGTACGTATTAGAGAAGACATTATGAGGAAAATGGAATGGAGAGAGGGAAGATCAAGATTACCTGAAAGACTCCCTCTTAAGTCCATCACCGGTTTGAAAGCAGATATCCGCCTCTTAGGGTTTTTCCAGAATTACGGAGTAAGGTTGAATGAAGTGGCCATGGTTATGATTGAACAATGTGGGAATTTTTATTTGAAAATACGAACCACCCAAGAAATTTTTTCAGGTGAAAATGCCCCAAACCATAGAGGAGTTTCCAGACAAAGCCCAACGTTTGTCTGATCTAAGGGAGGGGTTGAATGCTGAAGTGGACCTTCATGATTGGATTGGCTAGGCCACAGTTTGCGCACATATCCTAAATGAGAGTCTCCAAATTACAATAGTAGAAGTCGCTAATCTAGAAGAAGAGTTGGCCAATCATGAAGTTTCTCTGAAAACCATGCTTCCCCTTGATGCAAACAATATCATAAAAGAGACCAGTCTCTGGGTGAAGCATATAGGAGAAACAAACAGGATGCTAACATTAGTAACACATCAAGTAACAATAGGAGGAGAAGAGGCATCAACTTCAATGCAATTCCCAGCAGCAACAGTGGCTCAAACCCCAACAGGAGTATCAACTTCAGCAGAAACGCCCAAGTCTACAAAGGCATCAGCTCATAAATAATCTACCTTTGTCTTATTTCTTGGGTTTGCAACAAACGTTTCTTCCTTCAGTCTTCCTAATTGTTAATCATTAAATGATATTTGGGCCTCCGTCACGTTCATTTTTGTAATATTTTTGGGTTTTTATCTTTTTGTGACATGGGCACTACAAGACAAATTAGAGGAATATGGACAGTTAGGGTATAGGTGGCAGCTCTTGGAGCATTTTGTAAAGCTATATATAGCTGAATAGAAGAGAATAGAGGGACTTTTGGCAGGTGAAAGAATTTCTTCTGATGTACATGAACTATTTCAACTACACGAATAGAGAAAGGATTTTGGCCTGTGGAAGCTGGTGCATTGTTTGCTTTGGTTGTCATGAATGATAGCAGAACTATTTCTGCATGTTTCATACACATTTTGTGAGATCTTTCCTAGATTTTATGAACTAATTCTATGTTGTAAATGATCTTATTTCTTTGCAAATCTCTGTATCTCATGAGTAATGGAATGCTGAAAATACGTCTTGATGATTAATGGCTATCTGTTTAATTCTCCAGATGTTTCTTTCAGTCATGTTACTCATATTTTAAATTCTGCTCCTTGCAAGGATAGGTTAATTTACGTTAAAATAGTTAGAATAGATTTGTTTAATCGCATGCATTTAATTTAGGGCACTTGCATATCATTCTCTAATATAAAATACATAAACGGTGGATCGGGCCTCAACCGATAAAATAAACAAATCTTTAAAAACTTACACGGTAGTCGGACCGTTAACTGGATGGATTCCTTGCACCAAACGGTGGGTGATCTAATTGGGATTGCTTACTGGGGAGAATCCCTTGCTGATTGATGCTACGATTTTCGAGGCCTCAACAAATTTTGGCACTAGAAGGAAGGCCACCAGTGCATGGCTGGAAGAAGAGACCCTTTTGTTATAAAATTTTCCACTGAAAACCCATATGAAACAGTTATCCCAGACATTCCATATCTGGAATCAAGAAATCAAGAAAATCCTAATTCTGGGACAGAACAACAAGAAGAATTGTATGTCGTTCCCTTTGAGGAAGTAAACCACTTCAGAAGACATACTCGCTCCTACGTTAGAATTCTTGGAGGACTAACCATAGTTCCTCTGTTACCCAGAATCAGAGCTCCTTGAAAAAACGCTCAGTGTACAAGGGATTCCGTTCTTGTTCAAAGTCTAGAAGAATTATTAGATTTATCTCTAGAAGAAATCACTGAACCTTTTGACGAAGTTAGACCCGAGACTCCCACAAATCAAGAACAACAACACACTCCAAGGCATACTCCTCATAACTCACCACCGCATACATCACCATGTTCTCCACCAAGAGTCATGTCCGTACGCGCATGGAGAGCAAGATGAGCATTAAATGTAGTTGGACCATTCAATGATTTGCCTAAAAACTCAGAAAAGGTTTTTCCTAAGTATGACCCTAGCAAAGGGATTTCTTCTGAAGATCACCTTAAAAGTTTTTATTTAGCCCTAAATATTCTAAATGTGGAATACGAAGATGTGGCTGTCACCTTTTTCCTTACAATTTCGAACCCAAAGTATCTTCCTGGTATTTTAGTCTGCAAGCTAATTCGATAACAAGTTGGGAAGATTTTGAGAAGTGTTTTCTAAAAAAGTATGGAAATCAGAAAATTATAGCTACTGTTATGAAAGAATTGTTGTCTATGAGAATGGAAAAGAATGAGAAAGTCCAAGAGTTTAATCAAAGATTCACGACATTGTTAAATAATTTTTGTGATGCAACAAAGCCTGCTAAGGAATGCTTGGTAGAATATTACACGACACCTCTTAAATCCCCGCTAGCAATGTTCGTCAAGAGAATGAAAAAGGTTACCCTGTCAGAAAATTTCGAAGAAGCCAAGAAAGTAGAAGAAGAGGTTGAAAACATTGCCAAACATGCTCTAGATGTAGAGGTCAAGCTGGCAGCCGTTAAGAAACCTTTTCTATTAAGTAGGGATAAAGAAGAACCCGCGACAGATTTAGAAAATGTCATAAAAATGATGCAAAAACTTTCCAATAAAATTGTAGATCTAGAAAAGGATAAGGCAACTAGTTCTTCAAGACCACCTTTCAAGCCATTCTATAAAAAGAAACAATAAAATGGGCAGTCAACCCCACCGGTAAACAATTCTGCTGTACTAAACTTAAATGAAATAGGCATGGACCATTTATGCACTTTCCATCAAGAACAACACTCGGAGAAAAGCTGTCCACAGTGGATCAATTCGATGAGTTTAGTAATGAACCAGATGTTAGATGCACAAATTCTTGAGCAAACGAATCCCCAACAAGAACCAATTTCTGAAAATGAAGAGCCTGCTCCCGACACTACGATGATCCTTTGGGATTGGACTCCTACCCAAGAGCCATCTTGTGAATATTTCGTAGATGAAGTGCAAACAACATCTATTAACATCACTACCAGAAGTAAAGGCCCAGTGATTGATCCGACAGTAGAAGCGCCTAAAGCTAGATCTAATCAAATACCAAAAAGGCACATAACCGTCATTCTGCCCCAACCCAAGACAAATCCAATAGTTTCTCCCATGGTGACTAAAGAACCAAACTCAGAAATAACCAAACAGCCACAAGCTTCTTCAAACAAAACAAAAAATCAATCGAAAGTTTCAAAGGAATGTGACATGAGCTATGATATAATCGAAGATATTAAGAAAACAAAAGCAAACGTTTCCATTTTTTATATGTGTAGCTTGCCGCAACAAAGAAATAAATTGATGGAGGCTTTTGATCCACAAACAAGTACTTCATTAGAAAACACCGATGAAAACCCGGAAATTAATGAAGCAAGTATTGGCGGAAAATCTAAATCTCAAACTCTACCATTCCTCTTAACTTTTGAGATTTTCAATCACAATGTTCACAATTGTTTGGTAGAATATGGTGCTAGCTCAAATGTCATGCCTCTATCTATTTGCAGGAAGATTAAGGGGAAACCTATCCCTTCCCCATCTTAGATCATTCAATTAGATAGAACTGCTGTCAAGGTTATTGGTGAATTGAAAGATGTACTTATTAGGTTGTCATCCGATTCTAGAGTATGTCAATTCATTGATATAATGGTGGTCGATATCCCTGAGGCATATGGTTTAATTTTGAGTAGGGACTGGTCTGTGAAACTGAATGCTTATTTTGCAACGGATTGGTCTCATTTGTGGATGCCCTATCAAAATAGGCAAAATCAAATCAAGATATTAAGAGAGCCACACATGAAACAAAATGTCACTCAGCTAGAGGCAAAAAATAAAGCTGTAGCTTTTTCATCTTCAGTGTTAGGGAACTATTTCTTAGAAATCGAACCTAGAAGTTATCTGTCAGAAGATGCTAGCCATGATTCATACAAATAGTCTGATCTCCATATTTCACAAACTGATGATATTGATTGTAACATAGTAAATTTAGTTACTAACTTAGATAGCAATAGTACTAACTTAGTTAAAAAAGAAGATACTTTTTGGACTCTCTACTTTGATGGCTCCAAAACTCAAGAAGGATCAGGAGTTGGTTGTGTTTTAATTGACCCCAAAAGAAACAAGCATTTTTTATCTTGTAGGTTAGAATTTGAATGTACGAATAATACTGCTGAGTATGAAGCTCTGATCCATGGGTTAAATAAAGCTATTGGTTTGAATGTCAAATTTTTGAAAGTCTTTGGTGATTCTGAAATTGTTGTTAGGCAAATAAGGAATACAATTCATTGTCTTTCACCACATCTAAAGGTTTATTAGGCTGAAGTTTGGAATTTACTTTCATGTTTTGATGCTTTTAATATTAATTATGTCCCAAGATTGCAAAACGCTGCAGCTGATCTATTAGCCACTTCTGCTTCCAGGTTAGTGCCTACTAATAATAAATGTTACATTGAATTAATTTTCAGGCCTTCTGTTTCGGACAACATTACAAATCTCAGGGTATTTGATGATGACGATCAGATTATTAGTTTCTTAACCAATGAAGATTCTTTTTAGGAAGCTGTCATAGAGGAAGAAGAGCATGATTCAAACCTACAAAATAAAGATACTGTGAAAGGGAACTTCATGCCCAAAGGAGTGAGAACTCTAGAAGCACTTTTCGATTTGCAAAGCAAGTTTAGGAGACCTGTAAATTCCAAAACCCACAGCTTGTCCATGCAACATGAATTAATAAACGTGGGCACAGAAGTTGAACCAAACTATATTAATCTTGGTAAATGTTGTATGCCGAAAGAAAGGAGAAAGTTCATTAAACTTTTCCAGCAGTATAAAGATGTGTTTGCTTGGACTTATGATGATCTAAAGACATATGATACCCGCATCATTCAACATATAATACTGATGAAGGAGGGTGTCAAACCTTTTCAACAAAAATTAAGAAGAATGCATCCGACACTTGAACCTCTAATTAAGAAAGAGTTAAAGAAATTGTTGGATGCAAAGATTATTTTTAAAGTCCGACATTCCGAATGGGTGGCTAATTTAGTTCCAGTGAGGAAGAAATCGGAAGAAATCAGACTGTGTGTAGATTTCCGGAACTTGAACAGAGCTTCCAATAAAGACAACTATCCTATGCCCCCAATGGAACAAATCTTGCAGATGGTGTCAGGATCAGAACTTTTCTCCCTACTAGATGGTTTCTCTGGTTACAACCAAGTGCTAGTAGCAGAAGAGGACCGACTCAAAACCACTTTTCGTACGAAGTGGGGAACCTTCGCATATCGAAGAATGCCTTTTGGCTTAATCAATGTAGGAGCTACTTTTCAGTGAGCCATGGACATTGCTTTCCGAGGATTGGGTGGTCAATGTGTTGTAGTCTACTTAGATGATGTGACAGTTTTCTCAAAGAAAAGGGAAGACCATGTTTTCCACCTAAAGCAAATATTTGATCGCTAGAGGAAGTATGGTATATTTTTAAACCCTAAGAAAAGTGTTTTCGTTATTCTTAAGGGAAAAATTTTGGGTCATATCATTTTGAAGGAGGGAATCTCGATAGATCAAGAGAGAGTACAAGCTATCAGCAAGATTCCCATGCCCCATAGTAAAAAGTCTATGCAATCATTCATGGGAACCATAAATTTTGTTCGAAGGTTCGTACCAGACTTCGCTCAAATCATTAAAACTTTGCAACAAATGGTCAAGCAGAGTGTACAATTTAAGTGGACAGACTTGGAAAAGGTTGCATTTAAAGAAGTCAAAGCTACCATAGCCAAGGCACCTTCTTTAATAAGTCTAGATTTCGACAAAGATTTTATAATGTACACTTTTGCTTCTGATAACTCTCTCGCAGCTGTGCTTACTCAAAAGGTGGAATTAGGAGATGAATACCCAATTTCTTTTATGAGCACTAGTTTGCAGGGAGTTGAACTGAACTATCCTATGGTAGATAAGCAAGTATATGCAGTTTTCAAAGCGGTAAAACAGTTCAGGCCATATATTCTAAAAAATAGAACTAAAGTCATAGTTCCTCATCCCGTTGTCAGATCTCTTTCCATTCAGAAAGAATTGGGAGAAAGAAGAGGAAACTGGGTCACTGCTCTTCAAGAGTATGAGTTAGAATTCAAACCAGCCACTATTATCAAAGGTCAAGGTTTATGCAAATTGCTTACTGAAAATCCAGCTGATGAAGAGCTAGATTGGAGGAATGAAGCCGACATAAACATAATTGATGTATGTCCAATTTTTACAATGCCGGAGTCTTGGTACAGGGACCTAGTGCATTATCTACAGTCAGGTTACTTGCCAGAGCACTAGAATCTGAAGCAAAGAAGAGCTCTCCATCTCAAATCAGCAGCATACCAAATCATTGAAGGAGTGCTCTTTAGGAAGAATTACTATGGCATTTTCCTCAGATGTTTGGAGAAAGCAGATGTGGGCAATGTGGTCAAAGAATTACATGATGGCCCCGACGAGGGACATACTCTGGAGATACTACAACTCATAAAATCCTCAGGGATGGGTACTATTGGCCCACTCTTTTCAGGGATGCCCACGTTTATGATAGAAATTATGATGTATGCCAAAGAAGAGATGGAAAGTTACCAAAGGCAGTTGGACCCTTGCAGCCAGTTATTATCTCTGAACCATTCGAGCAATGGGGCATAGATATTATCGATGAAATAAACCCCAATTCCTCGCTCCAACACCATTATATTCTAACGGCTATAGATTATTTTACAAGATGGGCTGAAGCTGTTTCGCTGCGTAAAGTAAATGAGGACGCAGTCATCAACTTCCTAGAGGAACACATCATAACCAGGTTTGGGGTCCCAATTTCCCTAGTCTTTGATAATGCGCCTGATTTTTTGTCAATGAAGATTAATGAATTCATGTATGAGAAGGAATTATACTACATTATTTAGCCAATTACTATCCCCAAGGAAATGGATTAGCTGAGTCTACTAATAAAAATCTCATCTGAATCCTTAAGAAAATTGTGATTGAAAATCAGAGAAGCTGGCACATAGCCCTCCCAAACGCCTTATGGGCAGATAGAGTCACTCCCAAGAATGGCTTAGGGGTTTCCCCTTTCACTCTGGTCTATGGTAAGGAAGCCATTCTCCCTCTGAATATTTTACTCCCATCCTTACAGTTGTCCCAAGCCTCCCGAGGTTCTAGTAGTCAAGCCCTTCAATCACGAATCGACACCTTGCTGAAACTTGAGGAATCACGACAAAAGGCCAAAGACCAATTCCACCATCACCAAGACATAGTCAAAAGATGGTTCGATAAGAAGAAATCTGGTAAAAGGAATTTCGAAGTAGGTGACTTAGTTCTGAAATGGGACCACCAGCATGATGGTAGGGGAATGCAAAAAAAATTTCAACACTTATGGGTTGGCCCTTACCAAATTTCTGAAAAGCTTGGCTCGTTAACCTATAAATTGAAAGACCTGCAAGGGGAGGAAGTAAATCTCTCTTTCAACGGCCTTTCCTTGAAACAATACTTCGCATGAGTCTTAGGTGTATTTTTGTACATAAATAAGACACTGTCTTTTCTTTTTTGGTTTGTTTTATTTTCTTTTGTTTCATTTTTAATTGCTTTGATTACCCTTTAGTCTGCTAGCTAGTTTGATTTTTTTTTTTTGTTTGTTTTTTCCCTTTTGTTTAAAGTCCTTTGTTTAAATAAAGCTAACCTCACTTTTGGTGTAGCTCAGAGGTGAGACTCCAGAAGAAACTCAAAAGGATGGTCATGAAGAAGCTCACTGAAAAAGGGAATATATATTTGTGACTTTGATTTCATTGATTGGTTTCCTGGAATGCAGAGATCCTCTTTTCTGTTTGGTCAAAGTAACCCCTGTCAAATAACTAAGATTTAGCATTTCCTTCTGACTATCTTAGGGCCCCATTCACTCTAACATTAATGATTGTCTCAAGAAGTTCACTATGGCAGACCCATGTAGAGGAAGCATGTCTCACAGATATATGGTATTTAAAATTATCCCATGCTACAAGTAAAAGCCCAAAGGAATACATCAAAGAGTCTGGTTTCCATAAATTCTTGCCTCAATTAAAGCATGGCTGAGAAAAGCAAGGACACTTTCAAATCAAGGAAGTTGTTCAAATAAACCTGTCCAGCAAGGTTCTTCTCCGTCCGTGAAGCATGAAATCAAACAAATATCTTGCTCACACAAAAGGACATTATGGATTCAAGAACCTATATCAATTATTGAAAGCAGAAGAAATTTATTTCTGGAAGACTCAAAGCGGAAAAAGTCGTGAATTAAAGAAACATCCAAAAGGGATGTAAAATAGCATGGGAAAGAGGAACAAACGAATATGTATGTGAGATATTGTGACGATCCCATGGAGTCTTATATTAGTAGGCTTCTGAAAGACAGGATTTTAAAATGAACCCCACATTTTGGCCCTTAGAGAGTTGTAAAGAAGTCTGAGTCAAAGTTGCCTCTTCCTTTATCACCATTATGATAAGAGTGATCACTGTATTCTCCGGAGCTGAACAATGAAGACATTTTGTTGCCCATGTAATCAACACTTTGTGAGTTCCCTGACCATGAGATGAGTTTGTTTCAGAGATTTGTGTCCGCCAGCAAATCGCCAATTGTTGTTGCTACAACATTTCCCCAAAATTTTGAGAAAATATTGGGGCCCCTCCTTTTGGTTTTAAGAAGAAGTTTGCCTAAGAGTCTTAGGGCATCAGAGTCTTTCCTTACTTAGTTTCCCTAAAGAAAAGGTATTGTGCTTGCCTTACTCTTTGAGTTCATTTTCACCTTTTGCTTAAGTAAAACTTATGATTCTTTTCCGCAACGGCGGAAAAGTTGGTCCAAAATTTCCGAAGCGGCGGAAGAAAACAATCAAGTCAAATCATGGCGGAAAACTCATCCTAAGCTTCTGAAAAGGTGAAACCTTTGACCAAGTGAACCCGCGGCAGAACAAATCCACCAATTTTCTCTGCAACAGTGGAAGAACGCGTCTATCTTCTCTGCAAACGGTTGGAAAGTTATAAATAAGTCACCTCGGTGGAAGGAATCGTCTATCTTTTCTGCAATGGCGAAGGTTCTCAAGAAACCCTTCCGCGACAGCGGGTAGAATGGCACACTTTTTTGGAAGGACTCGGATAACTCTTCCGCAAAGGCAGGTAAACCCGCTTAAGTTGGATGATGCAGAGTGTCACACTTCCCCTTTGCGGAAAAGTTCGGACATTTCTCCCTCAACGACGGGAAAACCTAGTTTTTCCTTCCACAGCAGGTGGAGAACTTACTCAAGTCTTTCCGATTTTGGCAGTCGCATTTAATAAGAAAAGTGTCGATTTGACCCCGTCCGTACGCCACATTAACCCCGTTAATGGTCTGCAACTACCCTATTAATGGCTCACACGTGTCAATTTATATATATAGAGCGTTAACCTCGTTAAGTTTTCATTGTCTCCACTGGTTAGAGGGCTCATTCCTGTTTTCATTCGCATTTATAAGCACCTGCTCTAGGCTCACCGTTTCTGCGATGGCATCGACATATACCTAACACCATCTTCCAACAGGTTAGTACCCTGTCAAACCTCATGGACTAAATTGAAATAGTTGAGGTGAATGTTATGTTCTTGGTTCTGTTCATATTATCCTAGCCATGGCAAGTTGATTAGTCTAACCACGGCTGAAGCAACTCATGCCTATACCCTTTGAAATGCACCAAAGCCTTTTTTTTATATGAACGGGGACATCTCTGGGATCCCGAACAACCATTAAGCCATTGGTTTTGTAATCTCCAAACCATCCCGTCTACCCTTACGAGAAGAGCATGATCGGTATTCTTACCCTGCTGTGAAGCTTTACGCTGTTTTTTCCCATGAAACATAGCACTCATAATTGCTTTGTTCTCCCGGTTTGTCATTATGAAATGCATGTCCCTTATTTTTCATAACCGCAATATAAAGGCCTAAAGAATTTTTTTTTAGTTTTGCACAAGGATTATGAAATAACACGTGATATAAATCTTTAAACTGCGATGGAAGAGCTGTAGCTAGGGTTTTCACCCTAGCTGGTGCAAATGAGCAGCTACTAAGGAGAAGGGCCTCCTTAGTAGCAGTTCAGTAAAACAATAAAACTTGATAGTAAAACAAGGTAAAATCTAAGCTAACATGTGCATCAACAGAAAATAAAAAGACAATAATATAATGGGAATTTTTCTTTTGTATTAAAAATGAGAACACAGGTACATTTACCTCAAATGTTGAGATTGGTGGAGCTCTTGCAGTAGTCCAGGAGGGCTTCTTCCGTGCTCCAATGGGTTCCTTCTTCTTCTCCAAGGTGTTTGGATAATGGGCCAAAAGGGGCACTCAAATGGGAAGCTAGCTCAAATGGTGAGATATGGTTTCAAGAGTGATTTTGGTAGAGTGAGGATAGGATAGATTGTGGATATGAAATGGGGAGCCTCCATCACCTATTTATAGGTTTTTAGTGGTGGAGTATTGACCTATGGTTTTTGGCACCATATGGTTTAGGTCAATGGTTTAGGGTTTTTGCTTCCTTTTTCCCTCTTTTTTATATTTTTTATATTTTTTATTCCCTTTTATTTCATTTTTGGGAATTTAGGGCCCTTTTTAGAGGGTTTTTGCTATCGTTTGAGGAAATTTAAATTATTTTTGGGGGGAAAAAGGGGTTTGTTTGTCTTTTGGTGGCTTTTTGATGGTTTTTTTGAGGTTTTGGAAGCAAAGATGGTGGGAAAAATAGACAAATGAGTCATGTGGTGAGGGAGATGAGGTAATGAGCACTTTTTAGGTGTTAACAGATTGCCCCCTGATGTGTGAGGGAAGGAGCTCATTGTATGGCCAATAGAAATCATAGGTATTTTATGGTTTTCCTGGGGTGTGGAGAAGAGAAGAAATAGACTGGAGACCGGAACAGTGGTACTGAAGCAACTGCAAAAAATCAAAACACATGACCTCAACAATGAATGAGGCATAATCTCAATATATGGACGAGGCGAGCATACCCATGCTCGTATCAAGATATATAAAATAACAATGAGGCCCAAAAAGGGGACCTGAAAGATACATGGAGAACTACTGTGTACATCATAAGGGTCCAGAGGGGACACAAATCTGGGACATACTGCTTGTCTGACCATGTAGGAGCTGAAGAACTGATACACTGGAATAATAATATTGTTGCTGAGTGGGGTACTAGAGGAACTGATGAGCTGTTGGATCATAATGATAGGGAGTCATACCCTCAATGGTACACTAGACTGTAGCTATACTGGGTACTCAAGGAAGCATCTGAGTGGGTCGCCTCCGAATACTATCGCCAACGCAACCCAGATATCCCTGGGAACATATACTTGGGTGTTCCAAAGTGACTCACCAATGTGCTAGAGTCGGGGGAAATCCAGGGTCTTCGACAACTAACTGAAAGGACTAATACCCTGTACGAGTCTCAACGATGCGATCAAGGTGTTGACGTCGAGCATGTGAGAAACAATCATTTAGTGAGGCACTGAGGACTCCTTTCGAAATGATCCGTAGGCACTCACCACTGATGGTGATGAGTCCAAGGCACAAGGACCTTTGGGTCTATCCACTGGAATAGATTAGTTGGCATCGACAGAGGGAGACCTTGCAACTATCAAGGAAATGATGTTTCCTTGATAGGAGTGTGAGTTGAACAACCAGAAGGTGATAATTCTGATAGTGGGACTGACATATTTTGGGGATGGGGAATAATTGGGGTCGCAAAGTGGGGGGGGGCTCAAACTTCCTTCATTCAGAGTATGATGACATGGTTGGCTTGGCAGCATATGAAACTGAATTTTGAGGGAAAGGGATCATATCTTAAGGGATCAGGGGATATGATTGTAATGGGAGAGGATCGGGGGGGGGGGGGGGGGGGGGGGGGGTCAAACTGATGTATGAGATCCGGAAACTCTTAAGGGAGGCATATCGCAGAATACTCTGAACAAAGACGACCGTATTGGGGTTGCTGCCATAATTTGGGGACGAGATATGATCTGTCATGGCGCCAAGAGGCACCGTTGGGTCCTTCTTTGTGGTTTAAGGAGATCAAAGAAGGTATAAAATGGTACTGTCATGTGGATTTATACGAGCCTAGGACAGTTCATGCTCGTGATTGCTTTCAATTTTAAGGAGTCTGAAAGCGATAAGAAGACTCTGAAATAATGGAATGGTACCGTTGTGTGGATTTATACGATCCCAGGACAGTGCATGCTCGTGGTTGCTTTCAATTTTAGAGAGTTTGAAAACAATAAGAAGACTCCAGGGGGTTTCTTTTTTGTGTGTTAGTCTCCAAGGCCCGAAAAATCATAAAATGATGCAATGGAGAACTCTTCTAGTCGGTGTGACTAGAGTATTCTTTTTTTGTAATCAGTCTACCAGGTCTAGAAAAGGGTTAAACTTATACCAGATAGACGCCCTTTTAGGTACTTTAACGAGCATGAAAGGAAGCAAGATTGCTCGGCGATCTTTTCATTCTTTTGGGAGTCAGAAAAGAGCTTAACAGAAACTCCCTAATTTCCTTTTTTGTAAAGGACTTGTCCGGCCCGAAAAAGGGATAAAATTATACCGAACAAAAGGAATGGCCAAGCAAGGAGAGAGTGTTCAATCAAGGGACATCGATGAGAACCAAGAATGAGGGGTTGGGGGGGGAACACTGTTGGTGCCTCCTTGCGGGATGGTGAATGGTGGCCTTGTATTGATCTTCTTTGCAGATCTGAATCTGGTTATACCTAGAGAACCCGTCTATGAAGGATAGGACTTCATGCCCTGCGCAGGCATCGATGAGTTGGTCAATAAATGGCGTCGGGAAGTTGTCTTTGGGACATGCTTGATTTAAATCGTGGAAGTCAGTACATACCCTGATGATGCCTTGTTTTTGTTAACAGGGACGGGGTTAGAAACCCAAGTGGTGTATGTGATGGGGTAAATGAAACCTGCTGCACGAAGTTTCTCAATCTCTGCTTTAACGGCGGGGAGCTTTGATGGTTGAATGGGGCGCTATTTTTGGAGAATGGGGGGCACATTTGGCCACGTGTCAATGTGGTGCTCTATGATAGCGGGGTCAAGACCAGGCATTTCGGTGTAGGACCAGGCAAAGACATCGCGGAATTCGTGAAAACGTTTTTTGTACTCTCCGACCTCGTATTGGGTGCAGGAGGCTCCCAAAGAAATGAGTTCAGGGGCACCACCTGGGGTAGAGATATCAATGTGGAGTGTGAGTGAGATATTGGCCATGCTACCTTCCTCGAAGGCATCAGGAGTGAGAATGGGCTCTTTAAACCAGTCGACCTTGGTGGGGAGGAAATCTTTGGACTCAACCGAAAATTGGGTGGCTGTGGTGGGGGAGGACTCCTCCGGGAGGAAATAGGAACGATGGTGCATATCCTACCAGGGGTAATCAGGTGCGGTAAGAGCCTCGAGAATTTCCTCATCATTGCGGAAACGTTTTGTAGTCAAATCGGTTGACGAGGGGATGCTAGCAGTATAGATCATATAAATGGTATTGATCTCTCCTGTTAGCGGAGATTCTGGGGGGTGGATCTCTTTAATGGTGGGAGGAGACATCTCGAGGTCCAAGTTATTCATCTCGTAGACAACAGCTTTGTAATCTGGGAGATCAGGGCAGTGATGTGAGTAATGGCTGTAAATACTGCATATTGTACAAGGGTGATTGGTACGCAGTGATTTATCGTGAGGCTTAGGGGTAAGGTTGAGTTGGACAACCGGGATGTTGGGGTCATCTTCAAGCATTTGCATGTGCTCTTGTAATGCGGGTAATTATGGACATTGATGGGTATCATGGCCGAACTCATCACACAAAGAGCATTTGGGATGAGTGTGAAATGGTGGAGGATTCTTAGTGGCTTTAGGGGCGAGTGGAGTGGTGTAAGGTTGTGGGCCTCTGCCCCTAGTGTATTTGGCGAGAGGGGGTGGGTTGGTAGAGGAGGAAGGAGTGGTGACACCAGGAGGTGGCCGACTAGCAGTGGTGATAGGTTGCACTGGCTGTAATATGACATTGGGAATTAAAGGGGAAACGGGAGGTTTGATGTACCATACAGGTAGTCCTAAAGTTAATCCTGGGAGGTTTAGTGTGGCCATCCCCGGAGCACTGACTACTCCCGAAGGGGAAATAGGAAGGGGATTGTATGGATAGGTGTGGTGCTGACGTGACTGGGTACTAATGGTGGTTGGGGTAGCAAGGTTAGTTGATGGTTGGGTGTTTGTGTATTATGGGAGAGGGTACATAAGTCAGATATTTTGGTCATTGGTGACGGGGGTGGAATGGATTGGAATGTGAAAGTCATTGGCGTATCTGAGTAGACTCCGGGTCCAACTGAGGAAACCAACGAGGTAGATGTACCGCAAACAGGTTGTTCAACCATGGGAAGAACATTTTCAGGTGTAGCGGGGGCATTGGGATCGTAATAGGTGAGTTGATCAATCTTGACCACTCGTCCTTCATGGGGGAACATCATGGTACGAAAAATGGATGAGGCAACTGCCCGCATGGCATACATGTAACTGCGGCCAAGTAAGAGGTTATAATCAAGTTGGGTGTTGATGACCTCTATGTCAATAAGCACTGTTTTACCAGCCAACTGGATGAGGGAATTAGCTAAGAGACCTTGGGGTTGAGCCGAACGACCGTCATAGGCTCTCAACGCAGTGGTAGATGGTTGGATAGTAGGGGATCCCAACGTCTGCCAAACGAATGTGGACATAACGCATGTAGAGGAACCCTCATCGATGATGCACCGATGGATTACAAGATTCCAAATGGATACAGAAACTTGGAATGCTAATATGGAAGGTAGGCGTGGTTCAGATTGGTCCAAATCAAAGGCCATCATTCGTGAATTAGTTGGGTTGATAGCACCAATGGCTGATAACAGAGTCTTGCGCTGTGTAGGACAATTTTTTAAGACCTCTAATGTAGACATGGCTACGGGGGATTGAGCTAAGTCATCCACAATGTTGTAATTAGACGCAACGCGAGCATTGTGGTTATTGTTGATGCGGCGAAGTGGGAAGTGAGGGGCTTTTGGGGCTCCATCTAATGGGGTCGGAGGTATGTGTAATGGCTGATCGGTGGGAAGAGCATTGGTGGTTTTGTCGATGGGAGGGGCTTCAGGGGTGGAGCCATATTAGTTCTAGAGGGTTTGAAGGTTGACATTGGCGGATGACATCATTAACAAGTGATGGGTGCCTGAGTCTAAAGTGGGGTGGGCAGGCGCAGCGTACGTGACTTGTTGTTGTCGTGGCGTGGTTCCTTGAGGGGGAGATAACGGTTGAGTGTTCACCACTCCTTGGGTTGGTAAAGGGTTCTATAATACCAAGGGTTGAGTTTGAGGTGGTGGGGGGTTAGGTGGCGCCTGAGGTGCCATGTGCCCTTGGCGGTGGGCATCATCGGTCCAGAGTTGCCGTGCCCGCTCCAAATGTGGGAAAGCATATGTGTAATGGCCATAGACCCCACAAATAGAACAAGGGTGGTTCATTCGTAAGTTAGGGTTTTTAGCTTGCTTTGGCGGCCTGTCGGGGTTTTGGTTGGCAGGTGCCGTGTTATTATTGTTTGGGGGATTAGGTGGCTGGCCACCTTGGTCTGGAGGGGGGTTGTTCCCACGGTTACGTCCTTTTCCGCGGTTTTGCTGGCCTTGCTGGCGTTGCGTATTTTGGTTATGCTGCATATTTTGTTGCGTGTACACTTTCCCTTGGGTGGCAGGTGGGTGCTGGGGTTGTGTAGGTACGGGAGCAGACTGCGGTAGATAATAAGTGGGTGGGGGTGGAGGCGGTGCAGGTGCGGGACCTTGTAGGGGTTGTTGATACATTTGTGTGATGGGTGGTTGATTTGCCGCAGGTGGTGCCTGTGGTGGATAATAAGCGGTGGGGCTTGAGGGGATACAGGAGTGTACGCGACCTGCGGGGTGGTAATATGGTTGAGGGGCAACTAGGGGAACGTAAGCGGGGGATGCATGGCCGAAGCACTGAGGTGGACATGAGGGTCTGTGGGAATGGTGGTTATGTGCCATGGGAGAATACGAATTGGTTGCTCTAGACTGGGATGTAGCCTGCGAAAGGTCTGGGCTATTACTAGTACGTGTCATGGAAAAGGGATGGTTATGCGATGCAACATGGCCAATGATGCCATCAGCGGCATGGGATGCCCCCGACGCATCGTTTCGGGAGGAATTGCCGTAGGGGGCGTCGGGTATAATGGTATATAAGTAACTAGACTGGGTGTAGATAAGGTCAAACTGCTGGGATTTTAAGATGGCTTCTTCCTCGGACTGGGGTTGCTCGGATGCCACATCCTTAGCAATGACATGAAGGAGAGATTTGAGAAACCAATCTAGGAAGATACGGTCATCGAACTTGATTTTGCACAGGCTTCGGCATCGACGACACTCATGAATGTGGTCAGTGATGTGGGTGGCCGTATTCTGTTTGCAAGATAGTAGGATCTCAAGTCCACATCATAGCGGACAGGTAATTGAAAGAACTGTAGGAAGGTCGAGGCGAGGGAAGTAAAGGTGGCATGGGTCCCATGGGGCTACTCGATGTACCACTTGGTTGCAGAGCCAGTGAGAGTTCGTTGTAACAGACGAAGTTGGACAGAGTTGTCCACTATGGAGTTAGAGGAACACCATAGATGGAAGGACATAATGTGATTTTGTGGGTCTTCACCTGCCTTGCCCTAAAACTTGGGGATGTTTGATGGGAGTTTGGTAGGCATGTGAGGTCACGTGGGATCGTGTCTGATGGGATCGTTGGTTAATCTAGCTAGGTCAGGAAGGTTGAGACTAGCCATGAATGGCAAACTAGTAGAAGGATGTTACATGCTGGTGGTGGCGGCCACGTTGGGGTCGATGCCCCCAAGTGTAGGGGCTGGGTTTGGGATAGGGATGTGACCCCCAAACGGGGGGGTGGAGGTGGTATGGGAGGGTCCTGCACCACTAAGCGTAGCGTGAGTCACCAGTGGGGTTGGGTTGGGTATACCAGGTACTGGAATCGGCATAGTGACTAGAATGGTGGGTGTGGGCCCCATTAAGGGCATACCTAAAGCAGGTGTGGTGGGTGGGGTCGTTGTGGATGTTCCACCGATCGTGCCTACAAAGAAGGGGTTGGAGGTCATGCCAGCCATGGGGTTGGTTGGTGCTGTGTAGGTAGGGTTTTCAGACTCTACCTCGAAATCAGATGTGAAATAAGGAGCGTCAGAGTCAGGGGACAGAGCTCTATGGCACCGACGAATAGAGTCGAGTGACGAAGCTCTAGGTCTGTGACGAGTGGTGTCGAGTGATGCAGCTCTACATCTATGACGGGTGATGTCAAGTGAACCGTGTTGTGGGGGCTCACCCCGAAGGTGCCGAGAGTGTCTTGAGGACTCAATGGTGACAGATGGTGTCAAGTATCTAGGGGTTGTGTCGAGTGAAAAAAGGCTAAAAAACCCTAATGCAGCCGAGTGTGCAGAAGGAGAGTGCAAAAAATATGGCACTCAGGCCAACAACCAACTCAAAATGCTTACTGTAACAGCTGTGCTACAATAAGCGGAGTATCAGAAAAAATTGTCAGAATACCAACAAGCAAATGGTTGCCTAAAAATAAAATTGGTGGACTCACTAAACCAAAGGGAAGTAAGGGAGCATGCAAACACCTAGCTAAATAGTATTCTGATTCGACCAGACATATCCTCTGCAAGGTGATGAAATCCAAGTAAGACAATATGGATAGTAGAACCAAGTGGCTAAATATACCCCCCTACTGGGAGAGACACCGGGTAAGACAATCATAGAAGAAAGGCAACTAAGATACCCTATTCACGACACGCCCAGAAAAGGTGAATCTGCAGCTCCGGTCCTATCACCGTGTGGGCCTAAAAGGAATCACCACACGGAGACCAACGAGTAGGTAGCCTTCAGTTACTGGGTGGATTGCGGTATTCCACTCAGGCTTCCGGAACTAGTCTGGCTACTTCAACCCTCCTAAGGGAGGGGCCCTCTGATAAATTGGTTGTGATCGTGTCAAAAAATACTAGGGGATTTTGGTACCCTAAAGGACAACAACTATGTCTCAAGTGTAAGCGACCAAGGGGTGTTATTTGGATGCCTATACCCCCTGTCCTACCTAACTACAATATTCTTATGTGTTCCCCAAGTGGGGTTAGAATGTTGGTTGTGTTAAGTAGTGTTTTTAGGCTCACTTGAATTAGGTGACAGAGTGTGTGCGTGTGAGGTAATTAACCCAATCAAAAGTGCCATGCGTGGGCAACTTTTTTAAACAATAATAATGCAGAAATTTAACTTGCAATGCAACATTTTATTTTTCCAATGTAAATGCTTAAACTTAAAATTTTTGTAAATGGAATAGAAAGAAAACTACAGAAAAAGGATATAGGTAACTGTGGCTGCAGACAGAACAGGTGGCTGTGCAGGTGCATAAAATATTGCAGAAAAATTCTAGGTTCAAAAAAGGGTAAAAATGCAGAAAACAAATCGCAGGTCTATGACTGAAATGCGAGGCCTGGAGCGCGACTGTAGGGGTGAACCCTGCGGTCGGATCGCGGGTCTGTAGCCAAAATGCGCGGTTTGGGGCGCCGAAAAAGGGAAGAAAGCTGCGGTCAAATCATGGGTCTGTGGCCAAAATGCATGGTCCGGGGCGCGACAAAAGGGTAGAAAGCTGCGGTCGAATCGCGGGTCTGTGGCCAAAATGCACGGTCTAGGGCGTGACAAAAGGGCAGAAAAATGCGGTCAGATCGTGGGTCTGTGGCCAAAATGCGCGATCTGGAGCGCGATAAAGGGGAAGAAAACTGTGGTCTGGGCCGCGGGAAAGAGGCAGAAAGCTACGGTCGGGTCACGGAAAAATGGCAGGAAGTCGCGGTCTGGGCCGCGGGAAAAGGACAGAAAGTTGTGATCTGGATCACAGAAAAATGACCGAAAGCTACAATCTAAGCCGCGGCTGCGAGGAACAGAACCGCAATCTGTGGCAGAAAGCCCAACTCACCGAAGCCATAGCTGAACAGGGAAAACATAAAAATACTTGCAGAAAATAAAAACTTTTAAATTTTTAACGAGAAATTCAAAGGCCAATAGTGGAGTCGCCAAAACTGTAGCTAGGGTTTTCACCCTAGCTTGTGCAAATGAGCACCTACTAAGGAGAAGGGCCTCCTTAGTAGCAGTTCAGTAAAACAAGGTAAAATATAAGCTAACATGTGCATCAACAGAAAATAAAAAGACAATAATATAATGGGAATTTTTCTTTTGTATTAAAAATGAGAACAAAGTTACATTTACCTCAAATGTTGAGATTGGTGGAGCTCTTGCAGTAGTCCAGGAGGGCTACTTCCATGCTCCAATGGGTTCCTTCTCCTTCTCCAAGGTGTTTGGATAATGGGCCAAAAGGGGCACTCAAATGGGAAGCTAGCTTAAATGGTGAGCTAGGGTTTCAAGAGTGATTTTGGCAGAGTGAGGATATGATAGATTGTGGATATGAAATGGGGAGCCTCCATCACCTATTTATAGGTTTTTAGTGGTGGAGTATTGACCTATGGTTTTTGGCACCATATGGTTTAGGTCAATGGTTTACGGTTTTTGCTTCCTTTTTCCCTCTTTTTCCTCTTTTTTATATTTTTTATTCCCTTTTATTCGATTTTTGGGAATTTAGGGCCCTTTTTAGATGGTTTTTGCTATCTTTTGAGGAAATTTAAATTATTTTTTGGGGGAAAAGGGGTTTTTTGGCCTTTTGATGGCTTTTTAATGGTTTTTTGAGGTTTTGGAGGCAAAGATGGTGGGAAAAATAGACAAATGAGTCATGTGGTGAGGGAGATGAGCTAATGAGCACTTTTTAGGTGTTAACAAGAGCCATTTAAAGTTTGCAAATCAGTAGTGAAACGAGTAGAATTAGAAGCTTTCAGTCGGTGTTTTAGGCCTCAATAGTATGAGTAGAATGATAATTTGAATTTCTGACATTGCACCATATGCCTACAGGATTTTTCAAATGACTAAAGGTGGCAGGAGAAGGCCAAAGGCGACCTGCCCAGCTGATGAAAACGCAAGGGTGGAAACTACATTCCAAGATACTAGGTGCATTACAGGCGTGCCCCCAGAAGTAAAATGGGGAGATGTATACCATATGGTAAGGGACCAGGACTTCCCTGAGGCTCTTCTTGAAGAAGAATGTCTATACCGAAACATCAGAAACTCATGTATATCCAAAGCCTCCACCAGTCCAGAGCTCTTCCCCTGCTCAGAAGTAATTGGATGGCTTCTACGCCATGCGAATACCGAGACAAGAGTTCTTTCGGACAGCAAAGGAGAAGATTTCTCTTCATTTCACCCATCCTATATCTCAACGGCTTATAAATTTCCCAAGTCCCAGTAGCGGCTGGATGATGCATGGCTAGAAGAAATCAAGATGGATAATATGGAGATGGCTAGGAGATTGCTAGTCTCGGGAAAACAAATCAGAAAAAAGGATAGTGAGGAGTATGAGGTTCAAAATATGAGGCCCCCTTTCAGATTGATCGCTCTCATGCTAAGCAAAATATTTGGAAGACCCGATGGGACGATGTTTATGTTGCAATGGGTTCCCATCATCCACTATGTGGAGTTCAAAGGAACAATTTTTAACTAGGTTGATATTCTCCCAGAGAGATTAACATAAGCTATAATTGTTGCACAAGAAGGGTTAGTGGAGAAAAGGGCAGAATGTTATATGGCATCCTACTTGATAGATTGTGTTGTGGAAAAGTGTCCCTTTCCCAAGTTAGGATGCACATGAAACTTGGCCAAGACCTCAGTATTCATTGCTTACAAAATCTTCTGGGCTCAGAATTACAAAAGGCATTACAAACTCATTTGTGAGGAGTTTATCATGCCTCTATACGAATTAATGTTCAACGAGGAACCCAACTACTTATCTGAGAACGCCATGGAAGTCCTAGTGAACTATGGTGATTTCTAGTTTTCGTCAGAAGGTACCTACATAAGAATGTATGGAGGTTCTAAACCCTCGTATATCCTACCGAGATATTCCACTGACTATGTGGTCCACAAGGAGGCAGTGAGGCAAGTGTTCATTGATGGGGTTGGTAGCACCTTGTACAAAGCAAAGAAGGAAACTTTCCCACCTTTACCTTTCTATGTTGGGGCCTACAAGTTCTTAGGATTTGCAACTGTAGAAGAGTTCATTGCAGAACTGAAAGACTTTCACTTCAGGGAAAGGATTTTTTGGAGGAACGATAGACAAGGCAAAGCGGCACGACATTAGAAAGAACTCCATGCCAAATTTGAATACGCCCACTATTATGATGAGGAAGAAGAAGCGTATTGAGGGGTCAGTAACATGAATGAATTACAGATCTTCCGACTAAGTAAAGTTGGGGCCGGTTCTAGCTCTGGCATTGTGAAGGGTGCAAAACAATAGAAGGAAAAGGAAGTAGCATAAGTTGCTCAAACTCTCTATAAACAAGAGCAACAGCTAAAGTAAGCAGCTGAGAAAATCCAAAGAGAAGCTGCTAAGAGAGCAAATGAGGCGAAAGAAGATGAACTTCAGAAAGAAGAAGCTCAAAGGATTCAAGTGACTGAAGATGAAGCTCGGATAATTTAGGAGGAGGAAAGAAGTAGGTTGGAAGGAATTTCCCAACAAGAGGAAGATGACAAAATGAGAAGGGAATGGGAGGAAAAAGCACAAAGAAAAGAAGAAGAAGAAAAGAAATCCAAAGAAGATGCTGACCCCAAGAGCCCAAATATAGAAGACATGGATATGGGTTCCCCCATAAGGAACCTCCCAATTGCACCTTTTACACCATCCAAGAATAGTACAGTGTCCCAGTGGGATAAGTTTACTTATAACAAGAAAAGGAAATCCATTGTTAAAGAAACAGTGACCAGAATGAAGAGGCCTTTTCAACCAGATATTGTAACCAGGCATGAAACCACAATCATGCAAGGTACCCAACATGCGCACAAACTCATGGCATCTATCTCTGTGGCCTTTGTTCTAGCAACTGCCGACAATGTCGACATATTATCAGACAAGTTAGAATCAGAGAAGGAGAAATCCCATCATCTGCAGGAAACTCTGGTTAAAGAGCAGAATTATTCAAATTTGATGGTTGAGAAATGTGACACCCTTGTGCTAGAGAAAGAAGAACTCAACAGAATATTTCAGCATCTAGAAGCTGAAAAGAGAGCTTTGGTGATACAAATGATTACTCTGGAGACATAGAAAAGAGCTCTAGAAAGCCGCAACCTACAGTTAAAGTCTGAGAAATTTGATACTACTCAACAGATTGATGACCTAAAGGAGAGCGTTGAAAAGCTGGAAGAAAAGTAAGAACTGCTAGAGCATCAATTACAACTCGCAACCAACAAGGTTGGCGACCTGGGAGCCTTCCATGAGAAGGTTTGTGAAATTATGAAAAGGATACATGATATTCAAGAGCTCATGACAGAGGAAATCTGCAAGTTGAAGGAAGTGGTCGCCAGGATCAAAGAAATAAATGCTGAGGCCACTAGGCGCAGGAGAAAGTATGTACGTATTAGTGAAGACATTAGGAGGAAAATGGAATGGAGAGAGGGAAGATCAAGATTCCCATAAAGACTCCCTCTTAAGGCCATCACCGGTTTCAAAGCAGATATATGCCTCTTAGGGTTTTGCTATAATTATGGAGTAAGGTTGAATGAAGTGGTCATGGTTACACTTGAACAGTGTGGGAATTTGTATTTAAAAATACGAACCACCGAGGAAAATTGCCAGGTGAAAATGCCCCAAACCATAGAGGAGTTTCCAGACAAATCCCAATGTTTGTCTAATCTAAGGGAGGGGTTGAATGTTGAAGTGGACTATGTTAGGAAGGTAGACGCTTTGACTTCAGAAGACCTTCACGATTGGATTGGCTAGGCCATAGTTCGTGCACATATCCTAAATGAGAGTCTCCAAGTTACAACAGTAGAAGTCGCTAATCTAGAAGAAGAGCTGGCCAAGCATGAAGTTTCTCTGAACACCGTGCTTCCCCTTGATGCAAACAATATCATAAAAGAGACCAGTCTCTGGGTGAAGCATATAGCAAAAATAGACAGGATGCTAACAGCAGGAACACATCAAGTAACAGCAGGAGGAGCATAGGCATCAACTTCAATGCAATTCCCAGCAGCAATAGTGGCTCAAACCCCAACAGGAGTATCAGCTTAAGCAAAAACGCCCAAGTCTGGAAAGGCATCAGCTCATAAATAATCTATCTTTTGTCTTATTTCTTGGGTTTGCAACCAACATTTCTTCCTTCGGTCTTCCTAATTGCTAATCATTAAATGATATTTGGGCCTCCGTCACATTCATTTTTGTAATATTTTTGGCTTTTATTCTTTTTGTGACATGGGCACTACAAGACAAATTAGAGGAATATGGACAGTTAGGGTATAGGTGGCAGCTCTTGGAGCATTTTGTAAAGCTATATATAGCTGAATAGAAGAGAATAGAGGGACTTTTGGCAGGTGAAAGAATTTATTCTGATGTACATGAACTATTTCAGCTACACGAATAGAGAAAGGATTTTGGCCTGTGGAAGCTGGTGCATTGTTTGCTTTGGTTGTGATGAATGATAGCAAAACTATTTCTGCATTTTTCATACACATTCTGTGAGATCTTTCCTAGCTTTTATGAACTAATTCTGTGCCGTGAATGATCTTATTTCTTTGAAAATCTCTGTATCTCATGAGTAATGGAATGCTTTTATAAAAATCAGAGCTATCTTTGATATTACTTACATTCTGCTGAAAATACTTCTTGAGGATTAATGGTTATCTTTTTAATTCTCCAGATGTTTCTTTCAGTCATGTTACTCATATTTTAAATTCTTCTCCTTGCAAGGATAGGTTAATTTAGGTTAAAATAGTTAGAATATATTTGTTTAATAGCATGCATTTAATTTAGGGCACTTGCTTATCATTCTCTAATATACAATACATAAACGGTGGATCAGGCCTCAACCGATAAAATAAACAAATCTTTAAAAACTTACACAGTAGCTGATGAGTCCCCATTTCAGGTGTCTGATAGTTTCTTTTTCCACCAGAAAACACAAGATAGGTTGAAAGGATACACTTGTTAGTGGGAAAATGATTTACCTTAGTAATTTAATGAAGTGTTTAAAAGATTATTTCTGTTATGTTTTGAAAAGCGTTGCTATGATCTAATTGCATGTAAAATGAGGATTGGATGAGCAGGTGTAGGTGTACTCAAGGATGATGCGTGAATCAAGTGGAGAACTGGAAGCACATCACCAAAATCAGCACCTTTTTCCTGTTTTATAGAGAATGAACTCCTGTTCAAAAGTGAATCAGCAGTTAGACATTTTTGTTAGGTTAAAGCATTAGGATTTTATAAATATGGACCTCTCTGGTAGCGAGAGGCCCCTACTGCTATTTCAAAGAATTATTGTTTTCAGTTTCAGACTATTACGACAGTGTATTCCAGACCTGGTTTTTAATTGATGAAGTTTCGATTTTAAATAAAGATTTGATGTTATCTACGATTCAGCAATTATAAGTTCTTTTCAATCCTGAGTACGGGTTGGAGAGGGCCCCTCCAACATGTAAGTCAGGAGATCTTGCAGTACAGGTATTTCTCATTATGTGTTGTGCATCGATTGAAATTATATTGCAGATGAGAGTATTTTAATTAGCGTTAGATAATACGATTTAAATTCTGTAGTGGTTGATCACTTCTGATTCCGTAGTTCATTACAATGAATTCCGTAGTATGATAATGCTGTGTCTGTAGTCCTGTAGCAGTGTTCCATTGAAGCATAATCAACACCCATTTCTCTATGTACTTTCATTTATTTCTGCAGCAGCAATCTAGATCTTCAGCCTATGTATTCGTTTCACTGTTAGAATTGTTTATAGAGAGTGATTTCTTTCAGTATTTATTTATTACATGATTTGATTAAAGATTGTAGCATTAGGTAATGGTATTCCGAAATTAGCTTTAGACTTAGATTATGTTAGATCAGACTTCGAGTTTTCCGCATTCAATTTACAGTGAGATTAAAGATCAGACTTTCATTACTTTAAAGTAGAGCTGTTATAATTCTAGTATCCAATTTCATAGTATAATTTTTATTGTCTACAGCAAGTTAGGTCTTAAAAATAGATTACTTTTTTCTGTAGTCAATTTCTTATCCATAGATTTCCTTCTTTCAGTATTTGATTTCTTAGCATAGGAATTTCTTTTCCATAGATTACAATCATGTTTATAGTTCATTTAATCTTTCTTAGGTAGCTCTTTAAGAATACTGATACAATCACCTAAACTTCGACAAAGACTATCCTAGAAGAGAACATACAGTGTGAGTGCCTCTAAAGTTTGTACGTCCCCTGGTTTGATAATTAAAGTAGGCTCTTAGTACAACTGCCCTCATTAGGAATCCATATTGAGAGCTCACCACTTTTTGGCGCCGCTGAAAATATAGCAAGGTAATCTCTCAACATTTTCATTTTATTCTTAAGGTCAAATCATTTTCCCCAAAATGATTATATTTTAAAAGTTGAGGACAACTTTTCGATAAATTCGGGGGGAAAGGTTCAGATTACAAAATCATGATTGCACATACCTGTCATTTTGACAAATGATGAATCTGCATATAACCACCATACCTCGAAATCATCGAAGAAGAAGTGCAAGGTACAAGCATAAAATGAAATAAAGAGCTTGATCATGAAAGGGAATGGATCAATCAGCAAGTACAACAAAGAATGATAAGGATAAGTGCTGAAGAATAGTTAAGTAAAGCTGCATGATCGTCAAACAACATCTCAGCACTTCCCGGAAGCTAGCCATCAGAAGTGAGTGTGTCACACAGAGCCTATAGTTAGTCCAGACCAGTGAGGTAAAAGACACATTCAAAATTGGTTTTTGTCGATTGGAGAAGAGATTTTAAGATGACGAAAGGATTCAAGAAGAGTGAACCAAAGGAGCACAGCGCCATCTACCAGAACCTGCGAATATTAACAACCATATGCAGTGCAGGATGGATGCCTTTCATCCTAGGACTGAAAGGGTAGAATATAGGGGTGGCTCTGGAGTTTGCGAAAAATTTTAAACATATTAAGGATGAACAGTACGTCACCTGAGTGAAGGGGTTAGGTATCAAGTTGGATGAGGAGGTAATTGCCAAATTCACTGGTCTACAGAGAGGTTTGTATTGGAGCAGGGATGACAGGGAGGAAAATCATGAGGCAAAAACAACATTCTTCGAGCAAGGAGAGGTCTATGACGAAGACAAAAACAAATTCAAAAGACTCTCCATGCTAGCGCCATGGGAGGATGTGGCTGAAATTGTTCTGAGGTACATCACATGCTCTGGTAGGTTAACCTATGTTGCCATCTTTCATTTTTGGATCCTAGAGCTGTTAAGACACAGAACCCATCATCCACCAAGCAACAACATTAGTATTCCATTTTACCTACTCCAATCCCTAGCAGAAATGAGCAAGAAGGTGGCTAAAGGTAAGGAGGATGCCTTGGCCCATCATGGGCTAATCAAGTTAATCATTTGCGAGGAATTAAAGGCGCAGGTACGAGAGCTTTCGTGGGAAGAATTCGTGCTGGTATTCGCTGAGGATGTTCAAAGAATGAAAAGTACACCCACAGCTAGCATACCACCAGGAGCAATGAACAAAGCCACCTCTGCATCAGGGGCGAAAAGGAAGATTGAACTGGACCATGTGGCAGAGACCCTGGTGAAAATCAAACATTCAAGAGAGGACTCCCCCAAGGCGAACCTAGAGATTCCTTCCAAAAATCAAGAGCTGAAGAGAAGAAGCAAGACACCCAAGCATCCCGAATCCGAGTTACCAAGGAAAAGAGTAGGGAACCTAGTCCCATAGTTCAAAATGTGTTGGATGGGGGCGATGATCAGTGGGTCGATTAGAAGGATGCCAATACAGAAGAGGAGGAGGATGAATAGGAAATGCAGGATGAACAGGAATAATAGGAGGTGGAAGAAGAACAGAATGAACCAAAAGAACAAGTCAACCTCCAAGGGGACCCTCCTGAGCATAATGAAAACCATGGGGTTGTCAATCAGCTGGCTGAAGCACGGGCATAATTAGAAGAGCTCAGAAAGGAGCTCGCGGCATTAAAAGTTGGATCAACAAGCCAGACAGCATCACCCCCATTCTCATCTGAGAAGACATAAATTCTAAGAATGCATCATGCAGGGGAGCTAAGACTGGTGGAATAGATAAATTCAGCACTTCAAGAAAAGTTGGCTGAGGCACAAGGGGAACTAGCCAAAAAGGTCCAGGAAATTGTTCAACTGAAGCATGTCTTGGCTACTACCACTGGAATATACAGTAAAATACTGGAGAATAGGCCACCTTCAGCAATATATGCAGTTTACCTACAAGAAAATTGGGGCAAATTCCAACTCCAAAGGTTGGCACAGGGACTCCCAATAGAAATCAAAACACCCAGGTAATTTTTGGATGCATCTCTCAAGGCCACAGAATTAGAGAAGGACTAGCTCAGTGAGTTTTTCCTACACAATTTTGTAGCTCCTAGCTTGTCCAATTGGTCTCCAAACCCTTACATGGGTGATTTCCAGTTAAGGTAATTATGTTCTTGGATGAACAACGAAATCGAACGAGCGCAGGACTACCACATTTATGTGGCAGCAAAATGGCAGACCCCATTATGGATCAGGGCATAAGCATCTCACCCTAAAAGAATAATCTATGACCACAGGAATCTCACCATAGATGAGGAACTGATCCCAATTCTCCTTGAGAAACAGCAGGGGGCGGTGGGTCACTTCGATCTTACTCTTCAGAGCACACATAAGGAGGTTCAGGAGTATATTGGTGAAAGATGGCGCAGAGTGGCAAATGACCTGAAAATAAAAGAACTTCACTCCCCTGCCAGACTAGAAAATGCTCTCGTAAAATCCAAGCTCTACAGAGAGTCATTAATAAAGAATCAGCTTAGGTGGATAGGGATGAGGCTAAAGCCCCCATTCTTCCTCTCTCTGGTCATTAAGGAACAGGTCAATGAGGAAGAAGAAAGGGGGGCATGGATCAAGGAAGATCAAAGTATGGGCTACCACAGACAGGAAGAGACCCCCAAGGTGACAGCATGGGACATCAGAGACGTCATCAAAGAACAGAACATGTCACCCAAGAATGGGTGAATCCTTCAAGCATGGGGGAGATGATGAGTCCCCATTTCAGGTATCTGATAGTTTCTTTTTCCACTAGAAAACACAAGAGAGGTTGAAAGGATACACTCGTTAGTGGGAAAATGATTTACCTTAATAATTTAATGAAGTGTTTAAAATATTATTTATGTTATGTTTTGAAAAGCGTTGCTATGAGCTAATTGCATGTAAAATGAGGATTGGATGAGCAGGTGTAGGTGTACTCAAGGATGACGCGTGAATCAAGTGGAGAACTGGAAGCACATCACCAAAATCGGCGCCTTTTTCCTCATTTATAGAGAACAAACTCCTGTTCAAAAGTGAATCGGCAGTTAGAAATTTTTGTTAGGTTAAAGCATCAGGATTTTATAAGTATGGACCTCTCGGGTAGCGAGAGGCCCCTGCTGCTATTTCAAAGAATTATTGTTTTCAGTTTCAGACTATTACGACAGTGTATTCCAGACCTGGTTTTTAATTGATGAAGTTTCGATTTTAAATAAAGATTTGATGTTATCTATGATTCAGCGGTTATAAGTTCTTTTCATTCCTGAGTATGGGTTGGAGAGGGCCCCTCCAACATGTAAGTCAGGAGATCTTGCAGTACAGGTATTTCTCATTATGTGTTGTGCATCGATTGAAATTATATTGCAGATGAGAGTATTTTAATTAGCGTTAGATAATACGATTTAAATTCTGTAGTGGTTGATCACTTCTGATTATGTAGTTCATTACAATGCGTTCTGTAGTATGATAATTCTGTGTCTGTAGTCCTATAGCAGCGTTCCGTTGAAGCATAATCAACACCCATTTCTCTATGTACTTTCATTTATTTTTGCAGCAATAATCTAGATCTTCAGCCTATGTATTCATTTCACTATTAGAACTGTTTATAGAGAGTGATTTCTTTCAGTATTTATTTATTACATGATTTGATTAAAGATTGTAGCATTAGATAATGGTATTCCGAAATTAGCTTTAGACTTAGATTATGTTAGATCAGAATTCGAGTTTTCTGCATTCAATTTACAGTGAGATTAAAGATCAGACTTTCATTACTTTAGAGTAGAGCTGTTATAATTCCAGTATCCAATTTCATAGTATAATTTTTATTGTCTACAGCAAGTTAGGTCTTAAAAATAGATTACTGTTTTCTGCAGTCAATTTCTTATCCATAGATTTCTTGCTTTCAGTATTTGATTTCTTAGCATAGGAATTTCTTTTCCATAGATTACAATCCTGTTTACAGTTCATTTAATCTTTCTTAGGCAGCTCTTTAAGAACATTGATACAATCACCTAAACTTCGACAAAAACTATCCTAGAAGAGCACATACAATGCCAGTGCCTCTAAATTTTGTACGTCCCTTGGCTTGATAATTAAAGTAGGCTCTTAGTACATTTGCCCTCATTAGGCATCCATATTGGGATCTCACTAGTAGCCGAACCGTTAACCGGATGGATTCCCTACACCAAATGGTGGGCGATCTAAGTGGGATCGCTTACTGGGGAGAATCCCTAGCTGATTGATGCTACGATTTTCGAGGCATCAACAACAGTGTTTATTGATTTAATTATTTCCTATTCAGATTTGGTGTGCTGAGCATAGCTGAGTGTGAATGTTTTAAGTAGTGATACAACTAGATTGCATAGTCATTCTTATTATCATTAGGGAATACAGGGGAATGTATGGATGATCAACGTTGAGTTAGAATTACTTCTGTGGTGAATGGATGCATTAAGCTCATTATTGGAATTATGTTGCTAGTGCGTAATGGTAGAAGCAAATTGTATAATTAAATTAGTTTATCCAATTTCCTTATTGTAGCTGTGGTTTTTTGAATTGATTCCATATGAAATTCTCATTTTGCTAAATTAGATTTAGATGTTAATTGCTTTCCATAGCATAGCAGAATGTTTGCAGCATAGCAGGACATTTCTTAAATTTAATAGTTAAGTGCTTTTGGTTTGATTGCAAGATTCTTTCTGTAATTGGCAATTTTCTAGAAGTCTATTCACCAATAGTTGCATCTTAATCTCAGTTTGGTAATCCATAGACCACCTCTGTGTTAAAATCATTCCAAGTGACAGTGTCTGGCATATACCTTGCTAGGTAGCTCATAAGCCTTTGTGGCCCTGGGTTGATAATTTGTGCACAAATTTCTATTTCAATTTAATTAAAAGAGAATAAAAAAGATCGTCAAAGAGTTCTATCAACCAAGGGATTCGAAACACATTCTTCAAATCTAATGCCAGATAGGAAGGGAAAAGATGTAGCTTTGCAATCAACCATATGAAACTTTGTCAGTAAATTAGATGCATAACTTGACAGTGAAATCATGATCTCTGAATCATTTTGAGTTATTTCAAGACCGATGAATTGTTATAGTAGTCCTATATATGTCATAGTGAATGCTTTGTTCAAGGAAGACTTGATGTGATTCAACCCAGTAGTAGATCCACCGGTGATGAGCAAGTCATCCACATACAAAACAATCAATAGTAGACATCCTCCCTTCTATTTCATATAAGCATTGCAATCATATTTGCATCTTTCAAAATTTTGTGACAGTAAGAAGGAATCCATATTTGCATACCATGCCCTTGGGGCTTACTTGAGCCCACATAGTGATCTACTCAATCTGCATACCAAGGAAGGATCATCAGTGTACCTCTCGTGCTGTTTCTTGTAGATCTCTTCTTCTAAGTCACCATGCAAGAAGGCACTCTTTACATCCATGTGATGTCCCTCCCATGCATTCGAAGCTGCAATGGCCAAAACAACTCTTATTGAATCCATTCTTTCTACAAGAGAGAATCTCTCATTGTGGTCCAAACCTTTAACTTGTGAGTACCCCTTTGCAACCAACCGAGCCTTGTATTTGGTTGTGGATCCAATTACATCTACGTGGGAATTATCCCTTCACTGTCTGTCTGACATAAAATATCTTTAACAATGCTATGTGGGACATATGCAATTACATGGGAATGTAAAAAATAGCATCTAAAATAATTCAGAGCTTTCATCATGGCATAATCCTATTTCTCCATCAAATTATACTTTAATTCTGCATCACTTAAGGAGTTGCATAAAAATTCTATGGGATGTTCATGTCGTTCCATATTGTTCTGTAGAAGCACAAATACTATGGTATGTGTTGAAGGAAAAGAGAAAATCATGAAGGGATTAGTGTAATCAAGATTGATTAATACAGGGGATCCCCTATGGAGTTCTTTAGCTGCTGAAAATCCTCTTTGGAATCTTGGGTCCATTTTACATCATTACCTATTTTTAGCATGCTAGTAATGGTCTTTAGTAGCTCTGCCAGTTTCATGATGAATCTTCTTCTCAAAAATTTTATCCTTTCTATGAAATATTGGACTTATTTCTTGTTCCCAGGAAGGTCTATTAGCTGAATAGCTGCCACCCTTTGAGGGTCTATCTTTACTCCATCTTTGGAAACAATGTGCCCAAGTAATTTTTCTTCTTTCAAGGAAAAATTCGACTTCTTTGGATTAAGAGATAGTCCATACTTCCTACATTTATTGAATGCTTGTTTTAAGTGTGAAGAGTAGATCTTTGGAAATATGAATACACATGAAACCAAATGCTTCATCCAATCTATTCAGATACTTTCCCTTCTCAACATCTACTTGAGGTTCGACCTCCTTTCCCACTGTTACCCTGTACAATGACTTATTGCACAATACCATCTGCATATTAGCCATCCAATCAAGGTAATTGAAGGCTGTCAGGATCTTGGGAGATATAGGATAATTCAAATTCTCTATTAGAACTGATGGAGCGAATACAATGTGGTACTGTTGCTAATGCCAAACTAATTTTTTTACAATAAACTGCAAAAAAATATCAATTTTTGGAGATAGACTACTACTGAGAACTGCTTTAGGACAATAGACACTTTTATCCGGATCCTTCCGACCTGGCTAGACCTCATAGGATTTCTCCAATGAATTCAATGCAATGGCACCAGGATTTGCTGTGGAAATCCAGAGGCTTCTAGTGCACTACTTAAAGCAACTCCTCAACCTATGCTGACTAAGCTCCGATACCATGTGAAATTCTAAATCACAGCATATCATGGAGCCGAGTATACCTCACAGTGAAAGAATGTGCAGAGAAATTGAGTTACAGTGAAAATTGCAGTAAAAATGTTCAGACGATTGAACATACATGAGAACTCAGATAGGAACATAATAATGTCACATGATCCAATAATTAGTATAGTCAACAATGATGTTACAATGGAGAGAATTCGAATCACTTTGGAGAATTCGAGTCCCAGTTTGTCTAGCATAGGAATTGTCACCACTAAAGTGCTACGGAAGACCCAAACTCAACTCAACTGAACCTAAAATCAGTTAACTGAAGACACAATCAGTTAACTAACCAAGGAGGGTGCATTAGTGAGTTTTTCATGCAAATCACTCAGAAAAGGGCATATTATGCCACAATTAGTGGAAACGAGAGAATAAACCCCCCACAAGAGTAAGCTAACTCAGGTGGACTGAACTGGAACACCGAGTAGGCTCCTAAAATATAGGGATCTGAATTAAGTGGTCCTAAAATGATGCATGCAGGGTGCATTAGGTGTATGATGGATCCTATATGACATCTGCACACCACTATGGGGAAAATGACATCATCAAATACTATGAAAAAATAAATAATGCTAGGTAGGACAATGATGGAGTATTAATTATCCTAACAAAATGATGGATGTATCATAAGTCCTAATGTCTTCGTATTTGAATGAAAACACATCAATATATTATGTGAATAATTTCAATACTTATGCTTTACTTCAACAGGTAATATCTTGGACAGCTTGATGAACTCAGGATCTCTTTCTATAATAATGTTTACACTCTCCACATCGTCTTCACTTGGATGAACTCTAGGTTTTGCAGGAATATCATTTTTATCAAAAAGTCTCTCCAATGGTAATAGGCCTTTTGGAATGAAAATGTTCTTGAGCTGCAAAATATTATGACTCGATTTTGCTGCTAAGTTATGACTTCATTTCATTTCCTCCTTATGCTTCTAGAAAATCTTCTTCACCTTGTTTAGTGTCTTCATCTTGGTCTATTCCAGAGTTTGAAAATTCTTCAATCATCTTCATAAATATCTTTATCTGTTGGTCATATTCGAACACTTTCCAATGCTTCACATTATCAGGTATTGAAGGTATGCATATTAAATCAAATTAATGCTTCTGTCTAGGGCCAAGTGGAGTTTTGAAGATACTAGCAGCTACAACCAGTGAGTCGATTTCTAATTCTCTCCCTTGGTATAACATTAATATTAAAATAAATAAATAAATTTTCTATCAAATACCATACCCGATTTCTATATGCTCTCATCCTGGGATGATTAGTTTGGTACACACCTCTGATTTGCTGCACCATTAATTCTGAATCTCCAAAGGCATAAATTTATTCCACTGCCATTTTCTTAGCAGCTTCTAATCCCAAAATTAAGGCTTCATATTTTGCAACATTATTTTTAGTCTTGAAATTTAATTTGAAATATAAATCAATTTCTTCTTTATTAGGAGAAACCAAAATCACACCAATTCCTACTTCTCCTTTGGCTGGAGATCCATCAAAATACATATGCCACATCTGATTAGCAAAAGGTGAAATATTTGAGACATATAACTCTATTTGGGATGATTCTTCATCTTATTCATTCATAACCAAGGTGAAACACCCCATTTATTCTTCCATTGCATATACATGGTAGTTTATGGGGCTTCCTTGATCACTAATCACATATGCAAATTTGAACTATCTATACTTCCTTCTTGATTCTCCTGCAAACATTGGGACAGTAAAATATTTAGGGTCCATCTTGATATTACCTCCCACCTTTTTGGCTCATGTCCTAGATAGAAACATCCCATATCTTTCCAATACATTTTCCACTAACACATCCATTACAACACTCTTGGAAGGGAGCTGAGCCAAAGTGACTACTAGATCCTTTATCATTCTTATACATTTCACTTTCTTGGATTCAAAACTATAAATATCATAATAAGGTTTAGTAATTTCCAAATTTAACTTCTCCATGATCTCTTTTGGCATCAAATTGTGTGAAGCTCCAGAGTCCAGCATGCAATTATGTAACAATTTGTCATGCACTTTCAAGGTTATGTGAAAAGGAGCAATGCGATCATTGTTACACCTAAATATCATCATCATGACACCGCTGTTAACTCAATGCCTTGATTCCTAGAGTTCCCTGAGATCAAGTAAATCAGCTAGAGCAATTTGATGCCTTTGTCTGCATTTCTAGTTGGGCTGATGCATGATGTCCTTGAGCAAGTAACGCCCAACTAGGGCCGGTGCAGAATGTAAATTGCAAGCCTGTGTCGGTAATGCAGAATACCTTTGTTCAATCTGCGTTTTCCTTCTCAGGCGCTGGTTGTCTTCATGCAAATTGTGCCGGGGTTGGTTAAGTGGGATAAAGGGAGATTTCGAGCGAGTTCTAGAAGTTGGATGAGGTGGATCCCTATCCATAACTCCTAGGTGATTTTTCCTATAGTTCCCTAACCTCAAGGGAGGATCCCTTAGCCCTCTCCCCATGATCCTCAACCTACTCTATCCACTTGGTCCTATAAATACAAGGCCCCTCTCTATTCCAAAGGGAGGAAGTCTGTAGCACTTACATACTGGTGAAATTAGCTTAGGATATCCCTACTCATCTTTTGGGAGACTCATACTTCCTTTGGAGGCATTGGATTGGCTTGTTGGAGGAGGATTGCGACATTAAGGCTTGGGTTGTGATCATACCTCTATATTGTATTTTCCCTCTTTTATATAGTAATATAAACTCTTTCCGCGAATGTTATTGTGTTGATGTTATTTGTAGTTTAATTCCTTATCATTTACTTAGATCATTTATTATTTAGACATACTTTACCGCTTGTATTGTTTCCATGTGTCTTGGCAGGTCTTGTAGCTAAAGATCCGATGACCACGGGATTTGGAGCAACAACGAGAAGAAGAAGATCTACAATCTGAAGGGAAGATGTCTATCACTCGATCTCTAACTAGATCTAGGAAAGCATCTTTGTATTCTATCTTATTTGTTCTATATTCACATTAAACTAGGGAGATCTAGCTCGCTTCTGCTCGAGTAGATTGTCCAATAAAAAATCTGGCGACCATACTAGGGATTTACATTAGTTTTGATTTTGATTTTGAGTGTGTTATTCTTGATTTCTTTAACGAGCCATTACTTTGCCTCATAAGACTATTTTCACCATCAGTTTCTTTCTTCTGAGATTTTGCTAACTTTATCTAAATCTGTTGAGCCATTCTCAATCCATTTATTTAATCATTGGTTGGATTTTTTTCCTTGTTTGCTTTGAGTTATTTTCCCAACGCACCTAGGCAGTACATCTGGGGCTCCTGTCAACCCAGGAGCACTTTTTTCCTCTGGTTATACTGTGCCACTGGCACTTTTTCCGTTTTGACATCCTGCGCCACCAATGCTTTTCCTCTGTGTGAAACCTACGCTAGGCGCTCTGTTCCCAAACATAACCTGCGCTGAGTTTTCAAACTTGATGCTTGGGTCTTTTGCTCCAAACTTGTGATTTTTTTGGGTTGATCTACAGACATATCTGCACTGTATCTTCCAGTAAGAGACTCTTTTATTCAGCAGTGTTTCGTTTGGTTTGCTTGTGTTAGTTTTTGGGCCTTTCTGACCAAGTGAGTTTGATTGAAGTGGTAGGAAATTTCAATCCCCCACGGTCATCCACTCTATCTTGTTCTCCCTGATCACCTCACTATCCATCTATCGAACATCCTAGATCTAGTTCCAAACCCTTGTTGAACTTGGTGAGATTTTGTTGGCTTTCATTTGATTTTCTTGAGTGATTTTTTGTGTTTTTAGGTCATTGGAGTGCTTGTCATTTCTTTGAGAATTTATGTGTACTTAGAGTGTTGCAAGTAGTTTCTTCTTTCCAGCCATTTACACTTAAAAGCATTGTTTTTATCAAGTTCAGTCTTGGCATATCATTGGAAAAATTAAAAGTGCTTCATTTTTACCATTTTCAAGTGCATTTGAGAATTGTTGTAAAAATTGGTTCACGCATTGGAATTCATCATAGATCTTTTGGAAAGTTTGGAAAAAGAGTTAATCGTTTGTATTTTTCTCGAATTATGAGCCATTCATTTTCTTGAAAAATCCAAATTTAGTCAAACTTTTGCAAAAGTGATTCCGTGCTTGAAGAAGTTATATGCGCTTTTGATTTTCATGCTTTTAGGTCATCATTGAACTTGAAAAGCTAGTGTGCTCTAGATAGAGATTCTCCCTTTTCGTCATTTGAGTTCATTCTAATTGAAAAGAAAAAAAGAAGTGCTTTAATTTGGATTTGATTTGTTGTTGATTTTCATGTTTTGCTTGAAAAATGAAAAGAGTGATTTTCATTATCATTTTTGGTAGATTGAGAGTGTTATTGAAAATTACTGTTGTGTGAGACCATTGGAAAAATATTTCTCCTCCCTGTATATAGATTTCATCAAAAGAAAGAGTGCATTTCTCATGTAGTTAGGGATTGCATTATGTTAACCTTTATGTACTCACCTCATGCATTCACCTAACCGTCCAGATAAAATTAACGGTAGAACTGGGTTAAAATATTTAGTAACTTGTGTGTTAAGTTAGAGACGTGTTCCAACGTCTTAAAACATGGCAGCTGTCGTTATTTTCCTGCACTGCATCCCGGGGGTATTGTATTTCTTCCACGTACCAACCGGTATATCAAAGCTCTTTCACGTACCAACCGGTATATCGAAGGCTCTTTCACGTACCTTAGGGCATATCGAAAGGAACTTCATGTTGATTTGGAGAAAACTCACTATGGCTTGGGGTAGACCACAACAGACAGCTGACTACCAGAAATTAACTCAATTCTCAGTACTATGCTATATAAATGACAATGCTAATATCATGAAGAATATAACCAACCTCGATCCAAACGTTTGATGTAGATCCCCGTTGGAGCTTTCAATCCATGCACTTGAATCTGCAAATTAGTCTTGACAACCAATACATAACAAGTATATATAATATATAAATGACATTAACATCATCAATAGAAAGGGTCCACGATATTATAAGTAAATGCAACCCAATGTAGTATAAACAACATTCACAACATTAATGGATGAGAATATGAGTATTTCTATTAATAAACAACAAGATGTACAATGTGATACGACCTCTTGCCGGAAACCAATCTGAACCAAGATTTGGGTCAATCCACTTGCGCCTCCACCACTTCAATCCTCCATGGAATGGAAAACTCAAACTATGATAGGAGTTTGGAAGGTGAACATAAGGGGTTCACAACTACAAGGATCAATGAGTGTAGACTCAAGATAGGGAAAAAATCCACTAGAGTTCTCTTGCTCTTCTTTCTCCTCCCGTCCATAAGCCATATGTGCTCAATATATAGTCCTCCCAAAGGTAAGTGAAAGGACACATCGAGACGTTTCGGGGAAAATGGAGTGCCAAAGGTCACCCTATGACCGCTTTTTGGGAGTAAAAAGTAATAAACTAGTGATTTTTACCATTTTACATGCTACCCGCGGGCTATAGTGATGCAACTCGCGGGTACACCCAATGTAATGATGCAGCTAGCGTACAAGGGAAAAAATAGGGAAAAATAGTGTCTGAAGGATATAAAGTGGATTTGAGTCAGTGAAATGGATCCTACAAGACAAAGAGTGCTGATGCTCACAAGGTGGAAAATTACGCTGTAACAGATGCCCCCTAATGTGTGAGGTCAGAGAATGATGCTACGATGGCCGAAATACATTATAAAAAGATATTAGAAGTGGAGTGATGGAGACACAAGTGGAAGGAGCAGCGCACTTGTCATAGTACAATAGTATCCTTGAATACATGTCGGTATAGTACAACAATCTGATACGATGGCCATGAGTAGGAAGTACATAATGAAAACATGTCATAGTGATCATAACCATGATCCCTCTACAGTAAGATATGGTCTCTTGCTGAAAAGGAAACAACTGGTGCAAACTAGAGGTACAAACTGCTTATATTTGAGAGGTGATATCTCAGATGTAAAGTCATAACCATAAGTAGCATACTGAATGCCACTATCGCCTAGGGTCTTCTACACAAGTCTTCAACAGTGCAAGTCCCATCAAGTGAATAAAAGAGTTGAGTTCGAACTTGATGTGACATTATCTTATTACCGGTCAATGGTGTATACCGTTAACAGACACGAGATAACCCACCAATAATGAAATTGGGAATCAAGGCACAGAGCAAAATCATCGGAGTGTGAATAAATGAGTTGAAGTAGAACAATAGGATGAATCCATCGATCGGGGGACATTGATGTATTCCCAAAACTGTCGATGGTGAGAGAACCTTCCACTAATGACTGCAAGCCTCAAGGTACTCAACCGGACTCTAAGCCTCAAGTCCTGGAATAAATGGGTTGAAGTCGATGGAACCAGACTCGTTGGAAGGAGGGCATTAAGGCATCCCCCACCAACTAGCACGAGGTACCAGCTATGCTGAAAGATTTGGAAGATCTCAAGTGAAATGGAATGATGCAATAAGGATAGCCGACATGCAATAGTTGAGATCTGAGGAGTGGCCAACTCTGTTTTCAGGACTTCCTTTGAACAAGAGCATGAGCAGATGGATAGAATCAGGCAACGTAGACTTGATATAGACTGTGTGACGTAGGAGGCACCAAAAAGGGCTCCATAATGACTGGAAACTTAACCAATCGGTGGAGTAAACTGAAAAACAAGTACAGCTCCTAAGGTCCAACTATAGTCTCGACTCATAATGTATGGAGTGAATGAATGCTCTTTTCAAAGGTGACACAACAACTGCCAACTAGAATTAGTAACCATAATCCCGTCCGGATTTTTGGAATATTTGATTTTTTTTGGTCTTTTTCATATTAGGGGAAAGCTTGAAAAAGAATAAAAATGCTTATAGTACAACAAGTGAGGGAACGAGTGTCAAATAGCGAGAAAACTAGTCCCAAGCAGTGGAACATACCTATGATCAATGCAAGGAAGTGCATGCAGGATGTGGACAATCAGGGGGTGTGTTCCCTCAGGGTCAAAAGGTCATCAAATTGTGAAGGACAAATGGAAGCTCTGCAAGGCTCAACAGGGAAAAGTGCTCATGCACCAAGCTAATCAACTGAGTGAGCAGGAGCCGGCACAAGGCTCATGCGGCAAGCAGGATGATGCAATGCAATCACAACATGATATAACTGATGGGAGTCCTTATAGGAGATGGCCAACATAAGACAAAGTAGAGTATGAGTCTTTATCACAACGTCATGGAGTAACTACAAAGGACTCCCAATCTTAAGGACAAACAACGGCATGGGAACCATAATTCAGAAAGGGGTTCTAACTAGGGTACCCATGTTCGGAAAGGCCCTACCACCACATAATGACACTTCTATAACAGTGTGAAGGTTATGTGTCAGTTAAGAAGCAGGGTCGCACCTAGGGTTTATGAAAGTGGTCAAAAGGTCAAATGCATAATGCATGTGAAAATGACATTTAACCTATATGCTAGGTGTGAAACGTACCTGTCGTAAGTGTGAAACGCTCGGAAACAACTTCCACCGAAGAGATATGGTAAAAAATGCTACTCCAAGACATTATATTAGTCCAAAAAAATGGATAATGGTGAAAACTATAGACAAGTGGGTCTTGAAAATTATAAATAGTAACAAAAATTTACAATTTACAATTCATTTTTACTATTCACCCATTTGGAGTTTTGTGGTTAGTTTTCACCTCAAAATTCGGCTGTTGATTCCGGGAGCTATAGGCGTCCGATCATCGAACTGTCAGGAGCAGGTTGGTAATCTCATCCCCACCTTCCATTTCAATGTTTTTATTTCAGTTTTCATTGGTTAAAATTTTTGTTTGGCCATGCCCTACATGGTCACGGCACTACCCGCGGGCTATAACTATGTGGGTCGCGGGTAGGGCTGGGTATGCGCAGTCAACGCACATGTTGACTGCGGGTACTCGCCTCTGTGAGCACAATTTCCCGTGGGTACGTCTGTGAAGCTAGTATTTTAATCAAAACTGACTAAATCCTTGGGTTTTCTCTTTCCAGGATGGTTCTAGAGTGGAGAGAGAGAGAACATGACCTAGTGGATGAGGCTGTTCGTAATGATGTGCGTGCACAGCAAGCGCTACAAGCATGTGGGGGTTTGAGGGCCCAAAACCTATTACTTTGGCGTTTGATAGACTATTGGGATGTTGATGCACAGAACTTCAACCTAGACGGGCAAATACTTTCACTGGAGGTGGAAGATATCTACTTCATTATAGGTTTGTCCCATCGAGGTGAGGTGGCAAGCCTTCGGTCTCGAACTGTGGGTGGTGGGATCACCATCCCCGACTACATAGAGAGGTATTGTGTTCCAAATACTCGGGCAGTGGGGATTTAGGTGCCCATTCGAGCCATAGTCAACCTGAGCATGAAGGCTATTGTGGCAACTTTAGTGAAGATTATTGGTTCAAAAGCTCTTCACCAAGCATCTAGGCCAGTTATGTTCTATGCATCACAATGTATGCAGCCTATGATATTTGACTGGTGTACTACGCTACTAGGGTCCATGAAGACCCAGCTGACAAAGTGCAAGCAGGGGGATGTGAAAAACTTCAGATATGGCAGTATTTTGTGTACCTTCTTCTTCGAGCGGGTTCCGGGGCTCAGTCCGAGGGTTGAGGTCCCTCCTCATAGTCTCCGCGACCCAACCATGACCCGGTGGGCTGAGGTCTTGATGCTACATGGTGGTGGCCATCAGGAATCACCATATACAGAGGAGTTCTTTCACTGGTGGGATCGACAGTTCATAGCGATAGATGACTACCCCTATGCAGGGATAGACTTTCGGCAGGATCGAGACATGCCATTCCCACTAGATGCAGCGTTCGGAGACATCGGTGAGTACTCTTTTTAGGTTTTTTGTGTATTAAATTTTTATGGATTTTTAATTATAGATGTAAATGAAAAAATATTTTTGGGGGTAGTATCATGTATTAATGTTTGACTGTTTGTTCGTAGACAAGGGCCTAGTGAGACCCAATGGCTTCCTGAGACATCGTCGCTAGGGCAGGGGTGATGAGGTAGGAGGTGTTGCAGTAGAGCGTACTCTACAGACATTGCGGGGCAACCTATCTCGGATGGCTTCCAAGGTACCACAGATAGAGGTGGCACGGATACCTAAGGATATGCAGCGCCACGTAGTAGGGTGCCGGGTAACTAGGTACGACTACTATAGCGGATAGCAAATGCAGTACAGTACTTCTGTGAGACACATCCTGTCGGGGCGACAGCTAGGCCTCCTCGTAGGGAGTAGATATCTTAGGATCTCATTTTTGTATCGATATGTATCTTTTTGAGGGCTACGGGCTCCAGTTTTGTATCATGACACTACCATTTTTGGGCATATTATTTATAAAAAAATTTGGTTCTCCGGTTCTACTATATGTGTGTATGTACAAATGTGTGAATGTCTTCTTTTATTTGTGTGCTTCATTGTGAATGTGACAAATTCCAATCTAATACATAGTTAGCGTATGCATCAGATATATGATTAACAGTTCTTGGAACATGAATGTACGTAATTGAAACAAAATGTCGTTCCAAGAGTTTTACCCTTAGTAATTTCCGTAGTAACATAGGATCTCGCACACGGCACTGCCCATTCAACTAAGACACAACTAGTTGTGAATCCAGGCAGACTTCTAAAGAATGGATGCCATATGAAATAGCATCCCGAAGTAGCTCAATCACGGTACTATATTCAGCCACATTGTTAGATGTAGGACCGAGACAAGCACCTCTTGAAGACACAACTAGATGGTTAGGCGAAAAAATAACCCAGGAAATAGAAGCAAGTTGCTGCGTATGACGGCTAGCACCATCCGCGAAACCTAAGACCGTAGGATATTCCGTTGACATCTGTCAATCAAATGGAAGCGAATCGGCAGACCCAAAAACCCAAAGCAAGTTAAACTATGCACATAAATAACTATACAATAGTATACAAAGGGCACTAGCTCGAACTAAAGGTTCAAGCGTAATACCGCTTGAGGTAGAGCCCATTTCTAGGCTACTTCAAAAAATTCCCCTCATAGTCCTCTAATTCATAGGCTCCTTTTTCCAGGACACGCCTCACGATGTAAGGACCGTGCCACATGGGGTTAAACTTTCCTACCCCCAGGGGTTCTTTAGCTTGGTCATATAAGAGGACCAGGTTGCCTTCAACATACTACCGGGGACGGACAGACCTATCGTACTGAACTTTAACACGACGTTTATTGGCTTCTATAGCCATGGAGGAATCTCGACGCTGCTCGTCAAGCTGCTCAAGGTGGATTAAACATTGCTCAATACCTGTCATATCAGGGAGGAGCTCTATGGCCAGTTTAAGCGAAGGGATTTCGCATTCAATCTGTAAAATTGACTCCACATCATGTACTAACTGAAATGGTGAGAACCCGGTGGTAGTCTTGACTGTGGTTTGATACGCCCACAAAGCAGGATATAACATGATGTGCCAGTTGTTCTTGCTTTGTTGGATGGTACGTTGGAGAATTCTTTAAAGACTTATTGACTACTTCAACCTGACCATTCACTTGGGGATAGTAAGAAGATGAGTGTTCTTGACGAAACCCAAGCTTGAGTGACAAATCCTTCATCATTTTGTTCTGAAAGTGACTGTCGTGGTCAGTGACAATCTCTTTTGGAATACCGAATTGAGTAATAATCTGATTGAACACGAAATGGGCTGCTGTAGCACCATCGACCTTTATGGTAGGCATGGCCTCGGGCCATTTGGAAAAGTAGTCCAGGGCCACTATAATATGGTGATTCCCCCCAGTTGAAGCTGGTTTGCAATCCATGAAATCCACCCCCCACTTGGTGAAGGGACCGACAGTGACGACCGGATGAAGGGGCGCTGGATGTGAGCGTATATTCTGAGAAAACACCTGGCAAGGGTGGCATCTCTTCACAGTGTTAATATAATCTTTAAATATTGAAGGCCAAAAGTAACCAGATTTCATAATACGTTGGCCTGTAGCAAGCTCGGATAAGTGACCGCCACACGCCCCTGCATGGAAATCATTAAGCACCCGCTCCGCTTCTTTGTGAGTTAAGCAATGACGGAGAATAGAATCCTTTCCTCGGTGATACAAAGTGTCACCGACGATAGTATAGTCTTTAGAGTGGTGTTTCACACGTCATCGCTCGTCTCGTGAATAATGCGGAGGAAAATTCAAATTTTGGAGATATACAATGAAATCCCCATACCAAGGGTCCTCGGATGAGATAAGAAATAAGTGCTCATCCAAAAAGGAATATTCATAAATGATATCCTCATGAAGTCTCGGAAGGTTTGACATAAGCTCAGCAAACACCAACGATTTCACTGATTTTGCTGAAGCAAAATCGAGATCAAACTCCTGAAGGATCACAATCCATTTATTGTACTTCCACCCTATAAGGCGTCGTGATAGCACAAACTGAAACGGATTGATATGCGCTACAACTGTGGTTTTTCTAAGAAAAATGTAATGTCATAACCGCTGGACTGAATGAACAGTCGCAAGTTCCAACTTCTATACGTGAGTATATCTCAGTTTAGCGTCTACTAGATTTCGACTGAGGTAATAGATGACATGCTCGACGAGCGTGTCATCAACTTGAACCAAGACCATGCCAATCATCTCTTGAGACACGGTCACATAAAGGATAAAATCTCGTGCGAAGTCTGGTGGACTAAGTACAGGGGCCGATACCAAAGCTTTCTTAAGGGCGTCAAAATACTATTGGGCTCGCTCATCCCAAATAAAGGGTGTGTCTTTCTTCAATAAGCGTGTGAAACCTTTGGTAAGATTAGCATAATTGACTACGAAATGACGTAAAAAAGTGGCCCTCCCTTGGAGGCTCTGAATTTGTAACAAGTTGCGCGGAGGAGGCAACCGAAGTATTGCCTCAACTTTAAGAGGATCGACTCTAATACCCTCTTTCGAAACTATAAAGCCCAGAAGGCGACCAATCCTTACATCAAAGATGCATTTATTGGGATTCAATTGAATCTTGTAGCGTATACATCATTCGAGAATCATGCGGAGGTGCTTGGGGTGGTCCATTATCTTGCGAGAATGGTTGGCAAGATCATCCAAGAAAACCTCCATAATATTTTTAAGATCGTGAAAGGCGTAGGTCAAGGCACGTTGAAATGTAGCTCCAGCGTTTTTAAGGCCGAAGGGCATTTTCTGATATGCAAACATTCCCCAAGGACAAATGAAAGCTATCTTATGTTGGTCCTCGGGTTTGAATTGAATCTGATTATACGCTGAAAAGCCGTCCATGAATGAAAAAATCTCACTTCCCACACAAGCATCCAAGATCTGATCGATGAATGGTGTGGGGAAGTTGTCTTTCAGACATGCACGGTTCAAATCTTTAAAATCAGTGCATACTCGGATCATTCCTTGCTTCTTATCCACAGGAACGGGATTTGACACCCATTCGGTAAGGGGAATGGGGTAGATGAAACTAGCTTTGAGCAGCTTCTCCACCTCTGCCTTGATAGTAGCTTCCTTCCTAGGGTTCACAGCACGTAAGCATTGTCGAACCGGTTTAGCGTTGGGATACATTATAATCTCGTGCTCAACAATGCGGGGGTCTATTCCTGGCATCTCCTCATATGACTAGGCGAAAGATTCTCGGAGTTCTGTAAACAATTCAGTGTAAATAGAAACCTCCTCAGGAGTGCAATCATCACCGATGTAGACATTCTCGACCTTTCCAGGAGTACGAGAGATGTTGATCGACGTAGTCGGGAAAACATTAGCCATATTCCCCTCCGCAAAAATATCATGCGACCCTAAAAGAGCCACAGGGTGACCAACCATCTCTGCTAGAGTCATACTAAACTCTTCTTGTTCGGCGAGCTCGATGTTGGGAAGGAAATAAGAGCGATGATGCATATACTCCCAAGGCCTCTCACTACCACACATGGCCTCGATAATAGCTTCATCTGAAGGCAAAGTATCGTCGAGGCAGTCGTGTGAACAAGATGAGTTAGCTGCCCAAACTGGCAGCGTAACGGGATCTTCCTCGATTGTCTGAGAAGAGAAGAGATCTAGCTCTGCAATGGCTTGCAGTGAACGTATCCGTTCACTAAGTTAATAGTCGAATCCGACTCTCATATTGGATAATAAGTAAGAATAATATATTGATTGATAGGATAAAAGATGATATGTTACAATGATGGCCCTGCCTTAAATATGGCTCGGGCATTTGATGTTGAGGAGACGCCTCATTTCATAACCTAACTTTAGTTAACCTAATTATTAATTATTTAATTATTATCTTATTTTATGTTCGTAGCATTGCCACTCTCTTAGAAAGGCTTTGTCCTCAAAGCCTTATAATGTTTCTGCATCATTTTATGTGGTGTCGTAGATGACAAAACATGTCGATACGAATTGCTAAGAGTCGAACATAACTTCTGATATGTCGATGGATCAATCCATCCCAACTTGATTTGTTGTGGACTGATGGGATTCCCTACTGATGTGTCGTCAGGATATTTGATCACATTAGTACCATTATCTTTCGACATTTCCCACTTTTTCAAATATCGGTTTTTATGGTTGGGGTGTCGATAGGGAACTTTCACGATGTCATTTTCATTTATGAATGTCGCCTTTAGAGCATTGATATGAGTTGGAAGTTGCATTTTCGTCTCTTGAGGATTTAAGTTTTTGTTATGTATCTTTTCAAACTTGTTTTCTAACTGCCTATTATCATTTTGAAACTTCTTAAGCAATTCGACTTGCGATTTTCTGTCATCTTCAGATGTCTCAAGTTGTTCCTTAAGATCTTCATTATGACTTCTGATACAACTATTTTCTTCCTGCTTGTCTAGAAGTTTCCCTTCAATGTCGTCCATAGATTGTTCTATCTTTCGGCTATTTTTCAACTTCTTAATTTTTGTGACTAGTATCTTGTTATGATTTCCTAGTCTAAAAATTTCTTCAGCATTGTTAGATAATGCTTTATTACTCTTCGCGATCTCTGGCTTATGTGTCTTTTTAGAGTCATCAAATTGTTGTTGAAGAGATTTTATCTGTTGTCAACACTGGCCGACCTCTGATTCTTGACTTTCTAATTTATGTCATAACTGCATTAGTTCTTCATCTTTGTTGCTAACGATTTTGTTCAAGCTTATTATTTCTGCTTCGTAATTATTTATTTCCTTCTTTATATCTTGATTTCCTAACCTCTGATTGAATTTATTTTCGGATTTTAATTCATCAATTTGCGCATACAATTTTTCTATATTCCTTTCCTGGTCAGAGATTTTTATTTCATTGTACCTTTCTTGTAATTCAATTCTTATTTCTGAACTATTATTTATGTCGTGCAATTCTTCATTGTCTTTTTGATAACGTTTTAACGTGGCTTCTAATTTTTCTCGCAAATCGGCTTCCATGGTTTCTGACTTCTTCGATGGTGGATGCTCGTTCTGGACTATAGATGGCCTTTGACCTCTTTGATGAGTCTTCAATTGACTTGACTTCTTTGATGGTTCTTCCTTTAACTTTTTCGGTGATAATTTGTCTTCCTTGACTTCTTCTTGTCTTCTTTCGGTATTTCTTCTCTCTCTTTTTTTTTAATTAATAATTGTGAAACAATTATTAAATAATAATAATTATTATTATTTGTAATAATAATATCACTATGAAGTTTTTGAATAGGTAAGAGTGAATGAAGTAAAAAAAAATATATAATATAATAATATGATTATTATTATAATTATATAATTTTATGGCAAACTTTTGATAGTAAAAATTTTAATAAAAACAAAATGGTAATAATATTAAATATTATATAATAATATTTAATTTATTATAATAATTTTTGTTTTAATTAAAATTTGTATTTTTTTTGAATTAGGGTTGAAGGACGGAATGGCAGTTTCGAGGAGGAGGCGTGGTGGAGACGTGGCAGATGGGAGAAGGGGCAGAAACGGGAGGGAGAGGCGCTGGCAGTGGAGGAGGGCGCTGGTAGAGTGTGGGAGATGGAGGCGTTGGAAGGGCGTATGCAGGCGCGGGCGTGATAGTCGGAGTTGGAAGGCGCAGCGAAGAGGTGAGAGTAGGATGGAGGTTGTGGATGCGGCGGAGATGGTATAGTGCGCGGGGTTTGTGTGCAGGTGCGGGAGGGCGTGCAGGATGGAGGTGTGTAGGCGCGGGGAGTGGAGAGAATGGTGGTGGTGGGGGAAACGTGCAAGAGGAAGGAATATGGGAAGCAAGAGGAAAGTGACGAGCATGGAGCCCGAACGTGGAGCAGGAGGTAAGTCGCAGTAGGAGGGAAGAGCACGAGGCATGTGCAGGTGGTTGTGGAGCGGGTAGTGAGGAAAATGCAGAAAGGAGGGAGGATGATGTATGCGTAGGGTGGATGGAGCCGATGAATGGTGGAGGGAAGGCGTGGAATGGAGAGTGGAGTGAGAGCAATTGTCGCGTGAGCAGAGGGTTGGTGAGTAAGGTGGAAAATGAGTCCTGATGTAGAGCAGTAACCAAATGCATGAATTCCTAGTAGCAACCAAATGGATAAATTTTGAGCAGCAACCGTCTCCGGTTGGACTTGAAGGGAGAGCCGAAATCGAGCTCTAAAGGGAGAGCCTAAACCGAGCTCTAAAGGGAGAGCCGAAACCGAGCTCAGCTCGAAGGAGCCGAATCCGAGCTCTGATACCAAATGCAGTGAACGTATCCGTTCACTAAGTTAATAGTCGAATCCGACTCTCATATTGGATAATAAGTAAGAATAATATATTGATTGATAGGATAAAAGATGATATGTTACAATGATGGCCCTGCCTTAAATATGGCTCGGGAATTTGATGTTGAGGAGACGCCTCATTTCATAACCTAACTTTAGTTAACCTAATTATTAATTATTTAATTATTATCTTATTTTATGTTCGTAGCATTGAATATGCTGTTAAGCAAGCTCAACTACAAACAGTGGCATAGAAATCCCGATGTGCGTAATGTCTCCAGACGTGGAACTCATGGACAGGTAAGTCCATGGATCATTAAAATAGGAAGTCCGAAATGACATATTATGCAAAGGAGGAGACGCATCGTCGGAAATGGTTCCAATAAAATTCACAGGTGTAGGAAAATCATAAGTTCCCATCAATGAAGGGTACATACCAACACCCATGTTCCCAGTTGTCGGCTGAGAATTAGTAACCTACGGGACTACGGATCCCATGGATGCTATGGAAGGGGGATTAACGAAATCCAGCTGATCAATGGTCACAATATTGCCTTCATGAGGAAAGTAGATAACTCTGAATACAGTAGACGCGACATCCTTCATAGCGTACATCCAATTCTGACCCAATAAAAGGTTGTAGTCGATGGGCACATCAACCACCTCGACTTCAATAGGCACAGATTTACGTTCCAAGCAAATAGCAAGGGAAGGGATAATTCCATGCGGCTTAAATTACTGACAGTTGAATGCAGTGAGCATGGTTCTAGACGCGAGTAGAGGAGGAGAGCTGAGAGCTTTCCAACAAGTTAACGCCATTACTGATGCGGAAGCACCTTCATCAACCATCGTACGTTTGAAAAAATTATGAAGGAACGCCACCTGGATTTGAAAAGGCACATTGTAAGGTAAGCGAGGTTGAACATCAGTAGTGTCGAACTTGATAACACTGGGACTTCCCCCATCCTGAAATCCTAACGCACTCAAAAGGGCATGCTTTTGAGAAGGACATGCCTGCAAAACTTCAAGAGCCGACATGGCACACAGAGTTCGGCCCAAATCTTCCACGATGGAGTAGTTATGGGCGGCTCGAGTATTAGGATTATGCGTAGAGCGCTTAAGAACACCTTTCGGTATCCACGGCATATTAGAGGGCTTCTCGATATGCAAGGAATTGTTAGGAGAAGGGAGAGGCTCACTCCCCATATTAGGTTGTGGTGCACCATAATCACGTTGACGAGTGGCAACACTAACCTCCGATTGAACCATATTCACACATCCATAACCACTAGTATTAGAAGAAGACGTTGCCATCTCAGTAGGTCCATAACCAGTGGTGGGAGCATGCGAAGCCATGTTTTGATGATGAGGAAGGGTATCCTTTAACACAACTAGGCTCTGTGCCAAATGCTTCGATGCTTCTTTGATTCAAGGACATAAGTGAGTAAGATGATCTTCCCCAGAGAGCTTGCAAGGAAAATTCACCTTACACCTAGGTTTACGGTCCTCACCAGCATCTCCGCCTTCCCGAGGAGGGCTAGCATTCTCCTTACGAGGGGTATTGAGATTGCTATTATTTTTATTCCCATTGTTTCCACCCCTATGGTTGTTTATCCCCTTTTTCTTACCACCAGGTTGCTCGTTACCTGACGGTTTCGTTGATTGCACATTATGTACATCAGACGACGGGGTGGAAGTGGACAAGGTGTGAACCTATCTAGGAGTAGACTGGTTTAGCGACAAATTTTGCATTTGATTAGCCACCAGATCTACAGGGCGAGTACTTGCAGATCCCACGATGCCATCGGCATGTGGGCCAGGAACTGACTTGGGCTCATGTCGTCTTCATGGTGCGTCGGGAATGATGTCATACAAAATGCCAGACTAGGAATATAGTAAATCCAACTGTTGGACTTTTAAGATGGCTTGTTCCTCAGTCATAATACCAGACATCGAAACATCCTTAGAAATATATGGGAGTAAACACTTGAGGAACCATTCCAACAGAAACTCTGGAGGAATGTTGGCTTTCACTAATATCTTCTGCCAACACCACTCTTGAACGTGGTAAGAAATATGTGTGGCCTTATTCTGATGGAAGGTAGACAAAAGTTCAGTACTAGTATCATAGCGAACCGGCAACTGGAAATGATCCAAGAAAACTAAAGCGATCTCATTAAAACCCCTATAAGTGTTTCCAGGAAACTCAACATACCACTTCGCGGCTGCCCCCGTGAGGGTGTGTTGAAATAGTCGTAATCTAACGGAATCGTGATTCAACGAGTTGGAGGAGCACCAAAGGTGAAATGTTGTGACATGATCACTCGGGTCTTCACCACCTTTCCCCTCAAACTTAGGAATGTCAGAAGGGAGCTTGGTAGGGATTGGAGGCCAATTAGGGTCGTGACACACTGGATCATTCGTGAGCTTTGAAAGATCCGGAAGAGTCAAACATGCAAGGAACGGGAGCTGCGGCTAGAAAGCTTGATTATAAGCTCTCATAAAAGGTTGGTTAAATGGAACCGAATTATAAGGTGGACCAAAGGCTTGACCATGAGCATTAAACTGCTGATAATGAGGACCTGATGGACCATAAGCTTGACCATGGCCATAAGGTTGATAACCTCCTCTGACCTAACCCGTATGAGAGTAAGCAGGTATATAAGTGTTTTGGGCACCATATTGGGGTGGGTTGTACTGGTGGCCAGCACCGAATGTGTTGTAGTAATGGTTGCCACCATAAGTATGGGGCATATACGTACTATTCGTAGAGGGAACTGAGTTGTAATGACCATAATGGTGAGGTATGTTTCCACCCCCAGGATAAGGATTAGCGTGAGCAGTCATGTGGTGACCATAAGCATGAGATGTATTCCCAACCCCAACATTGGTGTTACTAGTAGTAGGAATGGTGTCATTATGACCATGAGGATAAGATATATTCCCATCTCCTACATTAGTATTATTAGTAGTGGTAATGGACGCAAAAGTATGTGGTATATGTCCACCCCCGTGGTTAGGAGGAGTGTTAACATTCGCGAAAGTGGTCCTGGGTTGACGGGTAGCGACATGTGTGTTAGGTGGTGGATGGCGAGTCGTGTTGCGAACAGTGTTCCTATTAGGTTGGGTAGCCCTAGGAGGCGGTCGTCTTCCAACATTAGCATTGTTAGGAAGAATATGACCGGTCCCCATACTATGTGTGTGAGTGGAGAACGTGGTGCCCCCGGTGAGGGTATTCCCCCTAGTGGGTGCAATGTTGCTAACACCATGAATGGTGCCAGCATGACTATCAAATGCAGTGGAAGGATCAACTGTGGTGTAATTTGGCATACCATATGAGAATGCAGTAGGGTTGACCGTAGGGCTTGTGTCATCATGAAACTCTGGTATCCCGTATAGATAATTATGTGGATATGAATGATCGAACGGGTCGTCCTTGGGTGGATCCGGACCAAACAAACTAGGTCGGGTCTCGGGTGGATCCGAACCAAACAAACTAGGTTGGGTCTCAGGTGGATCACACCCCCACGCCTCACGAGGAGTAGGGGTGTCTGAAGTGTGTTCAACTCTACCTGATGGACTCGTAGGGATTTCTCCCATGTCAGAGTGTGTAGCGGTCATGACGTCTAGGATGTATGTCTCGTAAGAATCCAAAGACTCGGAGGGAGCCCGCCGGCGTCCCCTAGCAATGCAGCGTGAAAGTTCAGCATTCTGCAAACCATCCAACCGATGGGATCGGCAGAGAGTAGGACTTCACGCCACGATATCTTTAAAGAGAATTTAAAATCAAAACGTCCCCTAAAGGCCAACTATCGATAAAAAATAGTAAATCAAAAGCACACACCTAGAGAAACTACATCAAAGAGCAGACAAACAGAGTGGCTAAATGAGCTCCTGACACTAGAGCCAGTATGTCTCGCCTAGGAGAGGCTTGAGACTCCCAAACTATAGCCGGAGGTAACAGAATAAGTTATAGAGACAACTAGGCTTCACTATGTGCAAAGGGACGTAACCCTTGGCAACAAACAACTGTGCTGTCCAATCCCTATCTGACTCAGGACACAAACAGCATAACCACTACAAGTAACCTATGCGATACCTAGGTAAGGAAACCATGGTCACCGTAATATAACCAATGCTCAGGGGGACAGTCGCAGGTGGGATCCGTCGTATGGGAAGGGTAGCTGAGCCCGAAACTCAATGAGGGTCAAATCCCCCAAGAGTCCCCAGATACGAACAAATCCTGGAAATATCTCCCACGTTCAGCCGATATCAGAGGGATATCTCCTGTTGCTTGGTTTTTCAACCAAGCATGTGCAAGGATGCACCTGCTAACTAGTAGTAGTAGTCTCAAATAAAGCAATGTAAATAAGCAAATATAAACTATAGATTGATGGCAGTAAACAATAAAATAAAAAAATTCTAGATTGATAACAATAAAAAAAATCGATTCATAAGTATGTAAATAAAAATTAAAACTTTTGTATTACCTCAAATGGTGAGGATGGTGAGTTTTGGGCAGCTCCAAGGTTGAGGTGCTCCAATGTCCAATGGTCTCTTCTTCTCCAATGCGTCAATGGTTGGGAAAAGCTCAAGATGGATTTTGGCAGCATGAGGATAGGATGAAATGTGGATGATAAGTGAGGAGCCCCTATCACCTTTCTATAGTTTTTGGTGATGGGGAATACCATTGTGGTTTTAAGGAAACCAACGGTATTAACCAACATGGTTTAGGTCTCTTTTTCCCTCTTTTTTTTTTTTGAATATTTTTTATATTTTTATTCCCTTTTAATATTTTTTGGGAATTTTGGACCCTTTTTTAGGGTTTTTTGTGTTTTTTGAGGAAAAATCTATATTTTGAGGGGGAAAAGGTGTATTATGGTCTTTTTGGTGACTTTTTGATGGTTTTAGAGGCTCAAATGGTGGAAAAAGTGGGAAAATGGGTCATGTGAATAAGGGAATGAGCTAGTGAGCACTTTTTGGGTGTTAATAGATTGCCCCCTGATGTGTGAGGGCAGGAGCTCATCGTATGGCCGATAGACATCATAGTTATTTTGTCTTTTTCCTGGGGTTTGGAGAAGAGAAGACACTGATTGGAGACTGGAACAACGACCCCTTGGAAGCTGCAAAAACTAAAAAAATACATGGCCTCAAAATGAATGAGGAATAATCTTTGATTATGGACGAGGCGGGCATACCCATGCTCGTATCAAGACATATACATAACAATTAGGCCCAAGAAGGGGGACCTGAATAATACATAAAAAACTGTTGTTACATCATAATGGTCCAGAGGGGACATAATGCTGGGACGTACTCATGGTCATACCATGACTGATCTCAATAAATGATACACTGGAAAAGAGAAACAACCATTCTGAATAAGGTTTCAGAAAGGTTGATGAACTGTTGGAGCTGAAAGTGTCCAACATCTGTAAGGACTCAATGACTGTGAGTCAACTTCTAAGGAGTATATGTAGCTGTATACTCGAGGGAGTATAAAACTGTGCTACATCTGAAAAATGTTGCCAAGCGCAACCCAGATATCCATAGGAATGTGTAACTGGTTGTTTCCTATATTAGACTCTCAAATGTTCTAGAGTCAGGTGATATTCGGGGTCTTCAATAAATAACTGAAAGAACCGTTACCCTATACGAGTCTCAACGATGCGATCAAGGTGTTGACGTCGAGCATGTGAGAAACAATCATTTGGAGAGGCATTGAGGACCCCTTTCAAAATGATCCGTAAGAACTCATCACTAATGTTGATGAGTCCAAGGCACAGGAACCTCTGGATCTATCCTCTGGAATAGATTTGGTTGGCGTCGACAAAGGGAGACCGACAACTACCAAGGCAATGATGTTTCCTTGATAGGAACGCGAGGTGTACAACTGAAGTGTGATAGCACTGATGGTAGGACTAGTGTACTGTGGGGATGGGGAATAACTGGGGTCATAGAGTGGGTGGACTCAAACTTCCTTTGTTCAGAGCATGATGACATGGTTGACCTGGAAGCATAGGAAACTGACTTTTAGGTGTGAGGTTTGTAGCTTAAGGGATCAGGGGTATGTATTGCAAACTGGAGTGGCTCTGGGGGGACAAGCTGATGGATGCTATTGGGAGACTCTCAGGGTGACATACTGCAGAATACTTTGAACAAAGGTGACCATAATAAGGAAGCTGCCATATGAGTAGACATGAGCTGTTGTGGCACCGAAAAGCACCATTGGGTCCTTCTTCGTAGTTTTAATGAGCTCCAAGAAGGGATGAAAGTTTGCTCTGAAATGGTACTTTCCTATGGATTTATGTGAGCCCAGGACTGTTCATGCTCGTGAGTGCTTTCATTTTTAAGGAGTCTTAAAATGATAAGAAGACTCTGAATTGGTGGAGGAGTACCGTCCTATGGAGTTGTACGAGCCCAAGACGGTAATTGCTCGTGGTTTCTTTCAATTTTAGAGAGTCTGAAAGCGGTAAGTAGACTCCATTGGTGTTCTTTTTCGTATGTTAGTCTCCAAGGCCTGAAAAAAGCATAAAATGATGCAAATGGAGAACTCTTCTAGCCGATGTGACTAGAGTATTCCTTTTTAGTAATTAGTTTACAAGGTCCGAAAAAGGGGTAAACTTATACCAGGTAGATGCCCTTTCAAATACTTTTAGAGAGCATAAAAGGAAGCAAGATTGCTTGGCGATCTTTTCATTGTTTTCGGAGTAAGAAAATAGCTTAACATAAACTCCCTAAGTGACTTTTTCGTAAAGGAATTGCTCGGCCAGAAAAAGGGATAAAATTATACCGAACAAAAGTAATGGGGAGGCAAGGAGGAACTGTTCAATCAAAGGGTGAGTATGGGGATCAGGCACGGTGAAAAAAAAGGGCGGAACACTAATGGGGCCGCCTTGCGGGTTGATGGATGGTAGAAAAAAAATTCCATAATTGCAGTATGGATGGAGTGGAGGGCTCGTGTATAAGTTGTGATGTGAAAATTTGTAAAAGCTAACGACTGTCGATGTGGCATGCAAATCGAGGTAATGAGGGTCATGGAAAAAATGCCTTCACAATATGGTGGTGAGAACGAGAAATGATCTCAAGCATCATCATAAGCGCGGAAAACTAAATCCTGTGACATAAAATTCATCAAATACGGATAATGGCTGATGTGGCACGCAAATCGAGGCAACGAGGGCATGAGAAAAAATGCTCAAAAAATTTGGTGGTGAGAGCGAGAAATGATCTCAAGCATCATCACGAGCGCAGAAAACTGGATCTGGTGATATAAGACTCATAAAAAATGGACGACGACCGATGTGGCACGCAAATCGAGGCAATGAGGGGCATGTAAAAAATGCCTAAAAACGGGACCTGGTGGAAACGAGAAAAGGAGTGGACTGTCATGAATTTCTCGCTGTGCTGATTCCAACGGTTTGAAAAATAGACTTTGTATGATGCCAAAATGGTTGATTGAAAATTGGTCAAATTTCTATAAATAGCAAGTGGACCTAATGTGACAAGTGTCATTTTCACCGTTGACTTTCACAGAGCAATTTAGTTGGGTCAGAGCATTTTCTTGATTTGTGGGAGATTCGACCGTCGGTTTTTTATTCCGCAAGTTTCAGGTAAGCCTATGTGCCTTAGCCTTTCAAATTATTTACTTTTGTTGAGCACCGAGGTCTCAGAAGCTGCGAATATTCCACATTGGCTTGCCAATGTGGAATATCACGGGTTTTGGGTCTTTTTACGCGATGCACATCACGGGTATGGGTTGGACAGCCGCGATGTGCATCGGGGCTGTGGGTCCGACAGTCACAATGTTCATCACGGTTGTGGGTGCTTACAATCGTGATGTGCATCGTGGCTGTGGGTCCGACAATCGCAATGCTCATCGCGGTTGTGAGGGCTTACAGCCGCGATGTACATCGCGGTTGTGAGGTCTGATACCCGTGATGTTCATCGTGCCTGTGAGGCTAAAATTCACGATGTTCTTCGCGGCTAAGGGCCCCAAAGTCGCGATGGGGATCGCTTGGGTAAAGAAAAAATTTTGTTTTATTTTTCTAAACATTTTTGTGGTGTTTTGGCAGGATGCTGAGGAGGCCACTGGTGTCGTGGAGGAAGAGGGATATTGATGTGGGACTGATGGGCAGTATTTGGGATGACCCGGATGTGCGAGCGGCCTTGGCTTTGGACGGACTACTAAAGTTTGCTCAGATTCCTATCATGCGTTCAGTCAGAGATCTGCTGAACAAGTTGGTGGACTTCTGGGATGTGGAGGAGGTGGCTTTCATGGTGCAAGGTGAGCGACTAGAGATAACCTTGACTGATGTTTACTTTCTTACTTGCTTTCCCCATTTGGGTGAGATAGGGGACACCCAGTCGAGGATTCTGGCTGGTATGGATATTGAGGATCTCCTCGAGAGATTCTGCATTCCAGGGGCTCGTGCGTAGAACAGCGCACTGAGTATCTCGGATCTGCAGGAGCCGGCGATGCAGGAAGTGGCGGCTTATGTTTTGCGGGTGCTTGGTGCATAGGCGCCCCATCGTTTGTCGGGGAGGAAAACGATGATGGTTCATAGTGTCTTGAGAGGGACTTATTTTGTTTGGGGGCAGATGTTTTTGGCCTGTGTTCGGAGAGAGCTGAATAAGTTTAGTCGGGAGGGAGGAGAGTTTAGTTATGCTTCTTTCCTCTGTTGTTTCTTTTTCGAGCGGGTACCTACTCTGCGACCTCGTGTGCCGATTCGGGAGGGACTGAGGAGTGAGCCACAGATGGTGCAGTGGGGGGAGATGATGCCCCGGGGAGGTGGTGGCATCCGGCAGTTCTTCTCGTTGGAGATGTATGACCAGTGGGAGCAGATGCCCGTTGTTATTGATAACTATCCATATGTGGGTATGGACTTCAGGGAGACCCTGAGATGCCTTGAGCTCACGGACAGGCTTATGGGTTAGACGGTATTTCTTTGTTTTTGTTTCTCTATTATATCATGTTTAGATATGAGTATAGCTAGAGGTGTTTATATGATACTGACTTGTTTCATTGTGGGTCATGGCAGATGTTGGTCCGAAGCCTCCAGTGGACCATATAGGCCATCGGGGACGAATGATGATGGTGGTACCTCCACCGGTAGCGGCACCCTGGCCTCGTGTATGAGGAATTGTGCGCCAGTGATATGATGCCCTAGATGACATATGTGATACCTTGGAGGCATTGCTAGTGGATGTACCAGATGATGGTTGGAGGGATCTAGATCAGCATGTTCTTGAGCGTTGTTACGATGCTCCCCATGAGTGGAGATCGATCTTGCGGAGATTAGCTATAGTGATAGCTGAGAGGAGAGCTCGGGCTCTGGAGGAGCCAGAGGAGGAGGAGCCGGAGGAGCCTGGTGATCGCGATGATTAGGTGATCTTGTACCTGCCCCCAAATGCGGATGAGCATATGGGGATTTATTTTGTTGATACACATTTTTGTACGGCTGGTGTACCTTTTCTATATTTGGGTGCTGAGAGCACTCCTGACATTGTGACTCTTATGATGATATATATATATTTATTTGTTTTGGTATATAGTCGTGTATGCACGTGGATGCACATCTTGTCTTTTCTTTTATGTCTTGTTGCATGTGGATGCAATTGTGGTTTGTTTGTTTTCCCGTGGAGGTACATGTTATGCACGTGGATGCAATGTTATGATGGTTTATTTATTTTGATTTTTTAATGCCTATGTGATGCATGTCGTGATGTCCTACATGTTTTGGTTGACGTGCCAATCTAGTATGTTGTTATCCATTTGGTATGCGACACTGTTTAGATTTCTTGGGACATGAGTGAATGAAATGGATTCAAAGTGTCGAATCATTTGTTTAGTGCGTAGGAATTTTCTAAATAGACATGGATCGCGTACCTGGTAAGAGTTGTTGAGCTGGGAAACAAGGAGCTAGGAGTCCAGGAAAATATTAAGGTGACTTATTCCCATTTGGAGGGAAGCGGCCAGGAGACCAGTCACGGCATCGTATTCAGCTTGGTTGTTTGTAGCGGCACCTATGCACACTCCATTGAGGTGGATCAACTCATGTGAAGGGGAATAAATTACCCAACCTGCTAAAGTGAGATTTGGAGACCAACGACTTGCGCCGTCAGCGAAGCCGATATGGTAGAGTGGAATAGGATCCATCTATGTTCATGCAGGAAAAAATGAAAATGTAAGGTTTCGAAAGTTTATAGTGAAAATAAATTAAAAAACTATACAATATGGACTATGGTGTCCAATAGATTTTTATGGGTAGAATATTTTGAGGTACAACCCATTATGGGGGTTGCGCATGGGATTGCCTTCCGAGTCGGTCAAAATGTATGCCCCCTGTCCAAGGCAAGTGTGTATGATATATGGGCCTTGCCACATAGATTGGAACTTTCCTTTGCCCATTTTGTCATGGGCTTGGTCATAAACAAGTACCAGGTCTCCTTCACTAAATTCTTATGGGTGAACATGTTTATCGTAATGGAGTTTAGACCTGTTCTTTGCAGATTCGATTGTTTGGAGAGCTATGCGGTGATCTTCATTGGCCTTCTCTAGAAGAAGTAGGCGTTCTTCAATTGGTGAACTATCCGGGAGGAGTTCTATGGAAATTTGTAATGTTGGTATCTGGCACTCAATGGGGAGGACAGATTCCATGTCGTGGACCAAATGGAAGGGGGTAAAGCTGGTTGCGGTTTTGGTCAACGTTCGGTAAGCCCATAATGCGAGAAACAACATATGATGCCAATTGGATTTATGTTTGTTGACAGTGCGCTGGAGGATAGTATTCAAAATTTTGTTAACAACTTCGACTTGGCCGTTTCCTTCGGGGTAGTAGGCGGAGGAGAAATGATGTTCGAACTTAAGGAGTATGGAAAATTCTCTCCAAATGAAGTCCTCGAAGTGGGAGCCATGGTCTGAGACGAGTTGCTTTGGTACTCCGAAACAAGCGATAACATGGTTGAGGAAAAAACGGGCTGCAGTGTCGGCTTTGCAATTGTAAGTAGGCATGGCTTCTGCCCATTTGGTAAAGTAATCAAAAGCCACAATAATCTGTTTGTGGCTGCCGGCTGATGAGGGATTCCAATCCATGAAGTCGATGGCCCATTTGCAAAATGGTCCAATGGTGATGACTGGATGAAGGGGGGTGGGGGGTGTTCTTTCCTTGAGTGCAAAGAGATGGAAGTTTTGGCAATGTTTGACTGCTGTGATACAATCAGTGAATAATGACGACCAAAAATAACCTGCGCGAATTACTTTTTGGGTAGTGGCCATTCCAGAGAAATGGCCGCCGTAGGCACCGCTATGAAAGTCATTAAGGACTTGCTCTGCTTCTTCTTGGGAAAGGAATCGTCGTAGGATTGTGCCGACACCACGTCGATAGAGGACATCACCCAAGAGGAGATAACAGGGTGCATGGTGATGGATGCGACGGCGTCCGTCACGATCGATATTGGGTTGAAACTTCTTTGTACAGAGGTATACCAAAATGTCACCGTACCAAGAGTCGTCAGATGAGATGATGAACACATGTTCGTCAATTATATCAGTATGGATAGCTGGTGATGACGACGAAGATGGTAGGTCCGTAATGAGTTGGGCGAGTGCGAGTGCTTTGGTGCTCTTTGGGGTTTTAAAATTTAGGTCATATTCTTGTAGGATAATCACCCATTTGGAAACACGGCCTTGTAGAAGATGGTGATTCAAGAGATAGACCATTGGGTTGGAATTTGCCACAACCATGGTATGGCTGAGGAGAATATAATATCACAATTTCTGTATAGAAAAAATGACTATGAGGGCCATTTTCTCTTCATGTGGGTAACGTAGTGGTGGGCCTGATAAAGTTTGGCTCACGTAGTAAATAACATGCTCTTGGTGAGTGGAGTCTTCTTGGACGAGTACTCCAGAGACAACGTAATCTGATGCCGAAATGTAAAGGGTAAAGTCCCTTGTGAAATCTGGAGGAGAAATCAAGGGGGCACTTGTAAGTGCCTTCTTTAGGTCTGTGAAGGCTCTTTCTACTTGGTCGTCCCATACAAAATGGCTATGAAGGCGTAGCAAATGGAGAAAACCATGTACTGTGGTGGCGTAGTCTCAGACAAAGCGACGAAGGAAGTTGGACTTCCCTTGAAGGCTTTGTAGATGTCTTAATGTCCGAGGTGACGGTAGGTCTACTATGGCTTGGACGTTTAAAGGGTCGACGGTGATTCCTTTCTCTGAAATGATAAAAACCAACAGGCGGCCTGCTAGGACGCAAAATACACACTTGAGTGGGTTCAAGCGGATTTTGTATTTTCGACAACGCAAGAAGACTTGTCGAAGATCATCTAAATGGTCAGATCATTTCTTAGATCGAGCCATGAGGTTGTCTAGATAAACTAATATGATGTTATTCAAGTCATGAAACAATAAGTCATGGCTTGTTGGAAAGTGGCTCCAGCGTTCTTGAGACCGAAAGGCATGACGCGATAGGTGAAGGTGCCCCATGGGGTAGTAAAAGTGGTCTTGTATTGATCTTCTTTACGGATTTTGATTTGGTTGTACCCGGAGAAACCGTCCATAAAAGAAAGTACCTCATGCCCCGCACATGCATTGATTAGTTGGTCAATAAAAGGTGTTGGGAAGTTGTCTTTGGGACACGCTAGGTTGAGGTCACGGAAGTCAGTATAGACGCGGATGGTGCCTACTTTCTTATTAAATGGTACTGGGTTTGAAACCCAGGTGGTATATGCAATATGGTATATGAAACCTACTGCTCGAAGCTTCTCAATTTCTGCTTTGAGGGCTGGAAGCTTGGATGGGTGAATGGGGCGTTGTTTCTAGCGGACTGGTGATATGTTGGGCCAGGTGTCTATGTGATGTTCTACGATGGTAGGATCAAGACAAGGCATCTCGGTATAAGACTAGGTGAAGATAGCTCGAAATTCTTGGAAGAGCTTCTTATAGGCTTGGGTTTCCTTTTCAGTGCATGATGTGCCTAAAGAGATAAGCTCAGGTTTTCTGGGGGTGGTGGAGATGTTGATTTTTATGATTGGCGAAATGTTGGCCATGTTTCCTTCTTCAAAGGCTTCTGGAGCTGGGATAGGATCTTTGAACCAATCAACCTTGGTTGGTAAGAAGTCTTTGGTGTCAACGGATAGTTGGTTTGCTGTAGATGCCTCTGAGATGAAATATGATCGGTGGTGCATATCATCCCAAGGGTAGTCTGGTGCGGTAAGTGTTTCTAGGATTTCCTCATCACTACGGAAGTAGTGCGTCATCAAATTAATGGGTTCAGACTTGTAGGTTGTTGAAATCATATAAATGGTATTGATTTCTTCTGAACGGGAAGATTCTGGGGGGAATATTTCCTCAATGAGGGGGGGCGATATCTCTAAGTCAGCATTATTCATTTGGTATAGTGCTACTCTGTAATCTGGGAGATCGGGGCAGTGATGTGAATAATGACCATAGATGCTGCATATCGCCCAAGGGTGGTTTGTGCGCAATGATTTATCGCAAGGCTAAGGGGGTAGTTCTAGTTTGACAACTGGAACGTTGGTTTCATCATCCAACATATTCATGTGTTCTTGAAGTGCTGGTGGATGTGGAGATAGATAGGTAGCATGGACTATATCGTCGCACAAGGAGCACTTGGGGGGAATGTGGATTATTGGAGGAGGCTTCGCTAATTTGGGAGTCGCTGGGGGGGTGCGAGTTGTGGGTCTGGTTGTGTAGGTTTGCGGACCTCTGCCTCCATTGTAGAGAGTTTGAGGGGGAACATAACTAGAGGTTGATGTAGTGGTACTTGTTGGAGGTGGTGTGAAGAACCTGCAATAAGTAATTAATAAGAATATGCGAAATAGCAGAAATGATAGAACTCAGAATCACTTTTATATTGATCACAGGCCACTTCGAGGGGGCAACCTCCTATGAGCAAGCTCAATACAAATAACTTCACGGTGCCTTCATAGGTCTCAACACACACTTATATACTAAGTCTAGACGCCAATACTATGGGTCAAAACCATGGGCCACTACAAACTATGGATCAACAATACTACGGGCGACTTACAAAGCATATGCGCCAACAACAATAACACAAACTATTGATCAACAAATACTACGGGATGACTTACAAAGCATATGTGTCCAACAACAATATACTAACAAAGTAAAGACATGGGTTCCTAACATCCCCTCCCCCTTAAAGAAAGCTTTGTCCTCAAAGCTTTAGATGTTGAAATTGTTGTTGAATCTGAAGGAGTGGTTCCCATGTAGCATCCTCTGGTTGTATGTCGTGCCACTAAATTAAGACCTCTGTGATAGAGCGAGAGTGAAGCTGACGAGTGCGCTGATTGAGGATGGCCTCCGGCTCCAAAAGGATGGATCCTTCATTATCCAGTTTGGGTAAAATCATTTTCCACTGATGTTGGTGCCAAGAAATTTCTTCAGACAAGAGACATGAAAGACTGGATGAATGCGGGAAGAAGGACGAAGTTCCAATTTATAAGCAACGGACCTAATCTTCTGAAGAATTCGATATGGCCCATAGAACTTTGGAGCGAGCTTATGACGCCCTTTGAGTTTCAGGGAGGATTTCTTGTACGGCTGGAGACGAAGAAAAACCATATCGCCTACTTGAAAAGTGCGCTCAGAACGGTGTTGATCAGCTTGTTGCTTCATGCGATTTCTTGCCTTGTGAAGATTGTCCCGCAAAATGCGAAGAATCTGATCGCGGTTTCAAAGGACCGTGTCAACTTCCTGAACTGGTGAACTGTTGGGGGTGTATGGAAGAAGAACTGGAGGTGCCTGACCATAGACTGCTTCATATGGGGTCATTTTAGAGGCAGTGTGGTAAGAGGTATTGTACCACCATTCAGCAAGAGGGAGCCACTTTGCCCATTGATGTTGTTGTTAAGAGGTGAAGCAACGAAGATAAGTTTCCAAGCATTTATTGATAATTTCAGTCTGACCATCTGTTTGTGGGTGATACCCTGAACTCATCTTCAGTTTGGTGCCAGTGTGGCGAAATAGTTCTGTCCAAAAATGACTGGTGAAAGTCGCATCACGATCCGAGACAATGGAAGAAGGGATGCCATGAAGACGAAAGATCTGGTCTAGGAAGATTTGAGCGATTGAGGAGGCTGTATAGGGATGGCTGAGAGCACAAAAATGACTATATTTGGAGAGGCGATCAACCACAACGAGAATCACTGTCTTCCCGCCAGATTTAGGGAGCTCTTCAATGAAATCCATAGAAATATCTATCCAAATCCATGTAGGTATGGGCAAGGGTGCGAGCAATCCTGGAAGGAGTGTTGTTTCACCTTTATTGCGCTGGAAGGTATCACATTCAGCCACCATCTGTTGAATTGTCCTTTTCATGCCCTGCCAAAAGAAGTTACGCCGTGCCCGTTCATACGTTTTGAGGAACCCAGAGTGCCCTGCCGATGGAGAAGCATGGAGTTCATAGAAGACAACCTGTTGAAGATCTGTGCTCTGGGGAATCACCAGACGACCCTTGTATCTCAGAGAAGCACCATCCCAAGAGTAATGTGGTATAGCAGAAGGGTTGTTGGTCAAGCGTTGGATGATTTGAGATAAGGAAGAGTCATTGACATAACCCTATTGAACAAATTGCAACCAATTTGGAACAGGCATAGAAATAGCTGAAAGAGAACCTTGGGCATCAAATGTGCGAGAAAGAGCATCTGCCACAATATTGTCTTTACCCTTCTTGTAAGTGATCTCATAGTAATAACCCATGAGTTTGCTAACCCATTTCTGTTGTGCTGGGGAGGAGACACGATGTTCCAAGAAATATTTCAGACTCTGGTGATCAGTCTTGATGCATAAATGATTCCCTAATTGGTATGGTCGCCACTTTTGTACTGCATGCAAAATAGCCATCATTTCCTTCTCATAGGTAGAGGCAGCTAAATTCTTACCTGAAAGGGCTTTGCTGGTGAACGCAATGGGGTGTTCATCTTGAAGGATAACAACACCAAGTCCATTGCCACAAGCATCACTCTCAATAGTGAAGGGCTTGGAAAAATCGGGCATAGCTAGAACAGGTGTAGTACACATAGCTTGTTTTAGTTTGTCAAATGCACACTGAGCAGCATGTGTCCATGTAAAAGCGTCCTTTTTCAATAGAGCAGTTAATGGAGCTGAAATCTTCCCATAATCCTTGACAAACTTGCGGTAGTAGCCATTCAACCCCAAAAAACCACGAAGGCTCTTGAGTGTCTGAGGATGCGGCCAATTGTTCATGGCATTGATTTTGGCAGGATCCACGCGAACCCCTTGTGCTGAGATAATGTGCCCGAGATACTCAACTTCCTTCTGTCCAAAAACACATTTAGACTGCTTGGCATGGAGATGATGGTAAGAGAAAAGTTGCATGACAAGATCCAGATGCTGGAGATGTTCATCCCATCTTTTACTGTAGATGAGGATATCATCAGAGAATACCAGAATGAATTTCCGCAAGTAGGGTCGAAATATTTTATTCATTAAGGCCTGGAATGTGGAAGGAGCATTAGTGAGGCCAAAGGGCATGACCAAAAAATCATAATGGCCATCATGTGTGCAGAAAGATGTTTTAGGGATATCATCCTCATGAACCCGAATTTGATGATACCCAGAACGAAGATCCAACTTGGAGAAAAAGTGAGCCCCATGAAGCTCATCAAGAAGCTCATCAACAACAGGAATTGGAAACTTATCCTTGATGGTGAGGTGATTAAGTGCTCGGAAATCAATGTAGAGGCACCATGACCCATATTTTTTGCGGACAAGAAGAACTGGAGAAGAAAAGGAACTAGTGCTTGGGCGAATAATACCTTGCTTCAATAAGTCCCGAACGAGCATTTCAATCTCCGTTTTTTGGTGAAATGGGTAACGATAGGGCCTGATGTTGGGAGGAACGCTGCCAGGAAGGAGATGAATACGATGGTCTTTGTGAAATTGCCCACATAAGATCCAAAGAGATGATGTAAACCTCACAATGGAAGAATTTAGGAATAATAGAAGAAGAGACAAGCAATAGAACTTAGATCCAAAGAAACTCTGATTGAGGCAGAATAATTACACATGTTGCTATTAACAGAATAATGAAATGGTAAATATACAATGTTGAGTATGAGGATTCGAATTCACTAGGAGGAATTCGAATTGGCCTTCATGCACAGATCCATAATCAGTGGAGAGTCATCAATGCCTAACTAGGAGTCCACCTTCTCATCAGTGAAGTCATCAATGCACAAGTAATGATCAACCGGGAGTCAAACTGAGTCTAACTGAATGTGGTTGGTGTAACTGGCACAAGGAAGCACTAATATAGTGAAGGAGGCTCAGTGGAGGGCGCCATAGGAGTTAACTGGAGTCAGAATGGTCAATCTAGTCTCACTGGAGGACCAACAGAGTGATAAACTCAGTAAAGAGTCAGTTAAGCCTTAAATCAAGGGAATAACTGAAGATAACTCAATATAACTGAATATAACTGGACTGGTAGGTGAAGAAGGCGCCCTTGTCATGCAGTGAAGCAAAGGAGGGTGCATTAGTCACTGGGAGGCCTAGAAATGATCTGAAAGAAGCTCCGGGGGCTAGTTTGCTGAGGACTAGGTGCTGGGACTGATGACCTAGAATGCATGCAAAATGCATGCAAACCCTAATTGCATGCAAACCCTAATTTTGCATGCATGACTAAAAATGAAAATGACTAGAAATATAGTAGGACTAGGATGGAGTATAGGAATATCCTAACACCCCCCCTTAATCCATCCTGGGCCTTGGTAACTAGGACCAAAGGTCACCCATACAATAAATGAAATGATAATAAAATACATAACTGTCCATAAACTGAGGAAATGGGGAAAACCTCATGGGAAAAATACCCCCCCTCAAAAAGAACAGTAAATAACTCAAAGAACCATCATGTAGAAAAGAAAGAAGCTTTCATCAGTGAAAACTTTTGCAAAAGACTTGGCAAGCTGATTCCATGTAGGAAGGTCTCCCACTGTGTGGAGGATGAAGCAAGTCTTTCAGGAACTTTTTCTGTATCTGGAGCGAATGGAACATGAGTAGTCTTCCCAAAAGATGGAAGAGAGAATCCCATCATCATGCTGTATCTCTTATGGAGAGATGGATGGCATAATGCAAGGTTAGCATGCTGCTGAAGTCTAGTAGTTATGTAAGCAAATAAATCATCAACTGTGTTCTCAGTAGTAGCAAGGAGTGTGTGAGAACATATTTCTCTTGAATCTGGACAAAGAATAGGTGTTGGTTCTGAATCTTCTTGAACCATGATCTCAACATCAAAATCTTGATCTTCTTCTTCACTAGAATAGGAGTCACTGGAAGAGAAGTCACTGTGATCTTCATCAGAATCTGAAGGAATAGTTGGAGAGAAGGGCATGAAGTGTGAGAACTCATATGCCTTTGAGGCATGATTAGCAATCCCATTCGCTATAACCTTTCCAGTGGAGATTTCTATAATCTCTATTGTGTCTAGACCAAAAATTACTTGTTTTGGAGATCATGTATGAGTCATTTGATATACTTACAACAAATTAGATGTAAGAGAAGGAACAAATAAGACATTTTTGAACTTACCATGCTCCATATGAACTGTATCCAAACCTTTGGCAGAAATATGAGAGTTGTCTCCCATGTGAATGGTAGGCCCATCTTGGAGATCCAAAGAGGAGAAGGATTCTTCTTGTGCCATCATGTGGTTGGAAGCTCCAGAATCTATGAGGAGAGCTTTTGTCTTTGAAAAACCAGCCATCAATGCATGACAATCATCAGATCCACTTCCAGAATCAAACATCTTTGCTTCTTTTGGAACAACAATTTGGTTTTGTTCAAGAAGATTGGTTAGAAGATCAATCTTCTTATGCATGCAGGTATGCTCAAGATGGTTTCCTCTCTTGCAGTAGGTACAATTTGGTCTCTTTTGTTTGTCATTCTTGGATCTTGAAGGTTTCTTTCCTTTTCCTTTTTGTCCCCCTTTTGCATTTGCTCCACTTGATTCACCAGCTAAAAGAGCTAGATCTCTGGAGGTTTTGATGGCACCCATTTGAAACAATTTGTTCTCTTCTTGAGTGAGAGCTTCAATGAAGTCACTTAAGGTGGGAAACTTCCATCTAGGGATGGACATTCGAACAGAATGAAAGGTAGATACAAAGACAGAAAATTGAGATCCAAGTTTGCTCAATATAGAGAGTATCAATTGCTCATCACTTTTAGTGATGCCACATTGCTTGCAATGCAAAACCAAATTCTGAAATTTGGAGAAGAAATCTTGGATGCTCTCGAAATTGCTAGGTTGAAGGGCAACCAATTCATTCTCAAGAATGTAGCCTCTCAGTTCGTCTTGTTTGCCAAAAAGACTCCTCAATTTTATCCATAAATCATATGGAGACTTCAATCCATCAGCATGAAATAATAGATCATCAGATATATGAAGGCATATGAATCCAAAGGCTTCATCCATTTTGTTTAGGTGCTTGATTCTCTTTTCAGCTTGATGTGGTATGGCATCTTTTTCCTCAACTACTCTAGTAAACCCTCTTAATTGCAAGAGTATTATCATCTTCCTCTTCCATTCGAAATAATTGAAAGGAGTGAGAAGTATAGAAGAAGGAGCATTCGAATTGCTCAGCTTGATTGCTTGAACAAGTGCAAAATAGAAAGCTACTGAATCTGCTCCTGCAACTGCTAGAACTTCAAAATACCTGCAAAAAAACTCTCAAGAATGGAGGTAGAATATACTATCAAGGCTCTGATACCATGTGAAATTGCCCACATAAGATCCAAAGAGATGATGTAAACCTCACAATGAAAGAATTTAGGAAGAATAGAAGAAGAGACAAGCAATAGAACTTAGATCCAAAGAAACTCTGATTGAGGCAGAATAATTACACATGTTGCTATTAACAGAATAATGAAATGGTAAATATACAATGCTGAGTATGAGGATTCGAATTCACTAGGAGGAATTCGAATTGGCCTTCATGCACAGATCCATAATCAGTGGAGAGTCATCAATGCCTAACTAGGAGTCCACCTTCTCATCAGTGAAGTCATCAATGCACAAGTAATGATCAACCGGGAGTCAAACTGAGTCTAACTGAATGTGGTTGGAGTAACTGGCACATGGAAGCACTAATATAGTGAACGAGGCTCAGTGGAGGGTGCCATAGGAGTTAACTGGAGTTAGAATGGTCAATCTAGTCTCACTGGAGGTCCAACAGAGTGATAAACTCAGTAAAGAGTCAGTTAAGCCTTAAATCAAGGGAATAACTGAAGATAACTCAATATAACTGAATATAACTGGACTGGTAGGTGAAGAAGGCGTCCTTGTCATGTAGTGAAGCAAAGGAGGGCGCATTAGTCACTGGGAGGCCTAGAAATGATCTGAAAGAAGCTTCGGGGGCTAGTTTGTTCAGGACTAGGTGCTGGGACTGATGACCTAGAATGCATGCAAAATGCATGCAAACCCTAATTTTGCATGCATGACTGAAAATGAAAATGACTGGAAAGCTAGTAGGACTAGGATGGAGTATAGGAATATCCTAATAGTCTTCTGGCCTTGAAGGTGGCAATCCCACTGGTTCAGTAAAGACACCTGTATATCGATCCAGAATTTGTTGTAGATCCAAAGGAGTAGTGGAGACCGCTGATGGTTGCATCTGAATGGAATGGATCTGAGCGATGACACCATGTGAATTATTCTTGAGGAGTTTTTCCATGCGATGTGAACTGATGATGCTGAGAGAACCTGGTTGTAATCCTGTCAATGTGTGTTTTTGTCCATTAAGGGAAAACTGCATCCAAAGTTCAGCAAAATCCCATAAGATAGGGCCAAGTGTGTGTGGCCATTGAGCACCCAAAACCACATCACATCCGGCTAAGGTCAAGGAAAACATGTCAGAGCGCAAGGTATAATCTCCCATAGAGATACGCACATTTCGACACTTCCCTTTGCAAGGCAAGGTGCCCCCATTGGCAACCATGACTTCAAAGTTGGAGCAAGGATGGATAAAACAATCAGCTTGTTTGGCGATCCGAGGATCAATGAAATTATGAGTGCTACCAGAATCAATGAGTATTCTAAGAGGAAGCTTCTTGAAGTAACCCCTGACTCGCATTTTTTGGGGGGTGGTGATTCCAGCTAAAGCATGGAGAGATATCTCTGGCTGGTCATCCTGAGACAGAGGGTCAATAGGCGGTTCCTGAATGTTGACCTGAGCATCCATTGTTTCTAGATCTTCGTCGCCAATTTCAGAGGCAGGCGGAGAATCCACATCCAAGAGATAGAGATTTTAATGAACACATCTATGTCCTCGAGTGAATTTCTCATCACAATTATAGCAAAGCCCCTTTTCTCTGCGTGCTTGCATCTCTGTTTCAGACAAACGCTTGATAGGAGTTGGTTGAGGAGCCTGCGATATAGGTGGTCGTTGAGAACCCATATTTCGGAAGGGAACAAAAGTGGGATTGGAGTGTTGTGGGATACAATCTTGTCTTCTGCCAACTTAGCCAACCCTAGGGCTTCCATCATCGTGTTGGGACAAAACATTTTGACCTCAGAGCGGATGGAATCCTTTAGACCACTGATAAAAAAACTCCGGTAAAAGTCATCAGACAATCCTTCAGTGTGGTTGGATAGTTTCTCAAATTTGGTTTGATACTCTCCCACAGTGCCAATTTGGCGAAGTTTAGTGAGGGCTCCTATGAAGTCATCAAAAGCACTAGGACCAAATCGTTGCAAAAGGAGCTGGCAAAATTCTGGCCATTTTGGCTCTTCATGAGCCTTGATGTACCAACGGTACCATTGAAGAGCTTCCTGTTCCAAATGAAAGGATGCAAGCGGAACTTTGTTGACATCAAAAGTATTATGCAGACTGAAATACTGTTCTGCACGATAGATCCATCCAGTTGGATCAGTACCATTGAAGCGAGGAAAATCAAGCTTCAGACCACGGAAATTGCTGGAAGAAGAGAACCCATTGTCTGATGAAGACTCGGACTTCCATTTGTTGTTCATAGCTGAATGTTCAAGATGGAGGCCGAGAAATATTTCATCCAGATCTTGGAGTTTGTCTTGGATGGCTGCAAGTTCCTCTTCCATGATTTTTGCTCCTGCACGGGTGACAACCATAACCAGGAGTTTTTTTTTTTTTTTGGTTGACTGGGTAGGAAAACAAAAACAGAAACTGCTTCAGTAAAGGAAAGTCTGGACTTGGGAAAAAATCTGAAGGGTAATTGGGGTTTGACTAGGTTTTGGACACTGTCGAATAGACAGGGAAGCAAAAAATGAGGATTTCAGAAGCAGGGTGAAAGAATGAGAAAATTTGGCAGAGGGGAAAAAATAAGCAGAATTCAGAAAGGAAATCTGTGGTAAAATTTGAAGGTGATTGGGTGAAATCTGAGGAAGTTATGGCAAATCCTAAAAATAGACAAATGTGGGATCTGGTTTTTTTTTTTTAACAGATTGGAGCGGCTACGGCTCGGAAGGGATCTGAAACAGATAAATCTGCAACGAAACAGAAGTGAGCGGAAATAGAGGGATCTGAAACAACGCCGAATGGATTGAAAACGGCTGGATCTAGAACGGCTTTCAGAATGGATCTGAACGGCTGGATCTGAAACGGCGCAACAGTGATCGACAACAGTTTAGGTGAGAATAGATATGGACCCCAGGTATGTGCGACTTCCTAACAGTTCAGGGGTTTCACTCGGCCACCAATGTTGTCTGATGGCTTGCGTATTGGGGCAGTACCCCTCACTCCGCGGCTCAGGTAAAACTGATAACCGCTTTGCCACAAACGATAGCTCTTGGTTTACCTCACGGGTGGGAACTAGTCAATCAGGTAGGGGTCGTTGCCCTTTTCGCTGGCAGGTCCTCTCAATGGGACAGCTACTTCGGGGTTCCTATGGTACTCCTCACAATGAGTTTTAGGGCTTATGCCCAAGTACTTCCCACAGTTAAGCGGATAGGGATTATTCCCAAATCCGCACCTGCAACAGATGCGAAAAAAAAATTTGGCAAAAATTTCACCCAGCGAGCCCAAGAAAGTGCTCTAATACCAGATGTGAAGCACCTGCAACAAGTAATTAATAAGAATATGCGAAATAGCAGAAATGACAGAACTCAGAATCACTTTTATATTGATCACATGACACTTCGAGGGGGCAACCTCCTATGAGCAAGCTCAATACAAATAACTTCACGGTGCCTTCATAGGTCTCAACACACACTTATATACTAAGTCTAGGCGTCAATACTATGGGTCAAAACCATGGGCCACTACAAACTATGGATCAACAATACTACAGGCGACTTACAAAGCATATGCACCAACAACAATAACACAAACTATTGATCAACAAATACTACGAGACGACTTACAAAGCATATGCGTCCAACAAAAATATACTAACAAAGTAAAGACATGGGTTCCTAATAGGTGGTCTGCTTTGGGGGTTCAGCACACCAAGTGGTGGACGGTTTTGGGGGTTCGGTATGCCAGGTGGTGGATGGTTCGAAATATTGATGGGTTGTACCGGTTGTAAAACAATGGTCGGTGTCAGTGGAGGGGTTGGGGCAGGTAGGTACCATACAGGTAATCATAACATTAACCCTGGGAGGTTAAGTGTAGCCATTACTAGCGTGCTAACAATTCATAAAAATGGAAACAAGAATGGGATAGTGTGAATTGGTGTTGTTCCGATATGACTAGGTACTATGGGTGGCTGTGGCAGTAGTTGAGGTTGTGGAGTATGTTGTTGTGTGTTGTGTGAGAGGGTGCACAAATTGGATATTTCATTTGTCCGGAGAGGGGGTGGGATAGTTGGGAAAGTGGTGGTCATGGGAGTATCCAAATATATCTTGGGTCCGACTGAGGAGACAAACAATGTGGGTGCGCTCTAAACGGGTTGTTCGATCATGGGAAGAACATTTTTAGGCGCTGCGGGGGCGTTGGGATCATAGTATGTAATCTAGTCAATTTTGACTACGCATCCTTCGTGGGGGAACATCATGAGGAGGAATACTGAAGAAGCGACAGCTTTCATTTTATACATGTAGCTACATCCCAGAAGGAGATTGTAATCAAGTTGAGCGTTGATGACCTCTATATCTATGAGGACCAGTTTCCCCCCAAGTTGTATGGGTACATTCACTAACAAACCCTGTGGTTGAGCTGCACGGCTATTGTAAGCTCGCAATGCGGTAGTTGGCGTTTTTAGCGTTGGGGATCCAAGTTTCTGCCATATGAAAGTTGACATAATGCAGGTGGAGGCACCTTCATCGATTATGCATTGATGAACGACAAGGTTGCGAATGGAACAGAAACCTGAAAATCTAGAGATGAAGGTAGACGAGGTTCGGCTTGGTTTAAGTTGAAAGCCATCATGTTGGAGTCATTAGGGTCTATGGCACCAATGGAAGATAACAACAATTTTCTCTGTGCAGGACAATTTTTTAGGATTTCTAGAGCGGACATAACAGCCAGGGACTGAGCTAAGTCTTCTACAATGTTATAGTTTGAAGCTGCATGAGTGTTAGGGTTATTGTTGATTTGTCTTAAAGGGATGCGAGGTGCTTTTGGCCCCCCATCCATGGGAATATTAGGTATGCTAAGTGGTTGGTCAGTTGGGAGGGTACTCGAAGACGGATCGGTAGGTGTGGTTTCAGGTGCTGAGCCGTATTGATTTCGGCGGGTTTGAAGGTTGACATCATTTGATGACATCATTAGCAAATGGTGAGTATTGGACTCTGTATGCTGGTAGCCAGTTGTCGCATAGGTAATTTACTGTTGTGTTGCAGCGGGTCTGTTAACACCCAAAAAGTGCTCACTACCTCATCTACCCCATTACATGACTCATTTGTCCATTTTCCTACCATATTTCCCTTAAAAACCCTGAAAATCCCACTAAAAAGCCTCCAAAAGGCTTAAAATGCCTCCAAAAGGCCACAAAACCATAAAAAAGCCTCAAAAAGGCTAAAACACCCCTTTTCCTCCAAAAAATATCCAAAATTCCTCTAAAATAGCAAAAACCCTCTAAAGAGGGAATACGAAATATAAAATAATGAGGAAAAAGGAGGAAAAAACCCTATACAGCTGACCTAAACCATTTGGTTCCCAAAACCATGGGCCAGCACTCCACCACCAAAAAACTATAAATAGGTGATGGAGACCCCTCATTTCATATCCACAATCAAGAATACCCTTACTCTGCCAAAATCTCTCTTGAAACCCTAGCTCACCCTTGAGCTACTTTCACCATTGAGAGCCCCTTTAGGCCCATTTCCACCATTGGAGAAAGAGAAGGAGCAAAGTTGGAGTTTGGAGCAACCCTCTTGGACCATTGCAAGAACTTCACCAACCTTCACATTGGAGGTAAAGCTTTAATACAAAAAACCATTTACATTATCTCTTGTCTTTTTATGTTTCATGCACTTGCTTAGTATAATTTTCATTTTAATATCTTGTCTTTTAATTACTGTTTATTGAACTGCTACTAAGGAGTCCCTTCTCCTTAGTAGGTGCTCATTCACACAAGATGGGGTGAAAACCCTAGCTACAGTTTTGGCGACTCCACTAGGTTTGAATTTCTGGTTACAATTTTTAAATAGTTTCCTGTCTTTTTCTGTTCGGCTGTCCCTTTCGGCCGCCGTAAACCGCATCTTTTACCCCCTGCAGTAGCGTTCCGACCGCGTCTTTCAGGCACTTACCTGCGATCCAACCGGGGCTCTCAGACTGTTTCCGGCAACCCGCCGGCCGTTTTCAGTCTGTTACCTGCGATCCGACCGCGGCTATTAGCCTGTTTGGGACGGTCTGACTGCGGCTATTAACCCTTTTCCTGCGTCCCGCCTGTAGCTTTCAGCCAGTTTCCCACAACCCGTCGGCGCCTTTCGGCGTTTTTCCTGCGTCCCGCCTGCGGCTTTCGGCCAGTTTCCCGCAACCCGCCGGCGCCTTTCGGCGTTTTTCCTTCGTCCCACCTGCGGCTTTCGGCCAGTTTCCCGCAACCCGCCGACGCCTTTCGGCGTTTTTTCCTGCGTCCCGCCTGCGGCTTTCGGCCAGTTTCCCGCAACCCATCGGCACCTTTCGGCGCTTTTCCTGCGTCCCGCCTGTGGCTTTCGGCCATTTTCCCGCAACCCGCCGGCGCCTTTCGGCGTTTTTTCCTACGTCCCGCCTGCGGCTTTCGGCCAGTTTCCCGCAACCCGCCGGTGCCTTTCGGCGTTTTTCCTGCGTCCCGCCAGCAGCTTTCGGCCATTTTCCCGTGACTCGCCTGCGACTTTCGGCATTTTTCCTGCGTCCCGACTTCGTTTTTCAGCCTAAAACCCGCAACCCGACTGCGACTGTTCAGCTGTTTTCCGCAGTCCGACCGCTCAGATTTGCCAAAAACCCACAGTCTGTTTTCTGCATTTTTCTTTGTTTTGAACCTAGCACTTTGCTGCACTATTTTCTGCACCAGCACAGCCATCTGTCTTACCTGCAGCCACCCTTCCTTATAGCCTTTTTCTGCAGTTTTTATTTCTGTTTCATTTACAAGAACCGTTTTTACATTTTCAGCATTTTAAATTGGAAAAAGAAAATTGTGCATTTCAAAGGTTAATTTCTGTCTTGTTATTGCTAGTTAGAAATTTGCCCTCCCTAGTGTCACTTTTTACTTGGGTTCATCATCATCTCACACGCACACACTCTGTCACCTAATTCAAGTGAACCTTAAAAAGTACTTAACACAACCAACATTCTAACCCCACTTGGGGAACACATAAGAATTTTTGTAGTTAGGTAGGATCGGGGGGATAGGCATCCAAATAACACCCCTCGGTTACTTACACTTGAGACATAGCTGTTGTCCATTAGGGAACCAAAATCCCCTAGTATTTTTTGGCACGGTCACAACCAGTTTATCAGAGGGCCTCTCCCCTAGGAGGGTTGAAGTCGCCAGATTGGTTCCGGAGGCCTGAGTGGAATACCGCAATCCATTCAGTAACCGAAGGGCTACCTTTTGCAGTTCTCGGGGTATCCCTGTATGGGGGTACTGCGGTAAAAGGACCAAACGGCAGATTCACCTTTTCTGGACGTGTCATGAACGGGGTATCTTAGTTAGTTTTCTTCTAGGATTGACTACCCGGTGTCCCTCCCGGTAGGGGGATATCTTTAGCCACTTGGCTCTCCTATCCATATTGTCTGACTTGGATTTCATCACCTTGCAGAGGATATGTCTAGTTGAGTCAGAATACTATTTAGTTAGGTGTTTGCATGCTCCCTTACCTCCTTTTGGTCTAGTGAGTCCACCATTTTTATTTTTTAGGAAACTTGCTGCTTGTTGGTATTCTGACCATTTCTGTTGTTACTCCACTTATTGTAGCACAGCTATTACAGTAGGTGTTTTGAGTTGGTTGTTGGCCTGAGTGCCATATTTTTTGAGCTCTCCTTCTGCACACTCAGTTGCATTAGGGTTTTTGAGCTGTTTTTCACTCAACACAACCCCCAGATATTTGACACCATCTGTCACCATTGAGTCCCCGAGACATTCGCGGCGCCTCAGGGGCGAGCCCCCACAACACGGTTCACTTGACACCACCCGTCATAGACTTAGATCATCATCACTTGATACAACTCATCATAGATCTCGAGCTTTGTCACTTGACTCCACTCGTCAACGGCATAGGACTCCGTCACCAGATATTGACGCCCCTTACTTTACCTTCGATTCTGAGACAGAGTGTGAGAACCCCATTTACACCGCCCCTACTAGCCCCATGGCTGGCACGACTTCCACTCCTTTCGTTGTAGGGACCATTGGTGGCACATCCACCACTACACCAGTTACCACACCTTCTTTGGGTATGCCCTCGATGGGGGCCACATCCACCATTCCGGTCACCGTACCCATTCCCGTAGCTGGCATACCTATCACCACTCCACCAGTGACTCACGCTACCCTTGGTGGTGCAGGACCATCCTATACCACCTTCGTCACACCCGCTAGTATGTCACATCCTTCTACTAGTTTTCCATTCATGGCTAGCCTCAACCTTCCTGACCTAGCCAGACTGACTAACGATCCTATCATACACGACCCTACCTGGCCTCACATGCCCACCAAACTCCCCTCTGACATCCCTAAGTTTGAGGGCAAGGCAGGTGAGGACCCCCAGAACCACATTATGTCCTTCCATCTATGGTGTTCCTCCAACTCCATAGTGGACGACTCTGTCTGCCTCCGTCTGTTACAGCGCACCTTCACTGGCTCTGCAGCTAAGTGGTATATCGAGCAACCCCCTAGGACCCATGCCACCTTTACCTCCCTTGCCTCGACCTTCCTGCAGTTCTTTCAGTTACCTGTCTGCTATGACGCGAGAGTTGAGATCTTACTGTCTTGCAGACAGAACACGGCTACCCACATCACTGACCACATTCATGAGTGGGGTCGACGCCGCAGCCTCTGCAAGATCAAGTTAGACGACCGTATCTTCTTAGATTGGTTCCTAAAATCCCTCCTTCCTGTCATTGCCAAGGATGTGGCATCCGAACGACCCCAGTCTGAGGAAGAGGCCATCCTCAAAGCCCAGCAATTTGACCTCATATACGCCCAGTCAGGTTACCTCTATACCATTATACCTGACGCCCCTTGTGGTGAGTCTTCCCAGCACGATGCGCCGGGGGCATCCCACGCCGCAGATGGCATCATTAGGCGTATCACCTCGCATCCCCAGCCCTTTTCCATAGCACGCCCTAGCCATGGCCCCGACCTTTCGTGGGCTACATCACAGTCCGGAGCTACCAATTCGTATGCTCCCATGGCACATCATCACCATTCCCATGGACCCTCATGTCCACCTCAGTGCTTTGGGCACGCCTCCCCCGCCTATGCCCCCCCGGTCGCACCTCAGCCGTATTACCATCCACAGGCTGCACCAGCTCCTGTGACCTCTCAAGCCCAACCTGCTTATTACCCGCCACAGGAAGCTCCTGGGGCCAACCCACAACCCGCTCCGCAGGCATATCCGCAACCCCCACAAGGGTCAACACCTGCGCAGCCTCCACCTACATATTATCCACCGCATCCTGCTCCCACACCTGCACAACCCCAAAACCCACCTGCTGCCCAAGGGCAAGTATACGCCCAACAAAATCAGCAGCAAAACCAGAACAGCCAGCGCCAACAGGGCCAGCAAAACCGTGGCAAGGGCCGTAACCGTAGGAACAACCCTCCTCCAGACCAAGGTGGTCAACCTCCAAATCCCCCAGACAACAATAATGTGGCACCTGCCAACTAAAACCCTGATCGACCACCCAAGCAGGCCAAAAACCCTAACTTGCGAACAAACCATCCTTGTTCTATTTGCGGGGTCTATGGACACTACACACACACTTGCCCACATTTGGAGCGAGCTCGGCAACTATGGATCGATGATGCTCATCGCCAGGGGCATGCGACTCCTCAAGCGCAGCCCAACCCCCAGCCCCCCCAGCAGCAACCTTTGGTGCTGCAAAACCCCTTACCAACCCAAGGCGTAGTGAATGCTCAGCCGTTGGCTCCCCCTCAAGTCAACGCGCCACCACAACAACAACAGATCACATACGCCGCTCCTGATCAACACATGTTCGACTCAGGTACCCACCACTTGTTGATGATGTCATCCACTGATGTCAACCTCCAAACTCGTCGGAACCAATATGGCTCCACCTCGGAAGCCCCTCCCTCCGACAAAACCACCAACGCTCATCCCACCAATCAGACGTTACGTATACCTCCAGCTCCCCTAGATGGCGCTGCCAAAGCACCTCGTTTCCCACTTCGTCGAATCAATAATAACCCCAATGCTCATGCTGCGTCAAATTACAACATTGTTGATGACCTAGCCCAGTCTCCTGCAGCCATGTCTGCGTTAGAAGTCTTGAAAAATTGTCCTTCACAGCGCAAGACTTTGCTCTCCGCCATTGGTGCTATTGACCCCAATGATTCACAACTGATGGCATTCGATTTGGACCATTCCGAACCACGCCTGCCTTCCACTTTAGCATTCCAAGTTTCTGTTTCCGTCCGGAATCTTGTCATCCATCGGTGCATTATCGATGAAGGTGCCTCTACATGCGTTATGTCCACATTCGTTTGGCATAAGTTGGGATCCCCTACTCTCCAGCAGTCCACCACTGCATTACGAGCCTACGACGGCCGTTCGGCTCAACCCAAAGGCCTATTAGCTAATGTCCCCATCCAGCTGGCTGGTAAAACCGTTCTCATTAACATCGAGGTCATCAATGCCCAACTCGATTATAACCTATTACTTGGCCGCAGCTACATGTATGCCATGAAGGCGGTTGCCTCCTCCGTTTTTCTTACCATGATGTTCCCCCATGATGGATGCGTGGTCAAGGTCGACCAACTCACCTACTACGATCCAAATGCCCCCGCTGCACCCGAAAATGTTCTCCACATGGTTGAACAACCTGTTAGTGGTGCCGCTACTTCGTTTGTTTCCTCCTTGGGACCTGGAGTTTACTCAGATCCACCGATGAAATCCACCTTCCAATCCATTCCTCCCCCGTCATCTGCGCCCGACGTATCTGACCTATGTACCCTTTCCCACGATACGCAAACACCTAACAATCAACCGCCCTTGTTGCCTAAACCACCGTTGGTACCTAGCCACATTGGTGTTACACCTATCCACACAATCCCCTTCCTATTCCCTCCCTCGGGAGTAGTAAGCGCCCCAGTTATGGCTACCCTTAGCCTCCCTGGGTTAACCTTGGGATTACCTGTGTGGTATCTTTCGCCTCCCGTTCCCCCGCCGACACCAAACGTCGTCCTACAACCAGTGCAACCCATGGCTACTACTAGTCAACCACCTCTCGGTGTTAATACCCCTTCGTCCTCTACGAATCCCCCCCTCTTATCAAGCACACTGGGGGCAGGGGCCCACAACCATACACTGTTGTACCTCCTCCCAAGACGGTGAAACCAACCCCCGTGTTTCGTGCTCCTCCGAAATGCTCATTGTGTGATGAGTTAGGCCATGTGACTCACCAATGTCCACAGTTACCGGCATTACAAAAACACATGCAGATGCTTGACGACGACCCCAATATCTCGGTTGTCAAACTAGATCCAACCCCTAAGCCTCATGATAAATCATTACGCACTAACCACCCTTGTGCCATATGCGGTGTTTACAGCCATTATTCACATCACTGTCCTGATCTCCCCGATTACAGGGCAGCTCTCTACGAGATGAATAATGTGGATCTTGAGACAGTACCTCCCACCATTGAGGAGATTCACCCCCCGATCTCTCCCCCATCCGGAGAGATCAACACCATTTATATGATCTCTTCAAATACCATTCCCTCGTCAACCGATTTGACAGCCCACACTTTCCGTACCGATGAGGAGATCCTAGAGGCTCTGACTGCCCCGGATTATCCCTAGGACGACATGCACCATCGTTCGTATTTCCTCCCAGAAGAATCTTCCTCTAAAACAGCTACCCAATTCGCGGTTGAATCCAAAGATTTCCTTCCCACCAAAGTCGACTGGTTTAAGGATCCTATTCCTACTCCTGATGCCTTTGAGGAAGGTAACATGGCCAATATCTCACCCGTCATCCACATTGATATCTCTAACCCACCTGGTGCTCTTGAAATCATTACCTTAGGAGCCTCCTGCAGTGAGTCTAAGATTGAGGAGTACAAAAAACTCTTCCAAGAATTCCGTGATGTCTTTGCCTGGTCCTATACCGAGATGCCCAGTCTTGACCCCGCCATTATAGAGCACCACATTGACACATGGCCTGATGTACCCCCTGTTCGTCAGAAACAGCGTCCCATTCATCCTTCCAAGCTACCCGTTGTTAAAGCTGAGGTCGAGAAACTTTGCAAAGCAGGATTCATTTATCCTATTGCTTATACCACCTGGGTTTCAAACCTCGTTCCAGTTAACAAAAAACAAGGCACCATTAGAGTATGCACTAACTTCCGCGATTTAAACCGAGCTTGTCCCAAGGACAACTTCCCCACGCCATTTATTGACCAACTCATCGATGCGTGTGCGGGGCATGAAGTTCTCTCGTTCATGGACGGTTTTTCTGGATACAACCAGATTCAGATCCGTAAGGAGGATCAGTACAAGACCGCCTTTACCACCCCATGGGGCACCTTTGCCTACTGCGTCATGCCTTTCGACCTCAAAAATTCTGGTGCCACCTTCCAGCGGGCCATGACCTATTGTTTTCACGACTTGGTCCATATCCTGCTAGTCTATCTTGATGACCTTACAGCTCGTTCCCGGAAACGATCAGACCACCTTAAAGACCTCCGGCAAGTTTTCCTGCGTTGTCACAAATATAAAATCCGCTTGAACCCACACAAGTGTGTCTTTTGCGTTCCGGCAGGCCGGTTTTTAGGTTTCATTGTTTCCCAAAAAGGAATTGCTGTTGATCCCCTGAAGGTTCAAGCCATTTTAGACCTTCCCTCCCCTTGCACGCTTCGGCAACTCCAGAGTCTGCAGGGGCGGTCCAATTTCCTTCGACGCTTCGTTCCTGATTACGCCACTAAAGTTCACGGATTTTTATGCCTGCTTCGTACCCATGTACCCTTTGTTTGGGATGAGCAAGCAGAAGCTACGTTCGAAGCCCTCAAGAAAGCTCTCACACAAGCCCCTTTGATTTCCCCTCCGGATTTCTCTCAGGACTTCATCCTTTACGTCTCGGCATCCGAACATGCCATGTCCAGAGTCTTGGTTCAAGAAGATGCCTCTCACCAAGAGCATGTCATTTATTACATTAGCCAGACCTTGTCTGGCCCACCCCTACGTTACCCATATGAGGAAAGGTTAGCCCTAGCTGTCGTCTTTTCCGTCCAAAAATTGCGACACTACATTCTGCTCAGTCATACCACAGTCGTTGCCGACTCCAACCCTATGGTCTATCTCTTAACCCGACGACTACTGCAGGGTCGTGTTGCTAAATGGGTCATCATCCTCCAGGAATATGACCTCACTTTCAGAACCCCTAAGAGAACCAAAGCCCTCGCGCTTGCCCAGCTCATCACTGATCTCCCATCCCTTTTACCATCCCCCCAAATCTCCGACGAGTTACCCAACAACCACTTGTTCACCATCTCGTCTGATGACCCATGGTACAGTGACATTTTGTTATACCTTCGCACACAAAATTTTAGACCCAATATTACTCGTGTAGGACGCCGTCGTATCCGCCACCAGGCCTCTCGCTATCTCCTCTTAGGCGATGTCCTTTACCGGCGAGGGGTCGACACGATTCTTCGTCGTTGCCTTACACACGAGGAAGCTGAACATGTCCTCAATGACTGTCATAGCGGTGCCTGCGGCGGCCATTTCTCTGGGATGGCCACTGCCCAAAAGGTCGTTCGCGCTGGATACTTCTGGCCCACACTCTTTACCGACTACATCACCGCGGTCAAGCATTGCCATAATTGCCAACTTTTCACCCCCAAAGCCCAGACACCACCTGCTCCGTTACATCCAGTCGTCACCGTTGGTCCATTTTGTAAGTGGGCCATCGAATTCATGGAGTGTCACCCCCCATCGGCCAATGGCCATAAATACATCATTATCGCCGTCGATTACTTCACCAAATGGGCCGAAGCCATGCCTACCTTCAATTGTACCGCTGACACCGTTGCCCGTTTCTTTTTTAACCACGTTATCACTAGATTCGGGGTTCCTAAACAGTTGGTCTCAGACCATGGTTCACACTTCGAAGATTCCGTTTGGCGCGAGTTATCCACCCTCCTCAAATTCGAACATCAGTTCTCCTCTGCTTACTACCCCCAAGGGAACGGCCAAGTAGAGGCCATTAACAAAATTCTCAAAACCATCCTTCAACGCACTGTTGACCGACATAAGTCCAATTGGCACCACATGTTGTTCCCCGCCTTATGGGCTTACCGTACCTCTACGAAGACCGCCACTGGTTTTACCCCGTTTCATTTAGTTCACGGTGTAGAGTCTGTCCTCCCCATCGAGTGTCAGATACCTGCCTTACACATCACCGTCGAGCTTCTCCCCGACACCTCCCCACTTGAGCAACGTCTGCTATCCCTCGAACAAGCTGATGAAGACCGTCGTGCCACTCTCCAGACCATTGAAGCCGCCAAGAACCGCTCCAAGGCTGGTTACGACAAACATGTACACCCTCGAACTTTCCATGAAGGGGACCTCGTCCTCGCCTATGACCAAGCCCACGAAAAAACTGGCAAAGGAAAGTTTGAGTCCATGTGGCAAGGCCCTTACATCGTGCAGACCTGCCTCGGCAAGGGGGAATACATTTTAATTGACTCAGAAGGTCACCCGTTGCGCAAACCCCGTAATGGGTTGTATCTTAAGCGTTTCTATCCCTAGAATAACTCGCGGCCCCATTGGTCCGCATTGTACAGTTTGCTTTCTTTTTGTTTTTCACCTTTTTTACCACGATCTTACATTCATCATTTTTGCATGATCACAGATGGACCCTCTTCCACCTGATTACATTGGCTTCGCTGATGGAGCAAGCCGCTGGTCTCCAAACATGGCTTCTGCAGCATGGGTCTTATATTCCCCTTCACACGACTTGATTCACCTTGACAGAATATGTATAGGCGCTGCTACCAATAACCAGGTGGAGTATGATACTGTGACTGGTCTCCTGACTGCTGCCCTCCAGATGGGCATATGTCACCTTCATGTGTTCCTTGACTCCCAGCTACTTGTCTCCCAGCTCAACAACTGCTACCAGGTGCGTGATCCCTGCCTATTTAGAAAATTCCTGCGCACAAAACAACTCAGCCGACAGTTTGAATCCATAACATTCACCCATGTCCCAAGAGCTCAAAATAGTGTCGCGGATCAAATGGCCAACAACATCCTAGATTGGCACATCAATCACACCATGTAAAACCTCCATCATGCATAACATCTCATAAAAATATATAAAAACCCAAAAATATTGCAAGGGGCATCCACATGCCTATCATCACATAAACATTTGCATCCATGTGCAATAAAAATAAAAACACATAACATACACAAGGGGCATCCATGTGCCCACCATCTTATACTACTTGCATCCACGTGCAGTACAAACATATCACAAACCATAAGCGCATCCACGTGCGTACAACTAAAACATCATCGTCAAAAGGTGCATCCACGTGCATATATATATATCAAAAAATACATGTTCATCGGCTGTACATGTCTTGAGTACCCCCGTACTCATCTATACACAAAAAATATCTATACATCTCATAAGATACATGCCGAAGCTACAAAACTCGGGGGGATTCCCCTGCACTCCCTAATGAGAGTCATACCCTGCATCACTGCCTGCATCAGCCGCCTCCGAGTCCTCCCCTCGCTCCTCCTCCAGCAGCTCCTCGTCCCTTGCGGGCTCCTGTGCCCGAGCCCTGTCCTCCAGGATAGCCACCCGGATCGCAATCGACCGGAACTCCCGGGGTACCCTCATGCAATCCTGTATCACATCTGGATCCACGTCCCGCCATCCCTCGTCGGTCAGTCCAACTAGCAACCGATCCATCAACACTCGTATGGACTCCAAAGTCCCCTCTGCGTCCCGCCGACGCACCTCGCCTCGGCCGGGCAGGGCTGGTACTCGCCACATGTCCCCTGCGCGCCACATGCCCTGGCGGTGGTCTCGGACCCACATCTGTAGATCACACATCAGTCAGTCACAGTCTATATCATAACACACATCATGCATAAATCTTGACATCCCTAACATGCAAGAAAATCAATACGTACCATCTGGTCCCCATGCCTGTCCTGGTGCCCGTGGTGCCTCTGGGTCTCCCGTGTAGTCCATATCCCTATACGGGTAGTCGTCCAGTGGCAGTGGCATCTGTAGCCACTGCAGGTATAAATCCTGGGTAAATTACCTACCCACCTCACCGCCACCCCGACGGTGCATCATATCCCCCCACCGCACCATGCGCGGCTCCCTCAGCCCTCCTGCCCGGACCGGTACCCGCGGTCGCAGTGTCGGTACCCGCTCCATAAAGAACGCACATAGAAAGGACCCGTAGCAGAATCCCTTCCCAGATTCCTTCGCCGATGTCAGCTGCCGCTGCACACAGGTGAGGAACATCTGGACCCACGCATAGTAGACCCCATCCAGTACGTGCTCCACTAGCTGCATCTGGCCCCCAGACACCTTCTCCGGTGACTGGGACCCCAACACGCGAACCACACATGCTGCAATAGCCTATATCGCCGGCTCCTGTAGGTCTATCACCCGGAGTGCATTCCTATGCACCCTAGCCTCTGGAGCACAGTACCGCTCCATCATGTCCTCCATATCCACATCGGCGGATACTCACGGCTGCGTATCCGCCACCCTACCCAGACAGGGCAACCCCGTCAGGAAATATACATCTGTCAGGGTGAGGTCCACCCTCTCACCCTGCACCCTGAAAGCCTGTATGTCTCGCTCCCAGAAACTCACTAGCCTGTTCAGCAGCAACCCTGCCGAATGCATCATAGGTACCTACGCGAACTTCAGCAGTCCGCACAATCCCAACACCGCCCGCACATGACGATCCTCCCGGATGAAAGCCACTATCTCATTTGGGATCTCCCTCTCTCTCCATAGTACCAGCGGCATCCTGTCAAACACGCAAGGCAAACTCATCAGACTCATGTCAAAGAAATAAACCTTGCCCCCCCCCCGAGGAAGTCCTAATAGCTCGCTCCAAAATGCGGCTTTAGGCCCCCTTGCCGCGGTTTCTGACCGCGGCTGTTTGGCCCACAGTCGCGGTCCAAAACCGCGACTGTCAGTCCCGAACACACGGTACCAAACCGCGTGTTTAGCCTCGAAACACGCGGTCCCAGACCGTGTATTCCGACCCGAGACCCGCGGTCTCCACGCGCGTCATCCACTGTGAAACCCGCGGGCTCCGACCGCGGCTCCCTCCTACAAACCCGCGGTCCACCCCACGTGGACCATACAAATACCCCCTGGGACCCACTACCCATCCCTCGAACCCAAAAAACATGCAGGTATGAGTTTGACGGAAAACCTGTATCTCCCGGATCTGAAATCGGCCGGTCGGATCGTCTAGAAACACCAACTAAGCTCTGGTCAACTCTGATCACTAGTCAAAGTCAAATAGTACAAATGAGACTTGTCATATTGGACCCACTCATTATTTATAGTCCGTTGACGTTTTCTTGTTTTGGCCATTCTGAACCCATACGGAGTCCATTTTTCGAACCATTTCCACCACTGGAATCAGCACGACGAGACCGTCATGATGGTCAACTCGTTGTGTTATTTTTTCCACGTCATTTTTTGCACATTTTTTAGACGCCACTAGTCGCCTCGGTTTGCGTGCCACTTCGGCTGCTCTCCATTTTTCGCATATTTTATATCATCGAATTCATTTTTCCGAGCCAGTGCTGATGCTTGAGATCATTTCTTGCTCTCACCCCCATATTTTTTGGGTATTTTTTCCAAAACACCCCCCGTCGCCTCAGTTTGCGTGCCACATCGGCCGTTATCCATTTTTGACACTCTTTATATCTCCGAATTCATTTTTCCGAGCTCGTGATGATGCTTGAGATCATTTCTCACTCTCACTTGGTACAATTTCAACATTGTGTCCTGACACCTTGCTCCCTCAGTTTGCACGCCACATCGGCCGCCATCGGATTGTTCCACATTTTTACATGAGCCATTCACTCCTGTCATACTGTATTAACTATTTCGTTATTTTTCCACCATTCATTACCCCGCAAGGAGGCCCACCAGTGTTCCGCCACACCCTCATTCTTGGTCATCATAAATGTCCCTTGATTGAGCACTTCCTCCTTGCCTGGCAATTTCTTTTGTTCGGTATAATTTTATCCCTTTTTCGGGCCGGACAAGTCCTTTACGAAAAAGGCACTTAGGGAGTTTCTGTTAATCTCTTTTCTGACTCCTAAAACAATGAAAAGATCGCCGAGCAATCTTGCTTCCTTTCATGCTCGTTAAAGTACCTGAAAGGGCGTCTATCTGGTATAAGTTTACCCCTTTTCCAAACCTGGTAGACTAATTACGAAAAAGGAATACTCTAGTCACACCGGCTAGAAGAGTTCTTCATTGCATCCTTTTATGCTTCTTTGGGCCTTGGAGACTAACACACGAAAAAGCAACCCCCTGGAGTCTTCTTATCGCTTTCAGACTCTCTAAAAACTGAAAGCAACCACGAGCATGAACTGTCCTGGGCTCGTACAAATCCACACGATAGTACCATTCCATTATTTCAGAGTCTTCTTATCGCTTTCAGACTCCTTAAAATTGAAAGGAATCACGAGCATGAACTGTCCTGGGCTCGTATAAATCCACACGACAGTATCATTTTACACACACTTCTTCTAGTTCCTTAACCCATGAAGAAGTCATCCCGTGCCTCTTGGCACTATGATCGATCATCTCGGCAGCACCCCCAATCAGGTCACCTTTTTTCAGAGTAGTCTGCAGTCTCCTGCCATTTTACACCAGCTTGAGTCTCCCTCATCCCAGTCACTATCCTTGATCCATTACAGCTATGATCCCTTTCCCATTAGTCAGTTTCATATGCTGCCCGATCATCCCCGCCATCATACTCTGAACAAAGGAAGTTTGAGTCCACCCACTCTTCTTGCCCAGTTATCCCCCCCAGTTTGTCAGTCCTACCATCAGTACTCTCACACTTCGATTCTCCACCTCGCGCTCCTATCAAGGAAACATCATTGCCTTGCTAGTTGCAGGTCTCCCTCTGTCGACGACAGCCCCTCTATTCTAGAGGATAGACCCAGAGGTCCCTTCGCCTTGGACCCATCACCATCTGTGGTGAGTGCCTATGGATCATTTTGAGAGGAGTCATCATTGCCTCTCCGAATGGTTGTTTCTCACATGCTCGACTTCAGCACCTTGATCGCATCGTTGAGAATTGCGCAGGGTTTATATCCCTTCCATTTTTGGTTGAAGACCCCGGATCTCCCCCGACTCTAGCACATTGGTGAGTCACTTCGGAACGCCCAGTTATATGTTCCTGTGGATGTCCGGGTTGCGTTGGCGATTGTATTCGGAAGCCATCCAATTATATGCTTCCTTGAGTACCCAGTTCAGTCCCAGTTCCGTCCTAGTTCAGTGTACCATTGAGAGTATGACCCTTTGTCACTCTGATCCAGCAGCTCATCAGTTCCTTTGGTACCACACTCAGTAGCACTGTTGTCATTCCAGTGTATCAGTACTTCAGCTCAGACATGGTCAGCCCAGCAGTATGTCCCATATTTGTGTCCTCTCTGGACCCCTATGATGTACACAGTGGTTCTCTATGTATCCTACAGGTCCCCCTTTTTCGGGCCTTCCTGTTATTTTTATGTATCTTGATACGAGCATGGGTATGCCCGCCTCGTCCATATATTGAGATTCTTCCTCATTCAGTATTTGAGGCCATGTATATTTCAGGTCCCCATATTTTGGACCCCATTATTATTATTGTTTTATATCTTGATACGAGCATGGGAATGCCCGCCTCGTCCATATGATCAGATGATTCCTCATCCATTATTGAGGTTATGTACTTTTAGTTTTTGCAGTTGTTTGGGATCGTTGTTCCAGGCTCCAGTTTGTTTCTTCTCTTTTCCACACCCCAGGAAAACCATACACGACTTATGATGTCTGTCGGCCATACGATGAGCTCCTGCCCTCACACATCAAGGGGCAATCTGTTAACACCCAAAAAGTGCTCACTACCTCATCTACCCCATTACATGACTCATTTGTCCATTTTCCTACCATATTTCCCTTAAAAACCCTGAAAATCCCATTAAAAAGCCTCCGAAAGGCCTAAAATGCCTCCAAAAGGCCACAAAACCATCAAAAAAGCCTCAAAAAGGCTAAAAAACCCCTTTTCCTCCAAAAAATATCCAAAATTCCTCTAAAATAGCAAAAACCCTCTAAAGAAGGAATAAAAAATATAAAATAATGAGGAAAAAGGAGGAAAAAACCCTATACAGCTGACCTAAACCATTTGGTTCCCAAAACCATGGGCCAGCACTCCACCACCAAAAAACTATAAATAGGTGATGGAGACCCCTCATTTCATATCCACAATCAAGAATACCCTTACTCTGCCAAAATCTCTCTTGAAACCCTAGCTCACCCTTGAGCTACTTTCACCATTGAGAGCCCCTTTTGGCCCATTTCCACCATTGGAGAAAGAGAAGGAGCAAAGCTGGAGTTTGGAGCAACCCTCTTGGATCATTGCAAGAACTTCACCAACCTTCACATTGGAGGTAAAGCTTTAATACAAAAAACCATTTACATTATCTCTTGTCTTTTTATGTTTCATGCACTTGCTTAGTATAATCTTCATTTTAATATCTTGTCTTTTAATTACTGTTTATTGAACTGCTACTAAGGAGTCCCTTCTCCTTAGTAGGTGCTCATTTGCACAAGCTAGGGTGAAAACCCTAGCTACAGGGTCGTTGTGGGGGATCCATTGGACGAGTGTTCACCACTCCTTCGTTGGGTAGAGGATTTTGTAGTATCATGGGTTGCGGCTGAGGAGGTGGTGCTGGCTGTGCAGCATGTCCTTGTCATTGGGCATCATTGGTCCAGAGTTGACGCACTTAATCTAAATGGGGGCAATTATGCGTCTAATGGCCGTAGATCCCGAATATGGAACACGAGTGGTTTGTTCTCAAATTAGGATTTTTGCCCTGTTTTGGTGGACGATCAGGGTTTTGATTTGCAGGAGCAACGTTATTGTTCTTGGGAGGATTAGGTGGTTGTCCTCCTTAGTTTTGTTGTTGGTTATTGCCGCGGTTTCGTCCTCTTCCGCGATTTTGTTGACCTCCTTGATTACGCTAGTTTTTCTGGTTTTGAGGTTGGTTTTGCTATGCGTATACATGCCCTTGGGCAGTAGGTGGGTTTTGAGGTCGTGCAGGCGCTGGAGCAGGCTGCGGTGGGTAGTAAGCGGGAGGGTTCTGAGGTGGACCTGGTGCTTGTTGTGGTTGTGGGTAACCTTGAGCTACTGGAAGTGTTGGAGCAAGAGGTGCTACCTGTTGAGGATAATAAGCCGATTGGGCTTGTGGGTGAACCAGAGTCTGATGGGCCTGTTGGTTATAATATGGAGGTGGTGTATAGGTTGATGGTGCTTTCCCATAACACTATGGTGGACATGAGGGTCCATGAGTGTGGTGGGTGTGTATTACTGGAGCATACGAAGTTGTAGCTCTAGAATGAGATGTAGCCCTAGAAAGGTCTGGGGTGTTGTTTGTGCTCGTCATGGTGAAAGGTTTGTTTTGCGCCATAACTTGGCCAATGATACCGTCGGCGACATGGCATACCCCTGACGCGTCGCTCCAAGATGGATCGCTACGAGGGGCATCTGGTAAGATCATGTATAAATATCCAGACTGGGCATATATGAGGTCGAACTGCTGAGCTTTTAAGATGGCTTCTTCTTCCGACTAGGGTTGTTCAAAAGCTACATACTTGGCGATGAGAGGGAGGAGTGATTTGAGGAACCAATCTAAGAAGATACGGTTGTCTAGCTTTATCTTGCAGAGACTACGGTGCTTATGCCACTCATGGATATGATCAGTGATGTGTGTAGCGGTGTTATGTCTACAAGACAGTAGTATTTCGACTCCCGCATCATAGCGTATAGGTAGTTGAAAGAATTGAAGGAAATTTGAGGTGAGGGATGTAAACGTGGGGTGCATCCCATGTGGCTGCTCAATGTACCATTTGGATGCAGAGCCAGTGAAAGTTCTTTGTAAAATTCGGAGTCGAATAGAATCATCTACTATGGAGTTTGAGGAAGACCATAGGTGAAATGACATGATATGGTTTTGGGGGTCTTCCCCAGCCTTTCCTTCAAATTTTGGGATGTCTGAGGGGAGCTTTGTGGGCATGGGGGGCCAAGTAGGGTCATGTTGGATGGGATCATTTGTTATCCTAGCCAAGTCTGGTAGTTTAAGGATAGCCATAAATGGAAAACTAGCAGAGGGGTATGATGTTGTCATGGGGGCATAAGTGCTGGTGGTGGCGTTATGTATTAGGCCACTGCCCCCTAGGGGGATATTTGTCATGGGAGGTATGTTCCCTCCACCTAGAAGACTGTGGGAGGGGCCCGCACCACCAAGTGCAATGGAAGTCAGAGATGGGTTGGGAAGATGTCCAAGAGGTGTTGGAATCTAAGTGGTAGCGGGGATAGTGGGTATAGTTGCCATAGTGGGCATGCCTAAGTTAGGTGGGTGTCCTGTATTGGGCAGGGGTCCCATGGTAGGCATACCTAATGTAGGTGTAGGTCCCATATTAGGCATCCCTAAGGGAGGTGTGGTAGTTGTGGCTACCGTGGTGGTCGTTGTGGTGGCGGGGGTGGATGATGTTCCACCAACAGCCCCTGTGAAAAAGTTGTCGTAATGCGAACTAGACATGGGGCTAGTGGGTGTGGTGTATGTGGGATTTTCGGATTCTGCCTCAGAATCAGATGTGAAATGAGGCGCGTCATAATTAGATGATGGGGCTCTGTTCCGATGATGTGTGGAGTCAAGGGAACTGTACTTTGGGGGGTCTCCTTGGAAGCGCCGAGAACGTCTCGGGGAATCAATGGTGACAGTTTGTGAAAAAAATACTAGGTGGTGGTGAGTGAAAAACTCTAAATCCCTAATGCAACTGTGCATGCAAGAGAGGAGCGCAGAAAATAAATGGCACTCAGGCCAAAAACCAACCTCAAAACACTTACTATAATAGTTGTGCTATAGTAAGTGGAGTAATAAAAAAATGTGGTCAGAAAACCAACATGCAAGCAGTTCCTAAAAATAGAAAAATGTGTACTCTATGACCAAAGGGAGGTAATGGAGCATGCAAACACCTAACTAAAAAGTATTATCACTCGACAAGGTATATCCTCTGCAAGGTGATGAAATCCAACTTGGACAATATAATTTGTAGAATCAAAGGCTAGATACCCCCCTACCGGGAGGGACACCGGGTAGACAATCCTATAAGTTGGGTCACTAAGATACCCCCCCCGTTCATGACACGTCCGGTTGGGTGAATATGCAGTTTGGTTCTATTGCCACTGTACTCCCATAAGGGTGGTACAACGAGGCTAAATCCAAAGATGGGTAAAAAACCAACAAGGCTCAACCAAGAGAAAAGAAGAGTTCTGGTCACAACCAAGGCATGGAGCAGTCAAGAAATAGGCCAACAAAGACTCAGGATCATCCAAAGAAAACCCAGCAACAACCAAAAGTCATAAATCAACCAAAGTCGGAGTTGTACGCTACTGTCGAAGGAATACTTGCGGGTACCCGCGAGCAGTAGAGTAAACAGAGGCTGGTGTACGCGGGCAGAGCTAAGCTCACCCGCGAGTAAGGAAAGGAAAATGGGCAAACAAAGAGTCCAATGCTCAGAAAAAACCAGTTTGCTATAGTGTATCTCAACGGCCAATCAGTGACTCAGAGCTTCGACAAACAACAACTCTAATTAAGGACTAATGCTAAAAAATCTCCAAAAATGGATGTTTTCCCCAGCGAAGTCGCCATTTCTGTTTTGGAGAAAACTCACTATGGCTTGGGGTAGACCACAACAGACAACTGACTACCATAGATTAACTCAATTCTTAGTACTATTCTATATAAATGACAATGCTAAGATCATGAATAATATAACCAACCTCGATCCAAACGTTTGATGTAGATCCCCGTTGGAGCTTTCAATCCATGCACTTGAATCTGCAAATTAGTCTTGACAACCAATACATAACAAGTATATATAATATATAAACGACATTAACATCATCAATAGCAATGGTCCACAAAATTATAAGTAAATGCAACCCAATGTAGTATAAACAACATTCACAACATTAATGGACGAGAATATGAGTATTTCTATTAATAAACAACAAAAAGTACAATGTGATATGACCTCTTGCCGACAACCAATCTGAACCAAGATCTGGGTCAATCCACTTGTGCCTCCACCACTTCAATCCTCCATGGAATGGAAAACTCAAACTATGATAGGAGTTTGGAAGGTGAACATAAGGGGTTCACAACTACAAGGATCAATGAGTGTAGACTCAAGATAGGGAAAAAATCCACTAGAGTTCACTTGCTCTTCTTTCTCCTCCCGTACATAAGCCATATGTGCTCAATATATAGTCCTCCCAAAGGTAAGTGAAAGGACACATCGAGACGTTTCGGGGCAAATGGAGGGCCAAAGGTCACCCTATGACCGCTTTTTGGGAGTAAAAAGTAATAAACTAGTGATTTTTACCATTTTACATGCTACCCGTGGGCTATAGTGATGCAACTCGTGGGTACGCCCACCGTAATGATGCAGCTAGCGTACAAGGAAAAAAATAGGGAGAAATAATGTCTGAAGGATATAAAGTGGATCTGAGTCAGTGAAATGGATCCTGCAGGCCAGAGAGTGTTGATGCTCACAAGGTGGAAAATTATGCTGTAACACACGTACTCGACGTATATCGAAAGGTGTTTCACGTACTCAGTAGTATATCAGAAGGCTCTTGCAATACGGTTGTGCATTAGTCAGCACCAAAACGGATTTGAGCTCCCACATACCTTGCGTATATTGGGAGACACTCTTAGGATTCCTGAAACCAACTGAGCTAACCATTTGGCCATCTTGGCAGAGTAATACACTGAGAACAACACTCAGGGAGCTACTACGCACGTACTATCAAGTAGTCGAGTTATATGGTCAGGGGTACGATCCTAATCCTCCCTGGTTAGTGCTCTGAAAAATTCGGTCGAGTATAACTGTTGGACCCTGGAGTATATCGCAAGTTGCGAAGCCTTAACAATCTCGTGAGGTTCCAGACTTCTGTATCCACACCTATCACATAAGTTTTATTACGGCCTTAGTTTGTGTAGATTTTTTTTTACTACTTTTTCTTTTGTTTAGTATAACGTTAGGAGAAATTTTGGTTTAGTCATTCTGGCTGAACAACCTGTGAGAAGGTCCTGTAGAATTTTGAACTTACCACCCGAATACTCCCTTAATTAGGAGGTCATTTTGAGGGTAAGCATGGCCACACAAGTTATGGTCATGTCTCCTGAAGTAGAAAACTCTACTATGGAGTCCAGAGCAAACATGTTTCCTCCTGATTCACCAACCTCTAACCCATCAAGGGCTGAAGAGGAAGAACCTTCCACTTCACACGACACGTCCTTCTACCACGTGATGCCAAGAGAACCTGGATCCTTAGAATGTTTAAATACATCCTAGGATGATCCTGTATCTGCAACATTCAGTCCATGTTCATCTTTTTGGGACACCTCTCTCGGGAAACAATGGGCCCATTTGGCTATAGAGCAAGAGCCAAAAAACATCCCTTTTTGTTGGGCTCCTCATGCCCAGCGTTTGGCTACTGTCTTTGAACTCATGAACGAACTACGCCAACGTAGTGACACATTTCGGTGCCAGAGCCTCACATGTCAAAGAAACAACATTCCGAAGACACCAATTGTTCAATATACTCCCATTCGGTCATTATCTTTGACTTCACCGAAGACAACCATTTACAACGTGACCACTTACGAACGTGGTCAACCTTCATTTCCTACGAGCACACCTCTCAATCAGGGGACCGGTTCTACGCCGCAAGTGACTCAGAGTGTTGAAGGACAATAGTCCAACACCCCTACCACTACTACTACTAGAACGTTACCTTCCCCTCCTCCACCCCAAAACTCGCTCGGAGGTACTCTTTACCTCTTGGTATTGTCATGCATAGTGTTCCTCCCATAGTAACTAGTCAATAACCCATTATGAGTCAACCATCCACTAGCGGTCAACACATTGTTACTGGGGGGAAACCCTCACTTTTTAGCCATAATTCGAGTGGAGGACTGCCAATTGGTCATTCCCTTGGAAGCTCTTTACCTATTGTGGGACCCACCTTGGGATTACCCCTTGGTGGGGGACCATCCAATCCAACCCAACCACCATGGATTCAAGCGTATCCAGGTTATCTTAACCCTGTGCCGGAACAAATTAATCCCGGAAACGTACTCCAAGGGATACATTATCTTGGAAACTCATACACTCCATGGGAACAATTTAATGTTGCACCAATTGGACCCCCACCAACTCTTCCTCATGCCCCACCACCCCCACCATTGTATGGTCCACCTCCTTTTGGAAGAGATGGAGTCCCACCTCATTCCACTGGTGGAGGGCCTCCTTATTCTAGTAGAGGCGGAGGACCACCACCTTCTGGTAGTGGAGGGCCCCCACCTTATGGAGGAGGCCCACCTCATTCTAGTGGCGGTGGCCCACCTTATTCCGGTGGTGGCAGAGGACCACCACCTTTTGGCAGTGGCGGACCCCCACCTTATGGAGGCGGCCCACCTTATTCTGGAGGTGGTGGCCCATCTTATCTTGGTGGTGGAGGTGGTGGCCTATCCTATCTCAATTGTGGATGTGGTGGCCCACCCTATTCTGGCGGTGGAGGCGGTGGACCCCCACCTCCTGGCAGAGGCGGAGGACCCCCACCTGGGGGTCCACCTTATTATGGCAGTGGAGGACCCCCACCTTTCGGTGGTGGACCACCTTATTATGGCGGCGGACCTACCTATGGTCCACCACCTGGAGGCCCACCCCCTTATGGTCAATTTCCAGAGGGAACACCTTATAATCAGTCGATCCAAGGTCCTACTGGTCAATACTATCACTATCCACAGCCGAACCAAGGTCCACCTTATGCCATATCTGTTAACACCCAAAAAGTGTTCACTACCTCATCTACCACATTATATGACTCATTCGTCCATTTTCCTACCATATTTCCCTTAAAATCCCAAAACATCCCATTAAAAAGCCTCCAAAGGGCCTAAAATGCCTCCAAAAGGCCACAAAACCATCAAAAAGGCTAAAAACCCCCTTTTCCTCCAAAAATAGCAAAAATCCCCTAAAAATGAATAAAAAATATAAAATAATGAGGAAAAGGAGGAAAAAACCCTATACAGCTGCCCTAAACCATGTGTTTCCTAAAACCATGGGTCAACACTCCACCACCAAAAAACTATAAATAGGTGATGGAGATCCCTTATTCCATATCCACAATCAAGTATACCCTTACTCTGCCAAAATCTCTCTCGAAACCCTAGTTCACCATTGAACTACTTTCACCTTGAGAGTCACTTTTGGCCCATTCCCCACCATTGGAGAAAGAGAAGGAGCACATTGGAGCTTGGAGCAACCCTCTTGGACATTGCAAGGAGCTTCATCAACCTTCACATTGAAGGTAATATTAATACAAAATCCTTGTTTACAAATTGTTGTTTATTTTTCATGCACATGTTTTAGAGTAGTTTTTATTTCTGTTTTAGCTTAATTATTTACATTTACTGAACTGCTACTAAGGAGTCCATTCTCCTTAGTAGGTGCTCATTTGCACAAGCTAGGGGTAAAACCCTAGCTACAGTTTTGGCGACTCCCCTAGATTTTGAATTTCTGGTTTCCGTTTTAAATTTTTTCCCTTTCGGCTGTCCCTTTCGGCCGCCGTACATCGCGTTTTTTCCCTCTGCAGTCGCGTCCCAACCGCGTCTTTCAGGCCCTTACCTGCGACCCGACCGCGGCTCTCAGACTGTTTCCGACACCCTGCCGACGGATTCAAGTCTGTTACCTGCGATCCGACCGCGGCTAATCAGCCTGTTTGCTGCGATCTGACTGCGCCTGTCGGCCATTTTCCCGCGTCCCGACTGCGGCTTTAAGCCCCTTTCCGGCGTCCCGACAGCGTCTGTTAGCCATTTTTCCGTGACCCGACTATGTCTTTTTCCCTGTTTCCTGCGTCCCGACTGCCTCTGTTGGCCCGAAAACCGCGACCTGACCGCGTCTGTTTCCCTCAAACCCGTGGTCTGCCTGTTCTGATTCGCCACAGACCCGCGGTCTGATTTCTGCATTTTTTCCTGTTTTGAGCCCAGCCCCTTTTGCTGCAATATTTTCTGCATCTGAACAACCCTCTGTCCTACCTGCAGTCCCACTTCCTTACAGCCTTTCTGCAACATAATTTATGTTCCCTTTACAGAATCTTTTTAAAATTTCAGTATTTTTAATTCAGAAAATTTTGCAAGTAAAAGTTTCAATTTCAGTATTATTGATAGTTAGAGGTTGCCCCCCTTGTGGCACTTCTATTTTGGGTCCATCACCTCACGAGCACACACTCTGTCACATAATTCAAGTGAGCCTTAAAAAGTACCTAACTGAACCAAAATTCTAACCCCACTTGGGGAACACAAAAGAATCATTGTAGTTAGGTAGGATCGGGGGGATAGGCTTCCAATAACACCCCTCGGTTACTTTCACTTGAGACATAGTTGTTGTCCAAATAGGGAACCAAAATCCCTTAGTACTTTTTGGCACGGTCACGACCAGTTTATCAGAGGGCCTCTCCCTTAGGAGGGTTGAAGTCGGGAGACTGGTTTCGGAGGCCTGAGTGGAATACCGCACTCCATTCAGTAACCGAAGGGCTACCTTTCGTGGTTCGCGGGATATCCCTGTATAGGGGTATTGCGGTAAACGAACTAAACGGCAGATTCACCTTTCTGGACGTGTCATGAACGGGGTATCTTAGTTGCCATTCTTCTAGGATTGACTACCCGGTGTCCCTCCCGGTAGGGGGATATCATAGCCACTTGGCTTTTCTACTCATATTGTCTGACTTGGATTTCATCACCTTGCAGAGGATATGTTTAGTTGAGTCAGAATACTTTTAGTTAGGTGTTTGCATGCTCCTTTACCTCCCTTTGGTCTAGTGAGTCCACCATTTTTTATTTTTAGGAAACCTGCTGCTTGTTGGTATTCTGACCATCTTTGTTGATACTCCACCTATTGTAGCACAGCTGTTGCAGTGGGTGTTTTGAGTTGGTTGTTGGCCTGAGTGCCTTGTTTTCTAGCTCTCCTTTTGCACACTCGGTTGCATTAGGCATTTTTGAGTTGTTTTTCTACTCACCTCAACCCACAGAGATTTGACACCATTCGTCACCATTGAGTCCTCGAGACATTCTCGACGCCTCAGGGGTGAGCCCCCACAGCACGGTTCTCTTGACACCACCCGTCATAGATTCCGATCATCATCCATTGATACCACCCATCACAGATCTAGAGCCTTGTCACTTGAATCCACTCGTCAGCGACATAGGACCCCGTCACCAGATATTGACACTCCTTACTTTACCTCCGATTCTGACGAAGAGTCTAAGAACCCTATTTACACTGCCCCTACTAGCCCCATGGCTGGCACGACTTCCACTCCTTTTTTTATAGGAACCATTGGTGGCACATCCACCACTACACCAGTCACTACACCTATTTTGGGTATGCCCTCCATGGGACCCCCATCTACCGTTCCCCTCACGGTACCTATTCCCGCAGCGGGAATCCCTATCCCCACTACATCAGTGGCTCACACTACCCACGGTGGTGCTGGACCATCCTCCACCACCTTAGTTCCCCCACTTGGGGGCACCATCCCAAATCCTGTCCCTCCACTTGGGGGCATTGGCCCCAACTTGGTCCAACCCACTACTGTGTCACATCCTTCTTCCAGTTTGCCATTCATGGCTAGCCTCAACCTACCTGACCTGGCCAGATTGACCAACGACCCTATTCGACACGACCCTACATGGCCTCATATGCCCACCAAGCTCCCCTCCGACATCCCTAAGTTCGAGGGCAAGGCCGGTGAGGACCCACAAAACCATATCATGTCTTTCCACCTATGGTGTTCCTCCAACTCCATAGTGGACGACTCTGTTCGCCTCCGTCTCTTACAGCGCACCTTCACTGGCTCTGCAGCAAAGTGGTATATCGAGCAACCTCATGGGACCCACGCCACCTTTGCTTCCCTTGCCTCGACCTTCCTGCAGTTCTTCCAGTTGCCTGTCCGCTATGACGCGGGCGTTGAGATCCTCCTATCTTGTAGACAAAACACGGCTACCCATATCACGGACCACATCCATGAGTGGCGTCGACACCGTAGCTTATGCAAGATCAAACTAGACGACCGTATCTTCCTAGATTGGTTCCTCAAATCCCTTCTCCCTGTTATTGCTAAGGATGTGGCATCAGAAAGACCCCAGTCTGAAGAAGAGGCCATCCTTAAGGCCCAACAGTTCGACCTCATTTACGCCCAGTCGGGTTACCTTTACACCATTATACCTGATGCCCCTCGCGGCGAGTCCTCCCAGCACGATGCGCCGAGGGAATCCCACACTGCAGACGGTATCATTGGCCGTGTTTCTTCGCATCCTCAACCATTTTCCATAGCACGTCCTACCCCTGGCCCCGACCTTTCACGGGCTACCTCACAGTCTGGAGCAACCAACTCGTATGCTCCCATGACACATCACCACCACCATGGACCCTCATGTCCTCCTCAATACTTCGGTCATGCGACTCCCGCATATGCCCCCCCAGTCGCACCTCAACCTTACTACCATCAGCAGGATGCCCCAGCTCCTGCGCCTTCACAAGCCCAACCCGCTTATTATTCGCCATAGGCAGCCCCTACGGCAAACCCACAACCTGCTCCGCAGCCATATCAGCAACCTCCTCAAGTTGCTACACCTGCTCAGCCTCCACCTGCATATCATCCCCCGCAGCCTGCTCCCGCACCTGCGCAACCTCAGAACCCACCTGCTACCCAAGGGCAAGTCTACGCCCAACAAAATCCGCAGCAGAACCAGAACAACCAACGCAACCAGGGCCAACAGAACCGCGGCAAAGGCCGTAATCGTGGGAACAACCAACCTGTATACCAAGCTGGTCAACCGGCTAATCCCCCCAACAACAACAATGCGGCCCCCGCTAACCAAAACCCTGATTGCCCGCCCAAGCAGGCTAAAAACCCCAATTTGAGAATGAACCATCCTTGTTCTATCTGCGGGGTCTATGGCCACTACACACATACTTGCCCACATTTGGAGCGAGCTCGGCAACTTTGGGTTGATGATGCCCACCGCCAAGGGCATGCGGCTCCTCAGGCGCCACCTAACCCCCCTCAACCTCAGCAGCCACCTTTGGTGCTGCAAAACCCATTACCAACCCAAGGCGTCATGAACACTCAGCCGTTGTCTCCCCCTCAAGCCAACGTGCAACCCCAACAGCAAATCACGTACGCTGCTCCCGATCAACCCATGTTTGACTCGGGAACTCACCACTTGTTGATGATGTCATCCGCCGACGTCAACCTTCAGACCCGTCGGAACCAATATGGCTCCACCACTGATGTACCTCCCACTGATAAACCTACTAACGCTCATCCCAATGATCAAGCGTTACGTATCCCTCCCCCTCCGCTAGATGGCGCTCCCAAAGCCCCTCGTTTCCCACTTCGCCGTATCAACAACAACCCCAATGCGCGCGCTGCGTCAAACTACAACATTGTAGACGACCTAGCCCAATCTCCCGCAGCCATGTCTGCGTTAGAAGTCTTGAAGAACTGCCCTTCCCAGCGCAAGACTTTACTCTCAGCCATTGGGGCTATTGACCCAAATGATTCGAATTTTATGGCATTGATTTGGACCAGTCCGAACCACGCCTGCCTTCCACCTTAGCATTCCAAGTTTCTGTTTCCGTTCGGAATCTTGTCATCCATCGATGCATCATCGATGAAGGTGCCTCCACATGCATCATGTCTACGTTCGTGTGGCAGAAGTTGGGATCCCCCACTCTCCAGCAGTCCACCACTGCATTACGCGCCTACGACGGTCGTTCGGCTCAGCCCCAAGGCCTCCTAGCCAATGTCCCCGTCCAGTTAGGTGGAAAAACGGTACTCATTGACATTGAGGTAATCAATGCCCAATTGGATTATAACCTTTTACTTGGCCGCAGCTACATGTGTGCCATGCGGGCGGTTGCCTCTTCCGTCTTTCGCACCATGATGTTCCCCCATGAGGGACGCGTGGTTAAGATTGACCAGCTCACCTACTATGATCCCAGTGCTCCCGCGGCACCTGAAAATGTTCTCCCCATGGTTGAACAACCTGTTTCTCGTGCCACCACCTCGTTTGTTTCCTCTACGGGGCCTGGAGTCTACTCAGACGTGCCGATGACCTCCACCTTTCAATCCATTCCTCCCCTGTCATCTACGCCCGAAGTGTCTGACTTATGTACCTTGTCCCACGACAACCAACCACCTAACAATCAACCACCCTTGTTGCCTAAACCACCATTGGTACCTAGCCACATTGGTGTTACACCCATCCATACGATCCCCTTCCTAGTCCCTCCATCGGGAGTAGTAAGCGCCCCGGTCATGGCTACCCTTAGTCTCCCTGGGTTAACTTTGGGATTACCCGTATGGTATCTTTCGCCTCCCGTTCGCCCGCTGACACCAGACGTCGTCCTCCTACCGGTGCAACCCATGGCTACTACCACTCAGCCACCCCCCAGTGTCTCTACCCCTTCGTCCTCCACGACTCCTCCTCCTACTCCCAAACCCACTGGGGGTAGAGGTCCCCAACCTTACACTGCTGTACCACCTCCCAAGACAGTCAAACACCCCCCAGTATTTTGTGCTCCCCCCAAATGCTCGTTGTGCGACGAGTTAGGCCATGCGACACATCAGTGTCCACAGTTACCAGCCTTACAAAAACACATGCAGATGCTCGACGATGACCCCAACATCCCGGTTGTCGAACTAAACCCCACCCCTAAGCCCAAAGACAAATCCCTGCGTACCAACCACCCCTGTGCCATATGCGGTGTTTACGGGCATTATTCCCATCATTGTCCCGATCTCCCGGATTACAGAGCCGCTCTCTATGAGATGAACAATCTGGATCTTGAGACGGCACCACCCACCATTGAGGAGATCTATCCTCCGGTCTCTTCCCCTTCAGGAGAGGTTAATACCATTTACATGATCTCTTCAACCACTACCCCCTCGTCAACCGATTTGACGACGCAAACTTTCCGTACTGATGAGGAGATTATTGAGGCCCTTACCACCCCGGATTATCCCTGGGATGATATGCACCACCGTTCCTATTTCATCCCAGAAGAATCCTCCTCTAGCACAGCTACCCAATTCACAATTGAGTCCAAAGAATTCCTTCCCACCAAGGTCGACTGGTTCAAGGACCCTATTCCTGCTCCTGACGCCTTCGAGGAAGGTAACATGGCTAATATCTCACCCGTTATCAACATAGATATCTCTGACCCCCCTGGCGTCAATGAATGCATTGCCGTAGGAGCCTCCTGCAGTGAACAAGAGATTGAGGAGTACCGAAAACTCTTCCGAGAATTCCGTGATGTCTTTGCCTGGTCCTATACCGAGATGCCTGGTCTTGACCCTGCCATTATAGAGCACCACATCGACACATGGCCTGATGTACCCCCCGTTCGTCAAAAACAGCGCCCCATTCATCCTTCCAAGCTCACAGCTGTTAAAGCCGAGATTGAGAAACTGCGCAAGGTAGGGTTCATTTATCCTATTGCCTATACCACATGGGTTTCAAACCCCGTTCCCGTTAACAAAAAACAAGGCACCATCCGAGTATGCACTGACTTCCGTGACTTAAACCGCGCTTGTCCCAAGGACAATTTCCCCATGCCATTTATTGACCAGCTCATCGATACGTGTGCGAGGCATGAAGTCCTCTCGTTCATGGATGGTTTTTCTGGATACAACCAGATTCAGATCCGTAAGGAAGACCAGTACAAAACTGCCTTTACTACCCCATGGGGCACCTTTGCCTATCGCATCATGCCTTTCGGCCTCAAAAATGCTGGTGCCACTTTCCAGCGGGCCATGACCTATTTCTTTCACGACTTGGTCCATATCCTGTTAGTCTACCTTGATGACCTTACAGCTCGTTCCCGGAAACGATCTAACCACCTTAACGACCTTCGGCAAGTATTTCTGCGTTGTCGCAAATATCAAATCCGCTTGAACCCACACAAGTGTGTCTTTTGCGTTCCGGTAGGCCGATTGTTGGGTTTCATTGTTTCCCACAAAGGAATTACAGTTGACCCTCTAAAAGTCCAAGCCATATTAGACCTTCCCTCTCCTCGCACGCTCCGGCAGCTCCAAAGTTTGCAGGGGCGATCCAATTTCCTTCGACGTTTTATTCCTGATTACGCCACTACCGTTCACGGTTTCTTGCGCCTGCTCCGTACCCACATACCCTTCGTCTGGGATGAGCAAGCAGAAGCTGCATTCGAAGCCCTCAAGAAGGCTCTCACACAAGCTCCTCTGATTTCCCCTCCGGATTTCACACAAGACTTCATCCTTTACGTTTCGACATCCGAGCATGCCGTATCTGGAGTCTTGGTTCAAGAAGACGCTTCTCACCAAGAGCACGTCATTTACTACGTCAGCCAGACCTTGTCTGGTCCACCCCTATGTTACCCATATGAGGAGAGACTTTCCCTAGCAGTGGTCTTTTCCGTCCAAAAATTGCGACACTATATCTTAATGAGTCATACCACAGTCGTCACTGACTCTAACCCCATGGTATATCTTCTAAACCGGAAGCTCCTGCAAGGTCGTGTTGCTAAATGGGTCATTATCCTCCAGGAATATGACCTTACCTTCAAAACACCTAAGAGCACTAAAGCCCTCGCGCTTGCCCATCTCATTACTGATCTCCCTTCCCTTCTCCCGGCCAAACCAATCTCCGATGAGTTACCCGACAATCACCTGTTCACTATCTCGTCCGATGACCCATGGTACGGTGATATCTTGTTATACCTGCGCACACAGAAGTTCAGACCCAAAGTTACCCGTAATGGACGCCGTCGCATCCGTCAACAGGCCTCTCGGTATCTCCTCTTAGGCGATGTCCTTTACCGGCGCGGGGTTGACCTAATTCTTCGTCGTTGCCTTACACACGAGGAAGCTGAACAAGTCCTTAATGACTGTCATAGCGGTGCCTGCGGCGGCCATTTCTCAGGGATGGCCACTGCCCAAAAGGTCGTCCGCGCCGGATACTTCTGGCCCACACTTTTCACCGACTGCATCACTGCGGTCAAACACTGCCATAATTGCCAACTTTTTGCCCCCAAGGCCCGGACACCTCCTGCTCCGTTACACCCAGTCGTCACCGTTGGTCCCTTTTGTAAGTGGGCCATAGACTTCATGGAATGTAGACGCCAGTCTGCCAACGGCCACAAATATATTATTGTTGCTGTTGATTACTTCACCAAATGGGCGGAAGCCATGCCTACCTTCAATTGTACCGTCGACACTGCTGCCCGCTTCTTTTTCAACCATGTCATCGCTCGATTCGGGGTTCCTAAGCAGTTAGTCTTTGACCACGGTTCCCACTTCGAAGATGCCGTTTGGCGTGAGTTATCCACCCTCCTCAAATTTGAACACCAATTTTCCTCTGCTTACTACCCCCAAGGGAACGGTCAAGTAGAGGCCATTAATAAAATTCTCAAAACCATCCTCCAACGAATGGTTGACAAGCATAAGTCCAATTGGCACCACATGATGTTCCCTGCCTTATGGGCTTACCGTACTTCCACTAAGACCGCCACTGGTTTTACACCATTTCATCTAGTTCATGGTGTAGAGTCTGTCCTCCCCATCGAATGTCAGATTCCTGCCTTATAGATCGCCGTTGAGCTTCTCCCCGACACTTCCCCCCTCGAGCAGCGTTTGCTGACACTCGAACAAGCTGATGAAGACCGTCGGGCCACTCTTCAGAACATCGAAGCTGCCAAGAACTGCTCCAAATCCGGTTACGACAAACATGTTCACCCTCGAACTTTCCATGAAGGGGACCTCGTCCTCGCCTATGACCAAGCCCACGACAAAACTGGCAAAGGGAAGTTTGAATCCATGTGGCAAGGCCCTTACATCGTGCAGACCTGCCTAGGCAAGGGGGCATACATCCTCGCCGACTCCGAAGGCCGTCCTTTGCGCAACCCGCGTAACGGGTTGTACCTTAAACGCTTTTATCCTTAAATAACTCGCGGCCCCATTGGTCCGCATTGTACAGTTTGCTTCCTTTTTTGTTTTACACATATTTTCCACCATTGGAATCAGCACGCCGAGACCGTCATGATGGTCATCTTGTTGCATTATTTTTACACCGTCATTTTTTGCCCATTTTTCAGACGCCACTAGTCGCCTCGGTTTACGTGCCACATCGGCCGTTCTCCATTTTTCACATATTTTATATCATTGGATTCATTTTTCCGAGCTGGTGATGATGCTTGAGATCATTTCTCGCTCTCACAGCCAGATTTTTCGGGTATTTTTCCAAAACACCCTCGTCGCCTCGGTGTGCGTGCCCCATCGGCCGTTACCCATTTTTGACACCCTTTATATCGCCGGATTAGTTTTTCCGAGCTTGTGATGATGCTTGAGACCATTTCTCGCTCTCACTTGGTACAATTTTAACATTGTGTCCCAAACACCTTGCTGCCTCGGTTTGCGAGCCACATCGGCCGCTATCAGATTGTTCCACATTTTTTACATGAGCCATTCACTCCTGTCATACTGCAAATGTTTCGTTATTTTGCCACCATTTCATCTACCCCGCAAGGAGGCCCGCCAGTGTTCCCCCCACCCTTGTTCTTGGTCATCATACATGCTCCTTGATTGAACACTTCCGCCTTGCCTGGCCATTCCTTTTGTTCGGTATAATTTTATCCCTTTTTCGGGCCGGAAAAGTCCTTTACGAAAAAGGCACTTAGGGAGTTTCTGTTAAGCTCTTTTCTGACTCCTAAAACAATGAAAAGATCGCCGAGAAATCTTGCTTCCTTTCATGCTCATTAAAGTACCTGAAAGGGCGTCTATCTGGTATAAGTTTAACCCTTTTCCGGACCTGGTAGACTAATTACGAAAAAGGAATACTCTAGTCACACCGGCTAGAAGAGTTCTTCATTGTATCCTTTTATGCTTCTTTGGGCCTTGGAGACTAAATCTACGAAAAAGCAACCCCCTGGAGTCTTCTTATTTGCTTTCAGACTCTCTAAAATTGAAAGCAACCACGAGCACAAACTGTCCTGGGCTCGTAAAATCCACACGACAGTACCATTCCATTACTTCAGAGTCCTCTTATCGCTTTCAGACTCCTTAAAATTGAAAGCAACCACGAGCATGAACTGTCCTGGGCTCGTAAAATCCACACGAGAGTACCATTTTACACACACTTCTTCTAGTTCATTAACCCATGAAGAAGTCTCCTCCCGTGCCTCCTGGCACTATGATCGATCATCTCGGCAGCACCCCCAATCAGGTCGCCTTTGTTAAGAGTATTATGCAGTCTCCTGCCATTTTACCCCAGCTTGACTCTCCCTCAGACCATTCACCCTTCCCAGATCCCATACAGCTATGATCACTTTCCCCTCAGTCAGTTTCATATGCTGCCCGATCACTCCCATTATCATACTTTGAACAAAGGAAGTTTGAGTCCACCTACTCTACTTGCCCAGTTTTTCCCTCCCAGTTTGTCAGTCCTACCATCAGTACTATCACATTTCGGTTCTTCACCTCGCGCTCCTGTCAAGGAAACATCATTGCCTTGATAGTTGCAGGTCTCCCTCTGTCGACGACAGCCCCTCTATTCCAGAGGATAGGACCAGAGGTCCCTACGCCTTGGACTTATCACCATCTGTGGTAAGTGCCTACGGACCATTCTGAGAGGAGTCATCATTGCCTCTCTGAGTGGTTGTTTCTCACATGCTCGACTTCAGCACCTTGATCGCATCGTCGAGAATCGCGTAGGGTTATATCCTTTACATTATGTGTCGAAGACCCCGGATTTCCCCCGACTCTAGCACATTGGTGAGTCCCTTCGGAACGACCAGTTATATGTTCCTGTGGATGTCCGGGCTGCGTTGGCGTTTGTATTCGGAAGCCATCCAGTTACATGCTTCCTTGAGTACCCAGTTTCAGTCCCAGATCAGTTCCAGTTCAGTGTACCATTGTGAGTGTACCCCTTGTCACTCTGATCCAGCAGCTCATTAGCCCCTTTGGTACCACACTCAGTAGCACTGTTGATTGTTCCAGTGCACCTGTTCTTCAGTTCACACATGATCAGCCCAGCAGTATGTCCCAGATTTGTGTCCCCTCTGGACTCTTATGATGTACACAGTGGCTATGTATCTTACAGGTCCCCCTTTTCGGGCCTCACAGTTCTGTTTATGTATCTTGATACGAGCATGGGTATGCCCGCCTCGTCCATACATTGAGATTATTCCTCAGTCAGTATTTGAGGTCATGTATATGTCAGGTCCCCATTTTTTGGACCCCATTGTTATTGTTATGTTATATCCTGATACGAGCATGGGAATGCCCGCCTCGTCCATATGATCAGATGATTCCTCATCCATTATTGAGGTTATGTACTTTTAGTTCTTGCAGTTGTTCGGGATCGTCGTTCCGGGCTTCGGTTTGTTTCTTCTCTTCTCTCCACACCCAGGAAAAACCATTCATGACTTATGATGTCCATCGGCCATACGATGAGCTCCTGCCCTCACACATCAGGGGGCAATCTGTTAACACCCAAAAAGTGTTCACTACCTCATCTACCACATTATATGACTCATTCGTCCATTTTCCTACCATATTTCCCTTAAAATCCCAAAAAATCCCATTAAAAAGCCTCCAAAGGGCCTAAAATGCCTCCAAAAGGCCACAAAACCATCAAAATAGCCTCAAAAAGGCTAAAAAACCCCCTTTTCCTCCAAAAATAGCAAAAATCCCCTAAAAAGGAATAAAAAATATAAAATAATGAGGAAAAGGAGGAAAAAACCCTATACAACTGCCCTAAACCATGTGTTTCCTAAAACCATGGGTCAGCACTCCACCACCAAAAAACTATAAATAGGTGATGGAGATCCCTTATTCCATATCCACAATCAAGTATACCCTTACTCTGCCAAAATCTCTCTCGAAACCCTAGTTCACCATTGAACTACTTTCACCTTGAGAGCCACTTTTGGCCCATTCCCCACCATTGGAGAAAGAGAAGGAGCACATTGGAGCTTGGAGCAACCCTCTTGGACATTGCAAGGAGCTTCATCAACCTTCACATTGAAGGTAATATTAATACAAAATCCTTGTTTACAAATTGTTGTTTATTTTTCATGCACATGTTTTAGAGTAGTTTTTATTTCTGTTTTAGCTTAATTATTTACATTTACTGAACTGCTACTAAGGAGTCCATTCTCCTTAGTAGGTGCTCATTTGCACAAGCTAGGGGTAAAACCCTAGCTACAATATCAATACTATCAGTATCTGCAGTCGAACCAACAACTGCCCTTTTTGGCTACTTTGGACCTACCCAACCTGTCTCGTCTAATGAATGATCCCATCCTACTTGCCTACAATTGGCCACCAATTCCAGTCAAGTTACCATCTGATATTCCCAAATTTGATGGAAAACTCGGTGAGGACCCAAAAAACCATGTGATGACCTACCACCTATGGTGCTCATCGAATTCCTTGATGGACGACTTGATCTGTTTAAGGTTGTTTCAAAGGAACCTCACCGACCCAGCTGCTAAGTGGTATATCAAACTACCACCGCACTCCTTTCCTGATTTTTGCTCTCTTGCTATGTCTTTCTTGACTCATTTCCAGTTACCCATTCGCTACGAAACTGGTACGGACCTTCTGACTTCACTTCGTCAAACCACCACAACTCATATCTCTGATCACATCCATGAGTGGCAGAGGAGACAACATCTCATTAAGGCTCCCATTCCAGACCAACTCTTAGCGGGCTAGTTTACGAAGTCTCTTTTACCCGTCGTAGCTCGATACGTGGCCATGGGAGGGGTCGTCACCGAGGAACATGCTATTTCCCATGCCCATTACTTAGACCTGGTCTATGCTCCGTCTGGAACATTGTATGACATTGTTCCTAACGCAACCCGCCCTACGTACGACCCTGCTAAACCACCTAAGGGACCTCAGGATGATGTGATCATTGGTTCCCTTAACTCCCAGGCTTCTACTCAAATTGGTGGACCGTCGAACCCCCAGGGTTCTTCCCCATCCCCAGCACAGGCTGGCAGCAGCACCACCAAGTCATCCACTCCTACCTCCACCGAAGAGGTGAATTCTGTTCAATTAGCTTCACCTTAGAAATACGGTGGTAAGAAGAAGAAAAAAACGATAAACCCAAGAAATCTTCTAACTAGCAGGAGCCCAAACCCACCCCTGAAGACACCAAACAGAAGAGGAAGTTGAAGTATCATTGTTTATTGTGTGGTGGTGACCATTTCTTGACTCCACCGAGACAAAGTGAAGAAGTTTCTCAATGGAAACTCCACTCCCGCAGTTCTCAACAATCCCTTCCCCACTTAGAACCAATAACTGATCACTTAAAACTCTCCTTCACGCGGAGAGGAATCCTCTACCGCGCATGTTCTCATGATGCGTAGTGAGATGGTTAACTTGAAAACACGTTCACACTTGTATGGCTCAGTCCCTACGAAGGAACCCGTTGGAAGTAATACTGGAAAAGATTCCACTTCTATTCCCGACATTACCGTGCCGATAGCTTCTCTTACCATTGAGAAGCATTCCTTAGAGTTTGTGTTGTGTCCGCCTAAGAGCACGATTCAAAAATCCGTTTTCAATCCCAATGATTAGGCAGCTCATAAATACAACATTGTAGAGGACTGGGCCGAATCCCCTTGTGCTATGTTGAAGCTTGTTGGCAGGAAGTTCGGTAAAGTGATATCACAACATCTCCAATGCTGCGACAAGACAGAAGATGGCGCAAAAGGCGACAAGCGGAAGATTACTTTATGCATGTATGGGTCAATTGTACCGTGGATTGCGGGTTTTCAGACGTTTGGACCACATATTATGTACTGTTGAGTCAGTTATATCGCATAATGCGGGTTTTTGGTCGTTTTTGGACTAGGTCAGTTAGATATTGAGTCATTTGTCCATAGTGTCGGTTAACAAGTTGTTAGAAAGTGGACAAGAGTTGTAAGGCAGAAGCCTATACATAGATAAGAATTGTAAGTGTTGTAGGGAATCATCGAATGCTGGAGATATTGTGCGAAGCTCTGTTGTTGGTTGTATGTCTTCCGGGTATGTTTTGACGTCAAGAGTCATTGCGGAGATCTAGTTTTTGCAGAGACATTGTATCTAGGTTAACAATGATAATATGATGAAGTTGTTTTGGTACGATCTCTATGTTCAATCTGTTTAGTTATGGTAATGTGATGTTGCACTATACAAATAATGTCATGCTTCTTTGATGTGATACTTGTTTTACAATTACTGTCGTTGCAATGATGAATGTCTTGGTTGAATATTTCTTTAATACCATGTTCAATGCTTAGAAATCTATGTCCCAGTTATGCAATAAGTTTAAGTATTACAGCCGCTTCATTCGGCGGAAACATGGTTCCGTATGCTCTTCCTAGACGCCTCGGGTGAGACCTCATATGCGCTACAGGTGTTGCTGGGTGGGATAAAACCTTTCCGGGTCGGTGGCCAGGGAGACTGCGGTATGTGTCAACAGTGAGTGGAACCCCTGTTGATTGGAGTCGCGCTAACAAATGAGTTAGATATTGAGTCATTTGTCCATAGTGTCAGTTAACAAGTTGTTAGAAAGTGGACAAGAGTTGTAAGGCAGAAGCCTATATATAGATAAGAATTGTAAGTGTTGTAGGGCATCATCAAATGTTGCAGATATTGTGCGAATCTCTGTTGTTGGTTGTATGTCTTTCGGGTATGTTTTGACGTCAAGAGTCATTGCGGAGATCTAGTTTTTGCAAAGACATTGTATCTGGGTTGACAATGATAATATGATGAAGTTGTTTTGGTACAATCTCTGTGTTCAATCTGTTAAGTTATGGTAATGTGATGTTGCACTATACAAATAATGTCATGCTTCTTTGATGCGATACTTGTTTTACAATTACTGTCGTTGCAATGATGAATGTCTTGGTTGAATACTGCTTTAATACCATGTTCAATGCTTAGAAATATCTGTCCCAGTTATGCAATAAGTTTAAGTATTATAGCCGCAACCATCCTCCTACATTCGGTGGAAACATGGTTCCGTCTTCTCTTCCTGGACGCCTTGGGTGAGACCTCATCTGCTCTATAGGTGTTGTTGGGCTAACAACACTGTGGAATCCCTGTCGACTGGAGTCGCGCTAACAACACTAGAGGTCTTGCAGAACTGTCCCAACCAGCGCAAGAATATTCTTGCTACTATTGGCGTGGTCGATCCAGATTCCTTGAATACAATCATGTTTCAACTTGAGTACTTTAAATCGAGGCTTTCCCACTAGCTCGCATTTCGAGTTGCCATGAAATTCCCTAGGAAAACTGTCCATCGCACTGTACTAGATGAAGGTGCTTCTACCTCGGTCATGTCGATTTCGTGTTGGAGAGACATTGGTTCTCCCGAGTTAAACCATTCTCTCACTACCCTGAAAGCATTTGACAATCGTGGCTTTCAACCCCATGGGCTGTTACAAGCCTTAGCAGTAGAGTTGGGGGGTAAGACCGCAACCATTAACGTGGAAGTAGTCGCAGCTCCTTTGGATTATAATGTTTTACTTGGTCGTAATTGGTTTTATGCCATGACTGTGGTCGCGTCATCTGTCTTCCGCATTGTGCAATTCCCTCATCAAGGTGGAATTGTCACTGTCGACCAACTGGATTTCTGTACACCAGACACCGCTACTCATCCCATCGATAATGTCCTGTTACTCATACAATATTCGCAGTCATATGAGAGCATGGGGGTCGGCCTCATAAAAGACTCATTTCTTATGGGTGGCTTTTCAACCCCGGATTCCCCTAACCATGTTTCCACGGTGAACATGATCTCCTCTTTCCCCAACTCCACCGATCAATGGCTTGTACTTGATGAAGCCACCATGAACCTGATTGGAGATACCATGCCTCTTTCACCCATTGAACTCACTGATGAGGCTATCTAATAAACGCCTGAGGACCACTTGGTTGTGGCCTCTACATCCTATTCTCTACAGTGAATGTCATCCTTACTTGATCCTCTGCTCCATACTTTGCACTCGGACAAGTCCATCATGGATATTATGAGTGCAGATGACCCTCTGTGGGAAGACCTCCACCACCGATCGTCTTTCCTACCCCCATTGGATTCTGTAGAGAACAACATCGCCACCATTTTTACATCGCATGTCTATCCTTTCCCCCAGTAACCGATACTCACGTGTCATATGGTCACTGAGGGAAACTTGGAAAACATTTAACCAACCACTCCGATTGACATCTCAGTTACCCCTGGTGTAGTGGAACATATTTTTTTAGGCCAGAAATGTTCCCCTGAAGAGGTTACTACTTTTACGTCCTTATTCAAGCAATTCAGAGATGTGTTTGCTTGGACCTACAAGGAAATGCCCGGGATAGATCCTGCTATCATTTTGCATGAGATTAAAACCTATCCCGATGCTAAACCTGTCCATCAAAAGTTACGATTGATACACCCTCAAAAAACTGCGACGATTAAGGAAAAAATTGAAAAGCTCTTGAAGGTTGGTTTCATCTACCTTGTTCCATTAACAAAATGGGTATCAAATGTCATCCCTGTGGCTAAGAAGCAGGGAACCATCCGGGTCTATGTCGATTATCGGTATTTGAATAAGGCTTGTCCTAAGGACAACTACCCCACTCCCTAAATCGATCAGATCATAGAAAATTGTGCCGAAAGTGTCATCTTCTTATTCATGGATGGCTTTTCCGGTTACAACTAGATTGATCCACTCGACTGACCAACATAAGATAACTTTCATCTTCCCTTGGGATACGTTTGCTTATCGCAAGCTCCCTTTTGGTCTAAAAAATGCTGGTACCACATTCTAGCGGGCCATGTCGTATGCTTTTCATTACGTGAAGGACTTTGTGGAACCCTATCTCGACGATCACCCTAATCATTTGCGACAACGTGAATTCCCCATAGATCATCTGAAAACCGTATTCCTCGAATGTAGGTGGTACAACATCCGCCTGAACCCTCACAAGTGTATTTTCTGCATCGAGTCCGGAAGTATTTTAGGCGGTACAACATCCGCATTGATCCCTTGAAGTTGGAAGCCATTATCGCTCTCCCACCTCCTACTGATGTTACAGAACTACAAAATTTGCAAGGGAATGCTTACCTATGGCGTTTTGTCTGTAATTTCGCTCAGAAAACACAGGGCTACATGAGATTACTAAAGAAGGACGTCCCATTCTTTTGGGACGAGCAAGCGCAACAATCCTTCGACAGTCTGAAACATGCCATTACTCATTACCTTGTGCTCCAATCGCCCAATTACTACAAGTATTACATCCTTTATCTCGCTGCTTCTGCCACCACGATCGCCATGGTCCTGGTCCAAGAGGACAAAAACGCCCAAGAACATGTGATTTATTACCTCAGTAAGGGTCTTATTGAAACTGAAACTTGTCACTCACATGTCGAGAAACTCACTCTCGCGACAATCATTGTTGTCCAAAAGTTTCATCATTATATATTGCTCTGCACCACCACCATTATTGCCGACTCGAACCCCATGTACCACGTTCTGACACGTCAAGTACTCGGGGGAAAGTATTCACGCTGGATTGTGATACTTCAGGAATTCGATCTCCTCTTCGAGAAGGCCAAATCTAAGAATTCTTTGGTGTTTGCTGAGCTCATCTGTGATCTTCCCCGTGTTGATTTAGGATTTGATCCCAACGATTCTCTTCCAGATGAGTCGTTGTTCCTCATCAGCACGTCTGACCCATGGTATGGAGATATTACCTTATATCTTCAAACCCAACATTTCAACCCCCAACTATCTCGTGACGATCGCCATTGTATCTGTAAAATCTCAATCACAGCAGAACCTAGCTACTATGGATTCCTCACTAGTGAAAGATTGCACAAAATTTGCAAGAATAGCATAAATCTGTAAATGAATGAAGAACAATACACATGAAATGGGTGAATAATGTCAATATTATTAACTATCCAACCTCAAAATAGGTTAAGAACACTCATATATACAAATTTGGAAGAATTCGAATCCATCTGGAGTGTTCACACTGATCTAGCTTAGAAATAGCTCAAACCCCCCTAGGTTGACCAAAATATCCCAAAACCATCCCAAACTGGTTCGAATATGCTATGTGAATGCTGGAAATGACTGGACAGGCCCATGTGACCTCACACATGTGAAGAAACTGGTTGGTTAGAGGCTTGGTAGCTAAAATTGGCCAAAAATATGACAAAGTTGGCAAGATTGTCCACAAACTGAGCAAATGCGCCCTAGGTAGAAGAGAAGCATGCTGAATGCATTAATTGACCTGAGGAGGGCGCTCTAGGCATGATGAATGCATTAATTGCCCTGGGGAGCGCTCCAAACAGCTGGTTTGACTCAGCACTTGTTCACATTGCTAACTAGTTCAAGATAGTTTGACCATTTATCAACTAACCAACTTAGGGATGTAATAATTAATCACTTGGGAACAAATTAACCATCATTAATAAATGATTAATGTACATAGGTGTAATAATGTTCTAACAATATCCTTCACCACGCCAAGTATTACTTGATTGTTAGCGATACCCTATATCACTGTGGTGTTGATTCTGTTCTTCAACGTTGTTTGACACACGAGGAGGATGAACACGTATTGAATGACTGTCACTCTGGGGATTGTGGCGGTCATCTCTCTAGGATGGCTATGGCCTAGAAGATACTACGCACAGGGATATTATTGGCCATCCATCTTAAAAGATTGCATTGAGGCCGTTAAAAAATGTCCCCCATGCCAGCATTTTCAAACGAAAAAGTGCTCCCACCCAGCCCCATTACACCTGGTTATTCCCGTAGGCCCCTTTGCAAAATGGGGCATAGATTTCATGCACTGTAATCCTACCTCGATCAAGGGGCATGGTTACGTCATAGTAGCCATAGATTATTTTACTAAATGGGCTGAGGTTATGCCTACGTACAACGAAGATGGTAAAACTGTCGCACTCTTCATGTTCAACCATGTCATTTCACGGTTCGGAGTTCCATAAGCCATAGTCACCGACCATGGATCTCATTTTCAGAACCATATGGTAGATGAATTGAGTGTTAGACTGGGTTTTCACCATGAAAACTTAACCCCTTACTACCCACAGTACAATGGACAAGTAGAGGCCATTAACAAGGTCTTGAAAACCATGATCCAATGCATGGTGGGTACACATAAGTCGAATTGGCATAACATGCTCTTTTCCACACTATGGGCATACCGGACCTCCATCAAGACTGCCACCGGATTTACACCGTTCCAGTTAGTTTATGGATTCGAGGAAGTCCTACCAATAGAGTGCGAGATTCCATTTCTCAAACTCGCAGTCGAACTTCTTTCGAGCACCACTGCTGAGGAAGAATGCTTCCTCTACCTAGCAAAACTCGATGAGACCCACCACGATGATGCTCTTTCCAACGAGGCACATAAGAAGCACATCAAAGCTCAGTATGATAGGTCTGTCAAAACTCGTACCTTCAATGAGGGTGATTTGGTCCTTACATATGACCAAAAGCACAGCAAGCTGGGGGCAAGTAATTTTGAGTCCATGTGGCACGAACCATACATAGTAAAATGTGTTCTACAGAAGGGAGCCTACGAGCTAGAGGAATATGATGGGATATCTTTGGGAGAGCCCCGCAATGGGATCTACCTGAAGAGGTACTACGCCTGATTCTTTCACGCATAAGTACCTTGTATATACTGTACATGGCGTGTGTTTTGTGTGGTGTGACGCTTTTATTTTAGTGTGTCTAGATCTTGTTTCGCTACTTATACCATGTTTTTTCTGCGTGTGTAGATGGAAATTGGCTACGTATTCGCGGACGGCACCAACCGGCATACCCACAACCTTGCTTCAGCATCCTAGGTACTTTACTCCCCCACTGGTGAGTTCATCAACCCAGGAGGAAGTTGTCTAGGTTAGGAAACCAATAATGCCGCAGAATACCAGGCGGTGATTGGAACCCTAACTGATGTTATTTCCTTGGGTATGAGCCACGTTGTTATCCACCTGGATTCACAACTAGTGGTTTCTCATCTTAAATAGATCTATGCTCTTTGTGACCCTACTCTACTCTGTCTCTTCTGACGAGTTTGTCTTCTGGAAAGGTCCTTTGAATCTATTCAATACCTGCACATTCCACGAGACATGAATACAATTGTTGACTCGATGGCCAACTTCATTCTACTTTAGTACATTGCACACACATAACATATTCATAAAATATAAAAGAGAAACATAACATGCAAATCATCCATTGTATAAGCAAACATGTAAAGAAGATCTCATTAATCACCAATAGAACACAAGATGTATAAAACCTCCATAAGTGTTTGAAATATATATAACTTGATACAAAATGATAGTGTTGATACAAAAGTATGAATCATGCTAGCTTTCAGTAAGAGTCATCTCTGCAAAATATGAATCTCATAAGCTTTTAGTATATACATAAGTAAAAATATGCGCCTAATCCCTAGGCTGCGCGGACCTCGGCCTCGAAGCCCCAGGCTGCTGGGCATGGAAGCAGATTACGGACCTCGCCACCTTCCGGAGCAGTGTGTCGAAACGAACTGATACTCCAACCGTCGGATTTTGATAGAGACTGGGTAGGTCATGGACACCCGGATCTGGGATGTCCATGGGCATCCTATGGAGGTTATCATCCACTGCCTATAGCTCCTCTAGAGCATCACGGACCGCGGGACCCGCTTCCGGTACTGCTCCTCTCCGCACAAGGCGAGAGACTCCAAGTGGTTGCTCTGGACCCACGTCTGTGAGAAACATGTAAAAGTCATTAGCACTACTCCGAAAAAAATCATAACATGCATAAAATGAAAAAACACAAGCAGTTGTTCTTACCGATATCATCCCACTGTGCTCCCTCAGGAAGCACCAAGTTTGGGTCTCCTTGGAAGTCTGTACCATGGTATGGGTAGTCCTCCACCATGAGGATCTGTCCCTGTAACCATGTGAAGAACCCTGTACCGAAACTGATGATGGGACCCATGCCACCATGGTGAGCCATCACCTCTTCCCACCTGGTCATCTGAGGATCCCGTGCATCCCGGTCCTCAAGATCTACTTGCGGGCGCAAGTGTGGTACCCGCTCCAACATAAAATCCACCACCACTGAGCCATAACCAAACTGCTTCAGCGCCCCTCACTACCATTTGGTCAACTGATCTTTGATACTGGTGAGAAGTCGTTCGCACCAGTTGAACACGTAGGAGTCATGCACTCCTTGGCATACATCATTGGCGATTTGCTCGCAATATGAGAGGATCGGCTGCCAGCCACCCACACAATAGTAAAGAGTACCTTCCGAAGGGCCCAGTCCCTGACATCATTGATGGGAATTTTCCCACCAGTCATCGGCGTACCTGGAGTACACCATTAATCAATCATGTCCTCTACTAAGCGGTCACCACCTCGTGACTCAGTCAAGGACACAAGGTTTCCTCGTCGGGACAACCCTATCAAAATATAGATGTCCTCGACATCTATGGTTAGCGTATGCTCACCAATTTGAAAATGATGTTGTATTGGGTCCCAGCATTGGACTAGGTATGTCAACAGTGATACTTGGGACCTCATCCCTGGCATTCAAAAGTACTTGAGTAGCCCACAGTTCCTCAATTCTGTAACACATTGCGTATCATTTTTCACTTGTATATCATCGAGCTCGTGCTTGCGTTCTTGCTACTCAAGAACCATTGTGCTCCCTCCAAACCTATCAAGAAAGTCATTTGAAAACCTTTAGAACTTTGCCCAACCATCAGAAAAGGTTCCATTTGGCTAGGTTTTGGGGTTGAGTTGGTCATTTATGCCGACACGGAACTCCCTTTCGGGTTCTTAGCCAACGCATATCCCGAAAGGGCTACCTGCACCGACTCGTGAGCGCAAATCCCTCAACCCAACATGCCCAAAACCTACCTAAATGTAAGAAAATCAAATTCTAATCCACTAAAAAGTTAAAGAGACAAGTTTAGGGTTACCTATAGCTGACGACACCGGAAATGATGGATCACAGCTCCCGGAATCAACAAAAGAAGAACGACTTCAAATGGCACTATTCACCTCTCCACTCGGTAAAAAACAAATAGTAATTCTTTTTACTATTCACCCCTATTTATATTGAGAAAGAGCATATTCCTTTTTTAATTTATTCCAATGTGGGTTATTTTTCTATAGTTGGATTCATTTATGCCCGGTTAATTACTTTTGACCTAGTTTGAAGCTTGCAGGTGAAGTTAAGTACCACTTTTTACGTGTATTCTCAGGTATGGACAACTCATAGAGCATCTTTTTGTCATTATTTCGCAAATTAAATTCAATTATTAATGACATTGAGCTAACTCTTTGTCCTTTCTCGTGCTCGTAAAACGATGAGAATAATTCACTGAGTTATAGTTTATCACTTTTTAGGGTTCGTTAAACTCCCATGAAAAAGGAACCCCCGGAGTCGTTTCTTTAAGATATTTTCAGGCTCTCTAAATACGAAAAGATCGCCAAGCGAACTTGATGCATTCACGCTTGTAAAAGTATTTGAATGATCGTATTCTTGGTGTTAGTTTACCCCTTTTTCGGACCAGGGGGCACTAATGAAAAAAGAATACTCTAGCCAATCATACTGGAAGACTCCTCTCTCTCATTGTTTTACCCTTTTCCGGGCGAAGAGGCTAACTTTATGAAAAAGGACCTTTGGAGTATTCTTTAGTTCTTTTCAAACTCTCTAAACATGAAATGACGCCGAGTTTACCTTCTATGGACTCGTTAAAATTCAACATTGAAGGGCTCGCCATGGGACGAACCCCTCCTCTCCTAGGTTTGTAAAACATTTGGGATTGGAATCATCTATGAGATGAGCTATACCGAGCATCTGGTTACCCTCCTCAAGCTCATTAAAAAACACATGAGGCACTCATCAGTCATGATGGGGAAAAAGGAAAGATTTTGTGTTACACTTTGTTTACAGAATTGCATCGTGTCTCTTGAACATGGCACTCATCTGCATTTTCATTTAGTACTTGGGTAATCCATTTGTATTCGAGTCATACTAATTTCATGAGTCTTGTCACTCCTTTGGGTCATCCGAAGAATGTTTCCACTATCAGTTACATTGGGAGTCAGTGACATTCTCGTCATGTCAATACTGCCAAGTCATGCCATGCCCATGTTCAATATATGTTCATTGCCCAATCATCTGCATTCAATACACCTTCTACCATGTCAGTCTACCTTGAGTCATTCTTACACATTACTCTACCGTCCGATCTACTCCAAACATCTGTTATTGAGTTTCATGTCATTGATGGGGGATTCATCATGGCACTCCTTCGATGGATTCATCCTTGTCGACTTCAACACATCATCCGAGGATTGAATCTAGAAACCAATCAAGTACCTTGGGCCTGCATGCCTCAATGGCAGTTTACCTCACTTTCAACATGAGTTTACATCATTGAGTCTTGATTGAAAGATTTCATCAAGTGTTCGACCTCAACTCATTTATTCACGCTTGGTGATATGTACTGTGATACCTTGGGGATCATTGACATCAATGGTGATTTCCATCTCACTTGTTAACGGTATACATCAATGACCTGTAATCAAGTGGTTTCTACCATGTTCAACTTCAAAACATTAGAATCACATGGTTAGATTCGTATCATTGCAGGTTCGGCTTGAAGACCCTGGGGAAAGTCATATTTTACCCAGGTTACGATGGAGATTGTTTGAGTCATATTTCACTGATCCACTTTGTATTTTTCGTGGCTATGTTATCATCTCATCATGGCTCTACGATTGTGTCTAGTATCCATGATTGTGTTTAGTTTGTCTTTACTACCATTCATCTGCATTGTATTGGCCGACAACCATGTTGTGAGTCATGTGAGACTGGTATCTCAAAGTCAGTTGTACTGCAGCAGTATCCTCCAGCCAATAAGTCCTTGCCATCCATATTTCAAAGCACTTCACCAGTATTTTTTTTCCAACTTCGTGCTTTGGGGGGCATTCTATTACACCTAAATTGCCTCATCATGACAACCTTGTTAACTCAATGCCTTGATTCCCAGAGTTCCCTGAGATCAAGTAAATTAGCTAGAACAAGTTGATGTTGTTGTACACATTTCTAGTTGGGTCGGCGCATGATGTCCTTGAGCAAATAGCACCCAACTAGGGCCGACGCAGAATGTAAACTTCTAGCCTGCACCGACGGTGCATAATACCTTTGTTTAATCTACGTTTTCCTTCTCAGGCGCTGGTTGTCTTCATGCAACCCCCATTGAGGTTGGTTAAGTGGGATAAAGGGAGATTTCGAGCAAGTTCTAGAAGTTGGATGAGGTGGATCCCTATCCCTAACTCCTACGTGAGCTGTCCTACGGTTCCCTAACCTCAAGGGAGGATCCCTTAGCCCTCTCCCCATGATCCTCAACCTACTCTATCCACTTGGTCCTATAAATACAAGGCCCCTCTCTATTCCAAAGGGAGGAAGTCTATAGCACTTACGTGCTGGTTAAATTAGCTTAGGAGATCCCTACTCATCTTTTGGGAGACTCATACTTCCTTTGGAGGCATTGACTTGGCTTGTTGAAGGAGGATTGCAAAGTTAAGGCTTGGGTTGTGATCATACCTCTATATTGTATTTTCCCTCTTTTATACAGTAATATAAACTCTTTCCATGAATTTTATCGTGTTGATGTTATTTTTAGTTTAATTCCTTAACCATTTACTCAGATCATTTATTGTTTAGACATACTTTATCGCTTGCATTGTTTCCATGTGTCTTGGCAGGTCTTGCAGCTAAAGATATGACGACTGCGGGATTTGGAGAAACAATGAGAAGAAGAAGATCTATGATCTGAAGGTAAGACGTCTATCACTCGATCTCTAACTAGATCTAGGAAAGCAGCTTTGTATTCTGTCTTATTTGTTCTCGATTCACATTGAACTAGGGATATTTGGTTTGTGTTCGCTCGAGTAGATTGTCCAATAACAATCATCTACTTCTTATTCAATTGTTGGGCCTACGGATATAACATGATTTTCATATGTTAAATTTAAAGCATCAGGGGGCAGACTTGGTCCAGTTAGTTTTAGGACCTTTTCAATTTTCTTTTGATACATAGGGTTTTTAGCTAGTTCAGATAAAGGAACAAAGATTTTTATTTTAGATAATTCATGCTCTAGATCAAAAGGGATTGAAGATCGATATTTCTCTTTTCTTTCAATCTCTATATTATTTGATATTGGAGTTTCAACTTTCTTTTGGTTAAGTGGATTTGCAAGTTGGTTTTGATGAAGGGTAGGCTTTACATCAGAGATTGGATTTGTAGATGTTTCTTTAGGAGAGGTAATAAGCTTCTAACTTGAGGGATTATTCCTTGGTATTAAATTATACTTTCTTTGCACCTATTGACAATTTTGGTAGACTTATTCCTGCAAAGATCTCTCATAATATTTTTGTGTAAGATGCATCATGTTACTCTCATCTTCCATTCACAATACTTCTTCAAGAGGTTCAACATCCACTTCATCTGGAGGCATATCAACTACATGATTATCATTGTTTCCTTATTTTATAGGAGGTTGTATGGGTGGATCCTCATTCCTTCTTTCCCTATTCATGATTTGAGGATTAAATGGACTCTTATATTGGTTTGGATTTCTCTATCCAAAATCTTGAGGATTCCTATTATGACTATTTCCTTCCATTTCCATTATGCTGGTATTAGTTGAAATGCCTCTGAGTAGCCTTCACATTTCTTCCATATTTTAATTTTAATTTTCTTTACTGTTATGAGAGGTACCATCTTCATCTCTAGAATTATTCTCGTCCAAATCATGTCGATTTCTCAGCCTTCCTAAGGTAGTCACATCACTTTCCGCATATACAACATCATCCATCATACGTAGAAAAGCTGCAGATCTTCTTTCCCTAATAATCATAGAAAATTATGACTCAAAAGCTTTTGCATATGTGACTTTAGAAGCAAATTGCGAAGGTTTAATGTCTTTAGATATCTTGTTATAAATTTTGTTAAACATTTTGTTGAATTCCCTAGCAGTTTCTCCATTTTTATTTCTTAAGGCAACAAACTCTGTTAGGTAATATAGATGATCCATTTTTTCACCCCATTGTCTCATGAAAGCAACTCCTAGAGCAGGCAAAGAGTTTAAATATTTTTTTGGTAAGGCTATGAACCATTTACTTACTTCACCTTCTAATGTTTGTACAAACAACCTCATAAACACATCATCATGTTCTATATAAAGATTATCAGTAAAATCTTGGAACATAGACATTTTTTTCTCAGCTGTTGTAGCTTTTTATCCATCAAAATTTGGTAATATATTTAAATAGCTATCATGTAGGTCATGAAGGTTATGAGTAAAATTTAATGGGCTATACTTGGAATCTATCCAAGGGTTTACAGGTGGGGGTTATCCACCTCCTCTTCCTTCAATATTTAAATGATGCATGATTGTATTCCTGGCCAGAGGAGTAATAGGAGGCCTCCGAGTTCTTATTTAAGGTTGTAAAGGGCTTGAAGTAATTATAGAAGGAGACAAGGGAGAAATGTGAGGCTTAAGTAAAGGATTTACAAGAGTCATATGATTTTCTTGATTATTTAAATTTGAGCAACTTTCTTGATTTCTGAAAGTAGGGAAATTAAAGGATAAATTATTTGGGGAATACCTTTCTCCCAATTGCTTTGATCAGATCGAAGTTTCCTCTAGTGGTTTCTTGAGTCAAGGAGACTCAAGAATGCATCATAATTTGGATTTCTTCTAGTGTGCCTTTTTTCTGAAGCCAACTTCAGAACAATGGAGCTGCGACGGTGATAATCTCAGTCAACTTGTTTGATCCCACCTCATTGATCCAGACCAGAACTTAACAATTATGTACTGAAGGAAAATTAAGCTTTCAAAACCATTCCCCAACAATGACACCATTTATTATGTTGTTCCGTGAGTAATACTGGACTAAAACCATACTATGCATAGCATGATAGAACTCAATTTTTAAATATTTCCAAGCTGAATCTGTATGAAATTTAATATGAAATGAATATTTCTTGAAAATTTTGAATCGGTAACTTGTGTGAACAATTCTGATGGTGTAACACAAATTTGGAGGAATTTTACATAGTATCACACTACTTTGGATAAAAATGCAGATGGATTTGAACAAATGGAGATAAAAATAGGTTAAAGAGGCGCCTACAGTACAAATCCCTTAAACCCATGTGAAAGAATAAACGTAATGAGCTTTAATTTAAATATTTCAATTTAGTTTCTAACAAGATATATTGAATATCATGTGTTTATTATATGAATTTTCTAGTAACGAGATATTCATGATAAACAACAATAATATAATACATCAAATACTGCTGATCAACGAAAAAACTATGAAACTAGACTAGAGGTCAAGATAATTTGAAATCTCCAAAATCAATATCAACATTCATCAACATAAAGCATCTCTGACACAATATGGTGCTAAAAGGTTACTCAAAATATTTATTAGCATCTCATGAATACATACACAGATGTAAAGAAGTATGATTTACATAGAAGATGGACACAATATAGATGAATAAATATTTGTAGCACTCTGTAAGCTTAATCTCTGACAATGGAACATTACAAAACAATTCATCGACTCAACAAAATTATAGAGTCCCTTTACACAAATTTTCTAGCCTCGAGTTACTAACTCATATTACATTATATAAGACTCTCAAAAGTAATTGAATTCAGTTAATCCTAACAGACTTATAGGTCTGTCTCTTTAAATAAATCTTCTAACTAATTTTCAGTCTTTTACCTTTTACTTATTTTTACTTGAGCCTTTCTTTTTTCCTGATATCTGTATTTTTTGTCCCCGCATATACACATTTGGCTACACAGCTGGTTGACCCATCGCTTGACTTGATGATTAAGCATTTGGAGGTATTCTAGCTTGTCTCATTTGATGCATCATTTGAATGTTCACTTCTACTCCAGGTGGCATAAATGCCAATAGGGTTAGCCGATTCACAAATTGTCCTGGAACTATAGGATATTGTTGACCACTTGTTTGAACCTGTGACATGCTTGATTGTTTTCTTGTAGACTTTTTTTTAGGCGGAATAAACTAGGAATACTTTGATATTGACTTCCAGTCTTTCCCCATTGGCATTTGATGAGCCTTTGATGCTTCTAAGGCTATTAATGCATCAATATAATTTTCATATGATATGGGTCCTAACTCTTAAAACAATATCTTTAGACTAATCCATATTTTCAATTAAGGCCTTGGTATTTCAATAACCTAGTCCCCTATTATGATTCCTTCCAATGCAACAGAATGAGGAAGTTCATTCCTTTTTTCATTTAGGTTGTGCTGATAATTGTCTTTGGGTATCATATCTTCATTCCCATCCCATAGGTGAGGTAGCCCCTATTTTATCACCTTATCAAACATTCCTTTAAAGGTGTTTACCTCATCAACCAAGATATTCATATGAATTTGGATTCTTTTTATAAGATTTTTCTTTGTGATTCTATGCTTAGCCATTGTAATCCTATTAGGTTCTATTTGTGATTTACAAGTCTCCCAACTGATTTTTTCTTAGGCCATTTAAATATTCTATTATTCCCTCAACTTCTTTGGGCGTTTCTACCAATTATGTCTCAACTCTCTTGGTCTTTATTTTGGATGACTTTTATAAATCTAACTCCTCTTGTATGACTTCACAATGATCCCTTGAATTTAGAAACAATTGGGATATGTTGTCCCATGAGGAATAGTTTGTTCTTATAAGCAAAGATTCCCCTTTTGTATCTAGATCTAGCTTATCCTTTTCACTCTTTAGTTCTTTAACTTCATTCTCTAGCTCTTAGATGTACTCATATTTTTGGATTTTATCTCTTTCAAGATATTGGATTTTCTCATCCTTATGTTTCATCTCAGCTTATAACTCTTGAATCCTAATATCTTTATCTACCGACTCTAGATCATGCAACTCAATTTGGGGGTCTTCATCCATTAATTCCACTACCTCTTTAGGTGCATCTTGTTTCTTAGTCTCAGTTGTAACTGTTACATTTTCAGAATTTACTTCAATCTGATCTAGGATCTTAACTGAGAGAACAACATGTACAACAAATCTACAGCATATCAATCATGGACACAATAATGCAAGCACACAAGAGACACAACGTTTACTTGGGGAAAACCATAAAGGTGAAAAACCCCAATAACTTCCTCAGAGATAGATAGAGCAATGATACAACTAGAATACAAGAGATAGTCTTCTCCTAGCAGCAGAGCCTCCTCCTCCACAAGTGCGCCACTCTCCCATGTGTGAGTGAGAGAATATAATGTGTAAAATGAGAGAGACACACTCTCTATTTATACACTAACTTGACTTGACCTTTACTCAACTAGGTCGTCCTCAACTTAACCACTTAACATAATGCTGATTGGGCTGACCCCCACTAGGGTGGTCTAATAACCCTTTAACCCACATGGCCGACCCCCAATAGGGTGGTCTAATAACCCTTTGACCCACATGACTTATATAGGGTAGACCCCAACAAGGTGGTCTAATAACCCATCAAGTATAAGTTATGACACTTAAAATATAAATGATGACACTTCGATATAGAGGAATAATAACATCTCTATAGGAATACAATATACATATATGTGAAATACATTCCGAAGTTACATATACATCAACACTCCCTCTTAACTAGGAATCTATTTCTCAACACAGGTCTTCTAGCACAAGTCTTCTTCTCTGGATCATCATCACTGGATAATCATCATCGAGTCATCATCATCGTCACTGCTGCTACTATCTCAATCAATCTCTAAATCTACTCGTCATAGGAATTTCTACAGAGCCAGTCCTTTTTCATACTGGATATAGGCCCACCACCTGCAGGTCTTCGTCATCATTGGCCATACAGTGGAATCCTCAGGACTTATTACGTGCATCACAAAACCTCGAAAGAGCATCCCAGGCTGTTACGAGCACACAAATCTACCTATAGGATCTCCCAAGGCCATATTATATGTGACCTCACCACAAAACCTCACAAGAGCATCCCAGGCTATTACGAGCACACAACTCTACCTATAGGATCTCCCAGGGACAGATTATATGTGGTCACCACAAAACCTCGCAAGAGGATCCCAGGCTGTTACGAGCACACAGCTCTACCTATAGGATCTCCCAGGGATAGATTATATGTGGTCATGGAAAAACCTCACAAGAGCATCCCAAGACTTAGTACGGGCACACAGCCCAACCTATCAGATCTCCCAGGGACATATTATATGCCATAGGACAAATTCTCGAAAGAGCATTTTCCAGATATCCTAGGGCCAGATTATATGCCATAGGAAAAACCTCGAAAGACTATCTGCAGATCTCCCAGGTCCAAATTATATGTCCTCCCAGAGCAAAACCTCGAAAGAGCATTTGCCAGATATCCCAGGGCCAAATTATATGCCATAAGCAAAACCTCGAAAGACTATCTACAAATCTCCCAGGGCCAAATTATATGCTCATCTGCACAACCTGATCCACAGCCATAGAGTATCAACCTGATACTCACCATACATCATCCTGATGTATACATGATCATCCTGATCATCATCACTGCAACATCCTGCTGCAAGTCATCTGGAGCAACATCCTGAAGCTCGTCATCCACAATCATCCTGATCATATCATGCATCTACCTGATGCATACCAAGTATCTACCTGATACATATCATCATACATGATCCACCTGATCATACAATGTATCCACCTGATACAAATAAAAATACATGATCCACCTGATCATACATGATACATATCAACATACATGATCTACCTGATCATACAATGTATCCACCTGATACATATATAGATACATGATCCACCTGATCATACATGATACATATCAACATACATGATCTACTTGATCATACAATGTATCCACCTGATACATATACAGATACATGGTCCAAGCATCCAACATGATGCATATACAGAATACATACAAATGATCCAACCGATCATATCCAGCATCCAACATGATGCGTACATACATAAATGATCCAACTAATCATATCCAGCATCCAACATGATGCATACATACATAAATGATCCAACTAATCATATCCAGCATACATACATATACATATAAATGATCCAACTGATCATATCTAGCATCATCCTGATGCATATACAGAGTAGTAACTGGAGCATCGTCCTAATGCTCATCATCCAGCGCTTACATCCATAGCCATGTGAAGGATCCTCCTTCCAACATACTTGGAATGGCCTCTGCAAATGTGTCCATCACTTCTTCCTTGAAGTGTCATCAATCCAAAGAACACCAAGCATATCTCTGAAGTACTCGAACTTCACTCTGGCTAGTGGTTTCGTCAGCACATCTGCAATCTGCTCGTCCGTCACAATGTACAGGAGCTTCACAGCTCCTCTCTGCACCATATCCCTGATATAGTGATATTTGATCTCTATGTGTTTCGACCTATCATGAAACACTGGGTTCTCAGACAGCTTCACACAACTCTGGTTATCACAAAAGATACCAGTAGCATCCAACGGGGGATCAAATAACTCAGACAGTAGCTTCCATAGCCATACTGCCTCACAACTAGCTAAACATGCTGCAACATACTCTGCCTCAGCTATACTTAGTGCTACGCAGGACTGCTTCCTGCTGAACCAAGAGATCACACCTGATCCCATACTGAAGCAGCACCCAGATGTGCTAGTCCTATCTGCAGCACTGCCTGCCCAATCTGAATCAACATAACCCTACAGGTTAAACTTTGGTTCGCTTCATACTTGAGCCCATAATCCACTGTACCTTTCAGGTACCTCAGAATATGCTTTACAGCAACCAGGTGAACACTCGTCGGATCTATCAGGAACTGGCTCAATGTGTTCACCGCAAAGAAAATATCTGGTCTCATGTTCGTCAGGTACATCAAGGACCCAATCATCTGACGATACATAGTGACATCAACTGGTTCAGATGAAGCATCACACAGAAGCTTCAGGTTCGATGCCATAGCCTCGCAGTCCATCATCTCGAACCTCTTCAGGATCTCTATTGCATACTTCCCTTGTCCAAGGAAGATTCCATCTGCACTCTGCTGTTAAATTTTGAGCATTAATTCACAATACTCTAGGATCTTTGCTGAGAGAATAACATCTACAGTATATCAATGCATGACAATCACAATATGACAAGCATCACAAGAATCAAAAGCATAAAGACAAGAGACACAGAGATTCCATGGGGAAAACCCTAAGGTGAAAAACCCCACAACTTCCTCAGAGATAGAGAGAGCAATGGCTCAACCAAAGTACAACCAAGTAACACTGAGATAGTCTCCTGATAGTAGATGATCCTCCTCCTCACTAGTGCGCCACTTTTCAAGTGAGAGTGAGTTTCTTTTCCGAATGTGTAAAATAGAGATCTCCGATCTCTATTTATACCAACCTTTTTGCCCAGTGACCTTATGGGGCCGACTTGTCTATCTAGATACATCTACATTATATTATATATAATTCAAGGCCGACCCCACATGGTGGTCTAATAACCCATCAGCAAGTACACACACTTGCAACACTTGTCAATCCACATGACGACACTTCCTTATAGAGGAATAACACATCTCTTATAAGGGTACAATGAATATATATAAAATACACAGATGAAATGCATTCCGAAGTTACATATACATCAACACTCCCTCTTAACTAGGAAGGTATTTCTCGACACAGATCTGCTAGACAAGTCTTCTTCTCTGGATCATCGTCATCGATGCATCGTCATCATCATCGTCACTGCTGCTGCTATCTCAACCAATCTCTGACTCTACTCGTCATAGGAAGTTCTACAGAGCCAGTCCTTTTTCATACTGGATGTAGGCCCACCACCTGCAGGTCTTCATCATCACTGGACATACTGTGGAATCCTCAGGACTTATTACGTGCGTCACAAAACCTGGCTGCAGCATCCCAGGCTATTACGAGCACACAGCTCTACCTGTAGGATCTCCCAGGAGCACATTACATGTGACCCATCACAAAACCTGGATGAATCATCCCAAGATGTTATGAGAACACGGCTCTACCTGTCGGATCTCCCAGGAGCACATTACATGTGATCTCACCACAAAACCTGGCTGAAGCATCTGAGGCCTTTTTCATCCTGTCCAGATCTCCCAGGAGAAAATTACATGTGGTCATGGGAAAACCTGGCTGAAGCATCTGAGGCCTTTTTCATCCTGTCTAGATCTCCCAGGAGCAAATTACATGTGGTCATGGAAAAACCTGGCTGAAGCATCTGAGGCCTTTTTCATCCTGTCCAGATCTCCCAGGAGCAAATTACATGCCATAGGACAAAACCTCGCAAGAGCATCTGCCAGATATCCTAGGGCACCGAATTACATGCCATAGGCAAAACCTCGAAAGACTATCTGCAGATCTCCCAGGGCACAAATTACATGTCCTCCCAAGCAAAACCTCGAAAGAGCATTTGCCAGATGTCCCAGGGCACCGAATTACATGCCATAGGCAAAACCTTGAAAGACCATCTGCAAATCTCCCAGGGCACAAATTACATGCTTACCTGCACAACCTGATCCACGAACACAAAGTATCATCTGATACTCATCAAAAATCATCCTGATGTACACATGATCATCCTGATCATCATCACTGCAACATCCTGCTGCATGTCATCTGGAGAAGCTCGTCATCCACGATCATCCTGATCATACAATGCATCCATCTGATGCACACCAAGTATCCACCTGATACATACATAGATACATGATCCACACAATGTATCCATCAACATACATGATCTACTTGATCATACAAAGATACATGATCCACACAATGTATCCATCAATCATACATGATCTACCTGATCATACACAGATACATGATCCACACAATGTATCCATCAGCATCCAACATGATGCGTACATACATAAGTGATCCAACTGATCATATCCAGCATCCAACATGATGCATACATACATAAATGATCCAACTGATCATATCCAGCATCCAACATGATGCGTATACAAAATACATACACATGATCCAACCGATCATATCCAGCATCCAACATGATGCGTTCATACATATAAATGATCCAACTGATCATATCCAGCATCCAACATGATGCATACATATATACATATAATGATCCAACTGATCATATCCAAGCAGAAACCAAAACATCATCCTGATGCTCATCATTCAGCGCTTACATCCACAGCCATGTGAAGGATCCCCCTTCCAACATGCTTGGAATGGCTTCAGCAAATGTGTCCATCACTTCTTCCTTGAAGTGTCCTCGATCTAAAGAACGCCAAGCCTCTCTCTGAAGTACTCGAAATTCACCCTGGCTAGTGGCTTCGTAAGCACATCTGCAATCTGCTCGTCCATCGCAACATACAGGAGCTTCACGGCTCCTCTCTGCACCATATCCCTGATATAGTGATATTTGATCTCTATGTGTTTCGACCTGTCATGAAACACTGGGTTCTCGGACAGCTTCACACAACTCTGGTTATCACAGAAGATACCAGTAGCATCCATCGGGAGATCAAATAACTCAGACAGTAGCTTCCGTAGCCATACTGCCTCACAACTAGCTGAACAGGCTGCAACATACTCTGCCTTAGCTGTACTCAGTTCTACATAGGACTGCTTCCTGCTAAACCAAGAGATCACACCTGATCCCATACTGAAGCAACACCCAGATGTGCTCTTCCTATCTGCAGCACTTCCAGCCCAATCTAAATCAACATAACCCTGCAGGTTAAACTTTTGATTCGCTTCATACTTGAGCCCATAATCCACTGTACCCTTCAGGTACCTCAGAACATGCTTTACAGCAATCAGGTGAACACTCCTCGGATCCGTCAGGAACTGGCTCAATGTGTTCACAGCAAAGCAAATGTCCGGTCTCGTGTTCGTCAGGTACATCAAGGACCCAATCATCTGACGATACATGGAGACATCAACTGGCTCAGATGAAGCATCACATAGAAGCTTCAGATTCGATGCCATAGGTGTGGCCATGGCCTTGTAATCCATCATCCCAAATCTCTTCAGGATATCTACTGTGTACTTCCCTTGACCAAGGAAGATCCCACCTGCACTTTGCCACACCTCCATGCCTAGGAAATAGTGCATCATTCCCAAATCTTTCATATCGAATTCAGCAACAAGATTCCTCTTAGTATCTGCCATCAGTCTGTCATCTCCTATTACAAATAATTCATCCACATACAGGAGTAGAATCACAGGATTCCCTTCCTCAACCTTGTAGTAAAGGTTGGAATCTGCTTTACTCTTGGTAAAGCCCAAACTAGATAGGAAAATGTCCATCCTACCATACCAAGTTCTGGGAGCTTGCTTCAAGCCATACAAGGCTTTCTTCAATCTGCACACATGTGACTCCCTGTTAGGTCTTGGGACTGCATCCCAAACATCTTCTCCATGATCGACAGATCATGGCATTCCATTTCTTCATCCCAGATCCTGGGAACTTCAATATCTTCAATATCTTCAATAGATATCTTTGTTGCTGGAACAAATGTTGTAGTCCCTTTGTAGGTGAATATATACGGTCTTTCCTACAAAACAAGTTAAATTGCATGATTAGAAACATCTCATAATTTTCAGAACAAATTCTTTACACATAAATAAATATGTCATGCAGTCATGCAGTTATCTTAACCAATGCTTAAATACAACATTTATCCATGTTCCACAACTTTCTAGATGCCTTCCAGTCTCTACCAGAACATTGTTAAGAGTTTTCACTACTCCCAACATGTCAGCAAAGAGGTTTCATTCTAGATAAGTCGCACTGGAATGTTGTACAGTGCCATAGGCCACTTTATCACATGCATATTAGTAGTATACTGTTCATTAATGCAATCATTCTAATATGCACAATACATCTCCTAATTCTAGAAACATAAGCATAATATTATTTAAACAAACAAAATAGGCAAGAAATGATAATTGAAATACTTATCTTTGTTTGTTTGTTGGGTGGAGTCCCTCTGAGTCTTTGCTTCCTGGCAGGAGCTGCTGAAGTAGCTTCTTCTACACCTTTCTATTGTGGAATGTAGGAAGATGGTCAACTCCCTCTCAAAATCTGCATCCTTGCAGGAGCTGCTGGAGTGTGCTCCCTCTTGATCTTTGCTTCCTGGATTACCGGTCCTTGAACTTATATTCATCCTTGCTGACATCAATCTTCTTGAACCCAGAAAAGACCTCTTCTAGTGTCTTGTTGTCCAATATCTTGTGGGGAGTTCTGTTCTGCACATATACAGTTGTTCTAACTGCTTCTACCCATAGATGCATAGGTATATCCTGGTCATGCAGCATTGCCCTTGCTGCTTCCATGACTGTTATGTTCTTCTTTTCTGCAACTCCATTCTGTTGAGGATTATAAGGAGCACTCAACTCCCTCTTAATACCTGAATCACTACAAAGCTTCTTGAAGTCACCTGAGGTGAATTCTCCACCATTGTCGGATCTGAAAGTTTTGATCTTCTTGTCAGTTTGATTCTCCATCAAGGTTTTGAATTTCTTGAACTTATCAAACACCTCATCTTTGTTCTTCAAGAAGTATACCCAAGTCTTCCTGGAGAAGTCATCAATAAATGAGACATAGTAAACATATCCACTCAGGGAACTGGATGAAATAGGATCACATACATCTGAGTGGATGATTTCCAGGATGTCTTTTGCCTTGCTTTCACTGCTTGGGAAAGCCTTCTTAATGTTCTTACATTTTGCACATCCTTTGCAAACACCTTCATGTTTGGTCTTGATTTCAGGAAGACCCTCTACAGCCTTGCTTGCACCTGGAAGTGCTCTATAGTGCATATGAGCAAATATTCTATGCCAAAGTTCACTTGGATCCATGGATTCATGCACCATGGCATGTTCAGGTTGTCCCTTCAATTTATACAAACCTCCCTCTTGCTCTCCAATCACTACTGCATCATCTATGGTCTTTCCCTTTGGCCACATTAGGACTTGGCCATCTACAAATGCAACCCTCATACCTTTTGCATCTAATGCATAGATTGAGAGTAAGTTCTTCTTGATCCCAGGTACATAAAGAAATTCTTTCATCTTCAAAGATTTTCCAGAATCTAGGTTGTAGGAGGCTTCACCACTTCCTTTGATTGGGTATTGATAATCATCCACAAGTTTCACCTTATGGGGTGATTCATGTTCAGATAGATTCACAAAAGATTCCTTAAACCCAGTCATGTGTTTGGAAGCCCCATTATCAATCAACCAATCATTACAACCATGGTAGATGGTACCTGTGAGAGCAGATATTAGAACATACTCTTCTTCACTTGATGAGTCATCATCACTTTCTGCCCTAGCCTTCTTCTTGGGTGGTTCATCATCCTCGGCAGCATGAGCATGAAACCTTCTTTTGATGCCCTTATTCTTCTTCTTGGAGTTGTTGTTGTCCTTCTTGTTCTTGGGACAATTTATAGAAATATGTCCTTTCTCATTACAGGTGAAGCATATTCTTCTTTCTTTGAAGTGATGTGAAGATTTCTTGGAGTGAGATGGCTCTCTCTTGAACTTCCCTTTCTTGGTGTGAGCTGTAAGAGCTTGATCTTCATTCCCCATCTTTTCTTCTCGTGCCACAAGCCTTGCTTCTTCTTGTGAGCATTCTTCCCGTAGTCTACTAAAGGAGATCAACTTCTTCCTTGCACAAATTCCTTGGATAAAGGAAGCCCATGACCTGGGTAGGCCATTTAGAGTGGTCATTACCACTTCACCATTCTCCACCATTTCATCTACTGCTTCTAGTTGTTCCTTGATCTGGGAGACCCTTGAAAAATAAGATTGAATGGTTTCTCCATTCTGAAACTTTACTCCTTTCAATTGGTTCCGCAGGGTCATCTTCCGATTTATGTTCTTCCCTTCAAACAGCTTGGTCAAAGAGTCAAACATCTCCTTGGGTGTCTTAAGAGAAGACACATGGGGTATGAGATGGTCTTTGATAGAATCAGCAATGACTCTTTTGTCTTGACCAAGTTCTTCTTGTGCAATGCCTTGGCCTCTTCATCCTCTGGGATAGGGATGTCTTCTTTCACATATGAGTCCAACTCATTCTCTTCCAGGATTAACCCAATTCTATACTTCCAGGCTCGGAAGTTATCAGCCCCTTCAAGCTTATCCTCAAGCTTGGTGTGGAGAGACATCTTAAAGAGTACTTCAAATGGAAATAGAAAAGATTTAGATCTTACCACTTGAAGTGCTGAAAACTGGATCTGGTCCCGGATTAGGGTTTGTCAGAGAAACCCTAAAAATTCAAAATGTGAATTCCAAATTTCTGAAAGGATAGAAAGATGCGCCTTGGAGAGCTGATCAGCTTGGTACATTCAGAATTTGAGATCAGCAAAGTCTTGCCCTTCAAAATTGCCTTTTTGTCCTCCTGGGTTCACTAGGGAGAGCCCTGAATTAGGGTTTGAGTTTCCTAGAGATCTACCCAGCCAAAAATCTCGATCCAAAGCTCTAAACTTCGATTTTTGGAAGGAGCTTCCAGCTGTGTCTTCAGATTCCAGAAATTCCTATTTTTTTGGAAACCCTAATTTTTAGGGCCAAATCTAAAAATGCTCAGAACTGAGTTCTGATTGGACGGATAGATGCGCCTTGATGAGTAGAGTCAATCTACTATACTAATTTTCAAAAATATGTGGAGAGAAACCCAATAAACAAGGAACTCAAGCTTCCGTCACTACAAAATGTCTTCTTCTCAGGTTAGCTCTGATTCCATGTTAAATTTTGAGCATTAATTCACAATACTCTAGGATCTTTGCTGAGAGAATAACATCTATAGTATATCAATGCATGACAATCACAATATGACAAGCATCACAAGAATCAAAAGCATAAAGACAAGAGACACAGAGTTTCCGTGGGGAAAACCCTAAGGTGAAAAAACCCACAACTTCCTCAAAGATGGAGAGAGCAATGGCTCAACCAAAGTACAACCAAATAACAATGAGATAGTCTCCTGATAGCAGATGATCCTCCTCCTCACTAGTGCACCACTTTTCAAGTGAGAGTGAGTTGCTTTTCCGAATGTGTAAAATAGAGATCTCCGATCTCTATTTATACTAACCTTTTTGCCCAGTGACCTTATGGGGCCGACTTGTCTATCTAGATACATCTACATTATATTATATATAATTCAGGGCCAACCCCACATGGTGGTCTAATAACCCATCAGCAAGTACACACACTTGCGACACTTGTCAATCCACATGACGACACTTCCTTATAGAGGAATAACACATCTCTTATAAGGGTACAATGAATATATATAAAATACACAGATGAAATACATTCCGAAGTTACATATACATCAACATATGCCACACCTCCATACCTAGAAAGTGGTGCATCATACCCAAGTTCTGCACATATATGACTCCCTGTCATGTGTCTCAGAACCAAGTGGCTACTCCACATACACTTCTTCTTCAACTACACCATTCAAGAAAGCTGTCTTGAAATCCATCTGGTGTATCTTCTATTTCATCACTTTTATATTCCTCTATGCTACCATCTGCAGCATGCTTGATCTTGATAGATCCATATGGAAGTCATAACAAGCTTCCCTTCAGGTCTTGGGACTACATCCCAAACATCATTCTTCATGATCGACGGATCATGGCATTCTTCCCATATCCTGGGAACTTCAATATCTTCAATAGATAATTTTGTTGCTGAACAAATGTTGTAGTTCTTCTTTTGTAGGTGATGGCATACGATCTTTCCTACACAACAAGTTAAATTGCATGATTATAAAACATCTCATAGTTTTCAGAACAAATTCTTACACATAAAGAAATATGTCATACAGTCATGCAATTATCTTAGCCAATGCTTCAATACAACATTTATCCATATCCCGTAACTTTCTAGATGCCTTCCAATCTCTACCAGAACATTGTTAAGAGTGTGCACAACTCCCAACATGTCAGCAAAGAGGTTTCATTCTAGATAAGTAGCAATGGAATGTTGTACAGTGCCATAGGCCACTTATCCATGCATATTAGTAGTATACTGTTCATCAATGCAACTATTCTAATATGCATAATACACAACCTAATTCTAGGAACATCAGTATATACATTATTGAATAGTATTATTTAAACAATAAAATATGCAAGTAATGACAATTCAAATACTTGTCTTTGTTTGTTTGTTGGGTTGACTCCCTCTCAGTCTTTGCTTCTTTTCTGCAACTCCATTCTTATGTGGATTGTGAGAAGTGGTCAACTCCCTCTGAATATCTGCATCCTTGCAGAAACTACTGAAGTGTGCTCCTTTGCTTTCTTGCAGGAACAACTGGAGTGTGCTCCCTCTTGATGTTTGCTTCCTGGATTACCTGTCCTTGAACTTACATCCATCCTTAATCACTATGCATGCTTATTAGTATCATCATTGTGTTATCCTTGAGGTCTCATACATAATCACACATTTATTAGTATAATCTTAATACTATCAAAACACAATAATCTTAAACATGTATATTCATGATCATTCACAGATAATAAACATTAGTATTCAAGGTTTCAGGGAAGTCTTCATTTACTCATACACATTCTTATTTGATCATAGGACTCTTCTGGTTAGTTGAATCATCAATCAAGATAAAAGATATAATATGCATAAAACCCGTGATTATTCAAACCTATACCTTCATGATTCTTCTGGTTAGTCATATCATCAATTATGGTAAGAAACATAATATGCATACAACCATGATTATTCAAACCTATGACTTCATGAATAATCATTATCAACAACACAACAGTATAAGATCCTAACACAAGGTAGGATTATAGCTTGATATAGGAAAAACATACATGGATTAGCATGCTAGCTAGTTATGTCTAACATACCCGCATAATGTCTTCTAGTTCTCTTCGGTGACTTGTGATAGTAACCTGCATGCCTCATAAGTTAACCATTGTAGAACCAAGTTATACATACCTCGAAAGTAGATCTTCTATGTGATCCATGACAATGGATGAATCTTTGTCTTCATGTCACCATGAGCATATGTTCTTGAAGTAGAACATGATTTGACTTTCTTGGTGTACCTTTTGTGTTAGAAAACAACATAAACCTCATACAACATCACAATGCATTAGTACAATCATAAGTGTCAAAACCTTAATCAATGAATATCTTCTATTAAGGTGATACGACAAGTCCAGTAATTAATCAAGATTGTACTGTAATGATATGAAGACAAACATATGATAAACTTAACCATGAAACATAGTTGTAAGCCATACCTGTCAAGATTGCTTGTAATCTTCTTATGGAAGGCCTTAGCCTCATCTTCCTCTGAGACATGAATTTCTTCACTTATGCAGGTGACCAACCCAATCACCTTGATTTGCAAGAACTGGACCTGGAGCTAGATTAGGGTTTGTCAAAGAAACCCCAAAAATTCAAACTTTGAATTTCAAACTTCTGAAAGGATAGAAATATGCGCCTTGATGAGCTGATCAAGTTGGTATATTCAGAATTTGAAAACTGCAAAGTTTCACCCCTCAAAATTGCCTTTTAGATTTCCAGATTCACAAGGGAGGACCCTGAATTAGGTTTTGAGTTTCCCAGAGCTTCACCCAACCAAAATATTTGATTCAAAACTCTAAGCTTTGATTTTTCTTAGGAGCTTCCAGCCGTGGTCACAGATTTCCAAAATTCCAATTTTTGCAGAAGCCCTAATTTTCCATCTTTCCGATCAAAGTCCTGAACTGGGGTTTGATCAAGCCCAGCCTTCTTCCCAACCAAAAAATATGATCTTGGTCTCTAAATTTCTATTTTGATGAGTAGCATCCAGCCGTGGTCTCCGATTACAAAAATTCCAACTTTCTTCGAAGCCATGAATGAAGGTACTAAAAAATAATTATGTTTTGACAGAAATATGTACCTGATTGTTTCTGGTGTAACTCCAAACTTTTTGATCCACAGGGTCTGAAATTTTTTTTTGAGATAACCCGATCTGTTATCTTTCCATCCCGATAGGTTTGACCTGAATTGGATTCTCTGAGAGAGAGTTATGCCAAGTTTCGCAACGTGACCTGTTTATGGGATAATACATGAGAGTGAACTTGTACGACGTACCACGTGTCACTGGTTCAACTTCGGCCTCTGACCATTTTTCCTGCGATAGTACAGTCTGTGTGCTACCTGTCACTTTTTACGAAATTTCATTTGGAGCTTCCTAGCCCAAGTTATGACCTTTTTTCCAAGGTCACCTGATTTTGAATCAGATATGGAAGAGGCAGAAACCCTATATTGTACAGACCATAAATCACAAAGTACAACGAATTAGAGGTTTTCCTTTGGACACAAGGTACATGGGGATCTGATCTTCTACTTGTAAAATTTTCAGATCCGAAATCTTTGCCAAAACGGATTTATAGCAAAAGTTCTATGATGACTGGTTTTTGCTATATCAAGCCCTAGCATCGTAAGTGCAACAAGTGTCATACATGCCATATCATGCCTTCTTTCAGGCTAGCTCTGATACCAGGTTAAATTTTCAGAATTTACTTCAATCTGATCTAGGATCTTAACTGAGAGAACAACATGTACAACAAATCTACATCATATCAATCATGGACACAATAATGCAAGCACACAAGAGACACAGCGTTTACTTGGGGAAAACCATAAAGGTGAAAAACCCCAATAACTTCCTCAGAGATAGATAGAGCAATGATACAACCAGAATACAAGAGATAGTCTTCTCCTAGCAGCAGAGCCTCCTCCTCCACAAGTGCGCCACTCTCCCATGTGTGAGTGAGAGAATAGAATGTGTAAAATGAGAGAGACACACTCTCTATTTATACACTAACTTGACTTGACCTTTACTCAACTAGGTCGGCCTCAACTTAACCACTTAACATAATGCTGACTGGGCCGACCCCCACTAGGGTGGTCTAATAACCCTTTAACCCACATGACCGACCCCCAATAGGGTGGTCTAATAACCCTTTGACCCACATGACTTATACAGGGCAGACCCCAACAAGGTGGTCTAATAACCCATCAAGTATAAGTTACGACACTTACAATATAAATTATGACACTTTCGTATAGAGGAATAATAACATCTCTATAGGAATACAATATACATATATGTGAAATACATTCCGAAGTTACATATACATCAATAGTAACCTGCTCTATTTCCCTGTAAGGTTGACTTTCTTCTTGTAAACTGGAAGGAAGGACTTGATGAGTATGTTTAGTGGATAATGCAGTGCTTTTCAATTTTAGGGACGCAATCTGACATTTGAGATCAATAATTTCACTGTTTTTATCCTTATCCACCTTCTTATACTATAACATGCTAGAATATAATGTCTCATTCTATTCTTGGGCCCGACTCAATTCAAGAGTTTGAATTGGTTGAGGCACATGCATGTTTAGCTACATTCTAAGGTGAGCTATTTCATTATATTTTTCTTTCAAAATGGATGCAAAATAAAATTCATCACCTGGATTCAAACTTAAAGCCATGATATTTCTCTCCTCCTGATATTAACTTGCTTAGCTCTTACTGTAACCTTTTCTTCCTTCCACAATTCTTCAAATTTCACCTGTGCTGCTCTGAGCCTCTTTTATGTTTTAATGGAGCGCACCACTTCTTTTCAAATCATGTCACTAGCCCGTTTATAGAAGTCTAGTTTGTCTAGTTTTTCAAATTGACTAAAATCTACCCAATAGTCATGAGCCTTCCATTTATTAAGGCTAGTGGGATTATGCACTGTAGGTTGTAGTACGAACCACTTCAAAGTATATCTCCTCTGATATGCTATTGTTATTAGCCTTTTTCCTGATGCACTAATTTGATGTCTGGTGTCATTCATTATTTTGATATTCTTCTCTCCTATTTTCCTGTATTTAGTCCTCAAATATGTTTTCACCTATATTAAACTTGTTGAAGGTGATTGATCAGGTGATGTATACAACATCCTGGGCTCTTTGAATTCCATGGATGGATAATTAGTGACTTTGATTACTAAGGGCCTTTACTTTTGACTGGAGGAAGTGGGATCATATCAATCAAGTCCTTTGGGAGCTTATATTTTGACTCTTCCTTTGTCAAGGTTTGTTTAACATCTTCTCCTTCTATCCTAGGTATTTTGTCTTGGTGGCCCTGTTTATTATCATCCACTTCCATGTCTGTAGAAAGTTAATCAACTCTCCTCTTTTGTCCTGCTTGTTTCCCTTTACCCCTTTCCTCCTCCATTCTTCTTTGAACTTCCTTGACTTCATCCCAAGTCTCTAAGTTGGAAATTATTTTCCAATATAGCCTTGGCTAAGGCTCTTAAGCATAATTTCGATTTGCTATTCTTTGTTTAGAAATAAATCCATGAGGATCATAAGGAATAGCCTCTTCTTTCTTCAAATTTAACTGAAGTAAGAATCCTTCCAAGTATTCTAGGGATTTTAGACCTCTGAGTTGAAATGGTCCTATTTCTTGTGGTGGGAGGAAGTTTCTTAGATGACTGAAATGTCCTAAATGCATTTCATCTACTTTAAATATTTGTCTTGAATACTCCATTGCAAAGACTCTTGGGGGTAGGAAGACTAGGTGTTGATAAGGATCCTCTTCAAATCCATACGCTCTGAGTACTGTGTATTCTTCAAACAAAAACTAGTCACTTGCCATGGTGTCAAGAGTAAACTGGAGCCATTTTTTGTTCTCGGGAAACCTGATTGGTGGCAAAAAGTCATGAATTATGGTGTATTTAATCTTCATCATTTTGTTGGAAAATTCAAAATAATTGGAATTGTTGGATCGTCTGAGGAATAGATCATTCCATTTGAATACTGGAACTGGGTTCCCAACTTCATCATTCATCTTCAAATTTAGACATTTGTAGTGCTTGAAATTTTGATACACAAACAAATAGAATAGATGTGAGGGAAATTTGAAAATTCCAATTGCTAGGAACTCCTTTAGCTACTCATGAATAACTTGAGTTATGAAATTGCAGAGGTTATACCTAGCCTAACGGAGTTTGTAGACATGGGGGTTAGGCTTAACAGGAAACCTAAAATCACTTCATCAATCTTTTCGTCATTGACATACCCTAGTGATGGTAGCCCAACAACCCCCCCTTAAAATTTTCATAAACTTTAGGGGCCCCGCATTTATCTTTGTAAATACTTTGCTTTCATCTGGTTGTGTTTTGGATTTCAATGATTGGCTTGATGGTTACCTCTAATTTGTCAAGCTTGATCGTTTGATTGTCTTTGCTGAGATGATGATTTAGTGGCTAGAATCTTTTGCATCGATTGAATCTTATGAGCTCATAATTGTTCCTAAAACGTTTATATGTTATTTATGGGCTTATTTTAGTTGGTTCTATACCATGGTTGAGTGCCCATAGTTGTTTAAAAAGAAAATACATGCACATCATCGGCATTTGATTAATTTGGTTTCAAAACAAAGTCTCTCTACTCAAAAATTTCAGTAAAACAAAATCATTAGAAATTTGTAAATAATATTAACAAAATATAATATAATAAATTAAAAAAAAATAAAAAATAATATTAATTAAAGACTAATTTTATTTTTATTTTTATATATTTAAGTTATTTCTCACTTTTTGTTTATTTACTTTTAATGGTATACAAAGTCAGTTTTAAGGTGACATTAGTTGTAAATAAAGTTTGTATATAATTGAGTCTTGTTTTACTCTTTTTAAAGGCCTTTTAATTATTTAAATATATATATATTTTAATATGTATCACATATGACCATATATATATTTAAAAAAAAAACCCTTGTTATGTGATACGTGCCCTTAATCTTTTCCATAAATTAAGTTTGCTTTTTTTATAAAATTTTATTTTTATACTTTATGTTTCTTTTCTTTGACACAGATTTTTGGATTTAAAGTTTAAATAAAAGGAAAAGAATAATCTATGAGGAACTTCTTTTAACTTTTGCAGGAATAAGTGGGACGTGAACTGGTGTGCATAAAATATTTTATATTTTGTTTGGTGAAATCCGGAGACATCTTAAAGTTATTATCGCAAATACCAAGGGCGTAGATGCAATTTCATATAGAAACTTTGGAAAGATTTTTCTACATGTTGAAATATGTTTATCCCAAAGGATGAACATCGGATATCATTGAGAACAAAATGATTGTTAAGACTATGTTATACCTCAAAGTTACACTTTGAGCTTTCGTGTCGCATCTTCATGTCATGTGACCTAGCGACGCTTCCTCCTAATGCGTGTTATACCTTGTTGGTACCCTCCTTAGCCTCATTTGGAAGCCTAGGAAACAAATCCAACCTGCCTTAGTCGAATGACACCTCAATGGGCCAAGTGTCACCCATTTTGACCTTGCCTTGCCCTAATTTTTGTGCCCTGCCAATAGCCTAGAGCACAAAAATCCCCCATTTTCGCGCCTTGCATACTTGCTGGGGCATGCAAATCCCAACATTTTCGTGCTATGCTCAGTTCAAGGGGCGCGAAAATCTCAGTAACAACCCTTTGCCCTGGATTTTGGATCTAACTTTTTGGGAGATTTTTTTGGGATTGGAGCCTCTAATTCGATCCTAACCTATTTCCCTCATTTAGCCTGGCTGATCCACTAAACCCTCATCTAGATCCATCTTCCTCTCCATATGGTTGGATTCTTAATTCCTATAAGAGAGAGGCCATCCATGAGCCAAAGAGATGACATATTGAGGCACCAAACCTATGATCTTAGAAGGTCTGCAGAGATAGCTTGAGGAAGGAATCTTTGGAGGTGAAGGATTGCTTGGACATTAAGGTATCATTTTTGTAAGACTCTCATAGTTTCCATCTAATGAAACTTGTCTTATTTCTCCATTTTGTGTATTGTGTTTCAGTTATGAACATGAAGTGTATCTGATTTGATTTAAATCTAACCTAGCGTACGAGATATTTGGATATTGGATTCGTTTGTTGCCCATTCAAATCCAAACAAGTTCTGCTTGTGGAATTCAAGACAGGAGATGGAAGCTAAATGAACGTCTGGTTTAAAAGTGAGTTACACAAACTCTTCCTCTTCAAATACATTCGAAATCATATGCATTGATTAGATTTAGAGATTTAAGGTGGCATTTGTTTTACAGATGTCTTATGTTAAGCTTAGCTAATCTTAGTTTAGTATAAGGACAAGTCTAACTATCTGTAGGACGGATTTGTCTCAACAGAAATTGGCGACTCCACTAGGTTAGATCCATTTTTTATTTGATTGTGAAACTTTGTTTTTCCTTTCATTTAAACCCTTTTCTCTGCATTTTATCCTTATTCATACCTCTTATATCAAGTTGAACCTCAACATCTTGTCCCCTGGGTCTGCAAAAGCCGAGAAAGAGTCAAATGTTTTTCTCAAATTTCACCTTTTTTCCCACTGTGTATTTTCACACCCTACCCATACTTACTAGTGCGAAAATTTCTAAATTTCCATGCCCAACTGCTTTGCAGAATGCGAAAATCCCAACTTTTCGCGCCTCGGCTGCCTATAGACCCGCAAAAATTCTCTATGTAAAGGATTTTTTTGGTTTTTGCTTGGTTCATCCCTTTTGCTTGCTGATCTTTTGCTTTAGTTTCATCCTACTGCCATTGATCAGACCTCTGTGACCTGTGTGATTGAGCCGCATCTCGTGCATTTTTCTCTTTTTGAAACCTTTTTAGACCCTTGCTCGGTTCTTATGGCCCACTTGTAGAAATTTTGAGTAAATTGGAAACATAGGCTTCCATCACTGATTACATACTTATCATTTTATGCATCCAGTTTGAACATTCACCCTCAGTCCCATTAGCAAGTCTGAAAAGCCTCTTTGATTTGTTGGATTCATCTTGTTTGAGTTTGGATTTTGTGAGTTTAATGCGACAAAGGCAATTAGGTCATTTACCTTCTTGACATCATTTTTGTAAAGATTGATCATTTTTTGAAAATCCAAGGAAAATTGATTATCAATATTTGCATCCTTGATTGCAGTTTGAGAAAACTCTATCCTTTGGAAAAATATTTCTTTCATTTTGTATTCATACAAGTGGCATAGAAGTTGGTTCAAAACTTTATTTCTCCTTCACTTAAAATATCAAAGTTTTACAATTAGAGGGCATCCTTCTATTTTTTGTCATGCATTTTACTCATTAGTAGTAGAAGAAAAAGATTGTTAAAATCATTTGCTTTGAAAGAGTCATTGAGTTTGGAATATAGGAACAAAAAATAAAAATTGAGTGGTTTTCATTTGTGAGAGAATTTTTGCATTTGCAATTACTCTTTCTTTTTAGGATCGAAGAACTCTCTTCTTACTATAGCTAGTTATTCATCGAAAAGAAAGGTACATTTGATTCATTCACATATGCATGGTTTGAGTCAGGTCATCACACCATCAAGTTTCACTTCCGCTACCCGATTGAGTAAGACAACAAACCACTAAAATTTATCTCCTTAACTCAACACATTTTAACCTCACTTGAGGATACAAAAAAATCTGTTAGTTAGGTACGACACAGGGGATAGGAATCCAAATAATTCCCCCTTGTCACTTTACGTCTGAAACACAGTTGTTGTCCTTTAGGGTACTAAAATCCTCTTGTACTTGTTGACATGGTCATCGACCAGTTTGTTGAGAGGTCCCCGCGTTCCACGGGAGCAAGAAGAGAGGACTAGTTCTAGACGGACTCTGTGGAATACCGCACTCCACTTAGCCCTAAGGACACCTATCCATTGTCTTCCTTGTATTTTTCTAGATCGGTGGTACAAGGGCTCAAAGGAAGAAGCTCTGGTTAACCTTCTCGGACGTGTCATGAACAAGGTAGCTTAGTAACTTTCCTTCTAGGGATCTTTTACCCAGGAACCCTTTCGGTAGAGGGATATCCTTCCACTATTGGTCTCTCATTTCATATTGTTCAACTTGGATTTCATCACCTTGAGAGGGATACGATTTGTTGAGGTCTCCTGATCCTAGTTAGGGAAGTTTGCTTGCTATTTCACCTTATAGAGAGTCTTTTTTTATTTTGTAGTGCTACTTGTTGGTATTCTGGCCATTTTATTGTAGCTCGCTTATTGTGACATTGGTCTCAGTATAGGTTTCTAGCTCCCCTTTTTTTGCACACTCGGTTGCTTTAATGGTTTTTGAGTTCTTTTTCATTGAGACTGTCCCCATAACATTTAGATTATTCCTATTGCAGATCAACAAAAGTCACGAAGACAACAAGGGAAGAGTCCCGAACCAGTACCTCGGGTTACCCACCCTCCATCTTCATGCATACCTACCCCCCTACTAGCCAACCAGCTGGTTGGGGGACTGTTCCACTATCTACTAGTACGATACCATCAATTTCTACGGTAACCCTGAACCATAGCACTGTTTCATAGACTAGTATAGTACCTAAAACCAGTGCAATACCACAATCCATTGTTGTACCAGAAATTCGCACCACAGTGGACACTACGTTAGCTTTTGAGACTAATACCTCATCTCAAACCAATGTCACACCGGAAGGTACTATCCTGATAGAGGTTAGCAGTACCCTAGTAAGGCCATCATTATTTGATCTTCCTGAAGAGTACATCGAGATCATTAAGGAATCCAAACCCGCACCCCCTAGACAGTTTCATCTCTATACCGACTTTACCTATCCCTCTACACATTTGGAAACCCCACCTTTCATATCTACATCCTCGGTCATATGTAGTTCTGAAACTGGATCTTCTAGCAATATATCATTCAGATTTCCTTCTCCTGAACTCCCTTTAGCACTAGATATCATGACATCAATTCGATCCAAAATGGTTACTCTATCCAACCAACAAGTGGAAACGAAACACTTTAGATGTGAAACGGATAAAATACTAGCTTCGACCTCGCAATACCCTCCCACACATGCTTCCCAAGCAGTAAAATTCATTATTTCTGCGCGTCCCGAACTTCATCCCAGGATACTACCTACCATGAATCATTTGTAGGTCGGTCGGGACCCACAAGTTGGACCCAACTAGAATCCTTCCCTGATATCTCAGGGACGACAAATATTTTTGATCCAGCCTCTTCCTTATGGAACACAACCTTGGGCCAAGCCCTCAACGATTTTCGCATTGTTTCAATACCCATACAATTGACACTCGAAATTCCCCTTCAACCCTCCCCACATTTATTACCATATGACCCTTTTGGTCCATCTCCAAGGAACATTCCTAACATGAGGACAAACCCTTTCTTCTCGTCATTGCCATCATATGAACCTAGTGTGAGATCATCTTTACCAGTCGGCATTACCAGTGCAGCTAGCCAACCTGCACCACCACATTCTTCTAATATTTCCATAGGAAGAACTCCTATTGCTACCGTTCGGACACCTACTATGATAGGAGGACAATCTTCAACCACCATTTACACTATTTTCGGAGGACAACCGTTTATTGGAACTCAAAGTGGCACAAATAACCAACCTCCTCCGGCTGGACCATCTACTATGTGGGGACCAAAAACCTCACTAGTTGGAGGACAACCACTTGTTAGTGCCCCAATTGGGCCTAATCAACCAAACCCTCCATCAACATCATCACCTCCATGGGGACCACACCCCTCATTCTTTGGAGGATTACCATTTGTTGGTGTCTCAGCCAAGACCAACCAAAAACCCCCGCCATCAGCATCATCTACTCCTTGGGAACAACATCATCAACCTGGCAGTGGACAGCCTTTTTTTAGTACCCCAAGTGGGACCAACACCCAATTTCCTACGTCAGGTCCAATTCCTTCTTGGGGCCCACATGTCCCACTTACTGGGGGGCATCCCATGTTTGGAAAACAAAATCTCACTGGGGGGAAACCTAATAAATATCAACCCTCTCCTCCCCCTAACTTGAATTCGTGAGTACCCTATCTTGGTGCCTTGAATAATCAATGGAACCCACCCCCACAAACCCCGTCTCTTCGCTAGAGAGGAATCAATATCGCATGGGATCCATTTTTCTAGTCACCTTCCCCCATTGAAGGGATAGGAAATCCACCTAATCAAGGATTTGGAAACGTTCCCTGGGGTCAACAACCCTAGGTCTCTACACCATTTATCCCCACTTAGCAGTATTCCCAACAAACGATATCAAATTCAATCTCAAATAAATTGATCAATCTTGCGATTCCTCATCAACCACTGGTTAATCAGATGGTCCCCAACACTCAAACCTTCCAACAGTACCCTACCGGGAATATGTTTGGATATAACATGCAGCAATATGCAGTGTAGGGCTTGACAGACATCCCAACACCCCATCAATACTACTCATTCCCGCAACTAAATCAACAACTCCCATTCTTGGAAACATTAGATTTTCCTGACTTGTCTAGACTTATTTATGATCCTATTTGGCATGAACCTCACTGGCCAACCATCCATTCAAAACTACCATCGGACATCCCAAAGTTCGATGCTAAACCTGGGGAATCCCTGAAGAATCGTGTTATGACATTCCATTTGTGGTGTTCTTCGAAATCACTTATGGATGATTCTATCCGATTAAGGCTATTCCAATGTACGCTCACCGAAATGGAAGCAAAATGGTGTATCGAGCTACCCTAACACTCTTTCAGAGAATTCAACACCCTTTCCATGCATTTCTTGACACATTTATAGCTCCCCATCCGCTATGAGACTGGAACAAACCTGTTAACTTTGTCATGCCAAACTAGTTCCACCCACATATCCGATCACATTCATGAGTGGCGGAGATGCCGAATATTAATCAAGGCACCCATTCCTGACCAATTATTGGTTGATTGGTTCACCAAGTCGCTACTTCCACCCATCGCTAGGGATGTTGCTATGGGAAGACCCGTTATAGAGGAACAAGCTATCTCCCATGCACAATGTATGGATTTAGTATATACTCAATCCAGAACATTATACGAACTTATTCCTCACACTTCCCGCCCCACCAATGATCCATCCAAGCCCGATACTAAACGTCTTGTCGATGGTATAGTTGGCTCGGTGAAGGCCCATCCTGCAACCAAATCAAGTGGGAAACAAAACAATGCTGCCCCACCTCAAAACCAGGATACACCCAAAACTTCTACTTCTCATGCTCAGTCCTCCGAGGTGAACACTGTTCAATCCTCGTCACAAAAATCCAGAGGAAAAAAGAAGAACAACCGAGGAAAACCCAAGAAATCAACCGGAAAATCCTAATCCTCAACAGACCAACAACGACAAAAAACCGAGACGGAAAGCGAAGTTTCTCTGCCTCATATGTCAGGAAGATCACTACACAAAATACTGTGCTTACAATGAAGAGGTCAACAAATTTGTAAAATTTTCTTCCCGCCTGACAGTTCTAACCGACCCTTTCTCGCATCAACAACAACAAATGGTCACACATGAACCCCCACAAGGGGGAAACCAAAAAAACTCCTCTAGAGGAGAAACGTCCTCAAACCGTGATGTTTAAATGATGAGTAATGAGACGGTTCATATATCCACTCGTTCAAAGACATATGAATTACTTCCAAGTTCAAACAAAATGGAGAATGCTCGAGGAAAATCTCCCCTGGAAGATCCTCCTTCTACACCCGCCACCAATGGTCATCTTCATATCGAGAGACCAATCACTGATACTGTGTTGCGCCCAACCAAGGCCACCATTCGAAAGGAGACATTTAATCCAAATGCAAGAGCATCCCAAAATTACAACATCATTGAGGACTTAGCTCAAGCGCCGTGTGCCATGTCAACTCTCGAAGTTCTACAACATTGTCCTACACAACGTAGAACCTTATTTTCAATACTAGGAGTCGTAGACCTGGATTCTTACAACACTATTATGTTCAACTTGGAATATTTCAAACCGAGGCTTTCTCATCAGTTAGCCTTCTAGATTCACTCTAAGATTCGTGGGAACAACATCCATCGTACCATTTTGGATGAAGGTGCTTCCACATCTATTATGTATTTGACCTGTTGGAGAGCCATAGGCTCACCTGAAGTAACCCAATCTCCTACCACCCTCAAATATTTTGATGGACGTGGTTTCCAACCATATGGACTCCTCCCTGCACTCGCTATCGAACTAGGGGGAAAAACTGTATCTATACACGTAGAAATCATGGATGCTCCGTTAGATTATAACCTCTTACTCAGACGGAATTGGTTCTATGCCATGACTACCGTAGCATCCTTTGTGTTTCGTTTAGTACAATTTCATCACCATGTAAAAATTGTCACTATAGATTAGTTATATTTTTGTACTCCAGATGTCCATAAGAACTCCACTAACAATGTCCCGTTGCTGGCACAATCCCAGCACCATTTTGAAGACATTGGCATTGGTCTGCTGAAAGACTCATCCATTATTCGGGTATTTCCGGAACTCAAACCCCCATTCTTTGCCATCAACATGATTTCATCGAGTATTACTCAATTTGACGAACCCAATGATTCATGGGTAGTACCGAGTCCCTCTGATCTTGAAACATTTGGAAATTTCATGCCTTTAAACCAGAACTTAGCAACCTACTAGGTGATCCAATCCACCTCTGATTGGGTCGACTAAGTTACCCACCATACGGTGGCACATCTCCCGCCTCATACATCTTTTCCATTCACTGACTCTTTCACACAGAATTTTCCTTCCGACGAGTCTATTATGGAGATCATGAGCATCGATGAACCACCTTGGGAATACCACCATCATCGGTCATATTTCCCTACAATACAGGCGATTGAACATGATTCAAAATATAATGTTTCACTAGACATTGTCAATCCTAAGATTCCTATCCCTACACATGATGTGTTCTCTGAAGGAAACTTAACAAACATCATGGAAACCATTGCCATTGACATCTCAGTAAAACCTGGTGTCGTGGAACAAATTCATCTAGGCAAAAACTACACACCTATTGAGGTAAAGTTCTACACTGCCTTATTCAAAGAATTTTGCTACGTTTTCGTTTGGAGTTATGAAGAAATTCCAGGAATAGACCCCTCCATCATGGTACATGAAATACAAACCTATCCCGGTGCCCGACCAATCCGGAAAAAACTCCGACTCGTGCATCCTTGCAAAACAGATTCCATTAAAACGAAATTTGAAAAACTTCTTCATGCTGGTTTTATCTATCCTATCCCATTGACAAATTGGGTGTCCAACATCGTTCCCGTTTCCAAGAAACAAGGTACGATCAGGGTCTGTGTCGATTATAGATACTTGAACAAAGCTTGTCCAAAGGACAACTATCCAATGCCCTTCATCAACCATATTATCGACAATTGTGATGGAAGTGCCATATTTTCATTCATTGATGGCTTCTCCGGCTATAATTAGATCGAGATACTCCCATACGATAAACAAAAAACTCCTTTTATTTTCCCATGGGGGACGTTTTCATATCGCAAATTACCTTTTGGTCTTAAGAATGCTGGGGCCACTTTTCAACGGGCCATGTCATATGTGTTTCACGATATCAAACATGTTGTAGAACCTTATCTCAACGACCTACCTGCTCACTCTGACATGCGGGAGGACCATCCAGACCACCTGAGTGCTATCTTTTCAAGATGCCTCCATTACAATATCCATTTGAATCCACATAAGTGCATATTTCGCATTGTGTCTGGCATATTGTTAGGTTTCATAATCTCCTTGGACGGCATACACCTCGACCTTGCGAAGGTAGAAGCAATTTTAACCCTGCCTTCACCCTCCAACTTTCCGGAAGCCGCTTTGTCTGCAACTTTGCTGCAATTACTAAGGGCTATATGAGGCTTCTCAAGAAATATGTCCCTTTCCTCTAGGACGACGAAGCCGAACGATCTTTTGATAACTTGAAAAAGGCTGTTACTAGCGCTCCCGTGATCCAACCCCGCAACTACACACGGGATTACATTCTATATCTCGTTGCCTCTACTACCACCATCGGCATGGTGCTAGTAAAAGAGGATGAAAACAGTTTAGAACATGTGATTTATCACCTCAGCAAGAGTCTCCTCGACTCAGAGACCCGTTACTCACATGTGGAGAAACTGGCTCTAGTTACAGTTTTCGCTATCCAGAGATTCCGACACTACATCTTGCTCCGTAATACCACCGTTATCGCGAACTTCAAACCAATTTACTATATCCTAACACGTCAAGTGCTAGGGGGAAAATAATCCTGTTGGATTTTAGTTCTCCAAGAATTCAATTTGGATTTTTCCAAAGTGAAGTCCAAAAAATACCTGGTCTTTGCAGAGCTTATGTGTGCACTTCCCTGTGTCACTGATCAAACTGAGCCCATTGATTCTCTTCTGGATGAATAATTGTTTCTCATTGGCACGAATGATCTGTGGTATGGAGACATCTTTTTATATCTCCAGACCCAACATTTTCGTCCCAACCTCAACCGCGATGACCGTCACCGCATCAGACACCACACTAAGTACTATCTTATCATTAGTGATACACTCTACCATCATGGTGTCGATTCAGTCTTACGACGTTGTCTCTCAATAGATGAATCTGAACATGTATTAAATGATTGCCACCTTGGAGAATGTGGTGGTCATCTTTCTGGGATGGCTACAACCTAGAAAATCTTGCGCGCTAGATACTTATGTCCTACAATATTCAAAGACTGTATTGAAGCGGTCAAGAAGTACCCTCCATGTCAATTCTTTCACGCCAAGAAACGATCACACCCAGCTCCACTCCATCCCATCATTTCCATCGGCCCCTTTGCAAAATGGGGCATTGATTTTATTCATTGTAATCCCACTTCAGCCGGGGGGCATGGCTATGTCATTGTAGGCGTGCACTACTTCACTAAACGGGCTAAAGCAATTCCTACCTATGCCAAAGACGGCAAGACAGCCGCACTGTTCATATTCAATCACATTATAGCTAGGTTTGGAGTCCCGCAAGCTATTGTAACTAACCATGGTTCCCATTTTAGGAACCACATGATAAATGAACTAAGTTCCAAGTTGGGTTTTCGTCATGAGAAATCAACCCCATATTACCCACAGAAAAATGGTCAAGTCGAAGCAATTAATAAAGTTTTGAAACGCATGATTCAATGCATCGTGGGCACCCAAAAATCCAATTGGCACTTAGCCCTATTCTCATCTATTTGGGCCTATAGGACATTAGTAAAAACCGCAATTTGTTTCACACCATTTCAATTAGTTTACGGCCTGGAAGCTATCCTGCCGATTGAGTGTGAAATACCATCCCTGAAATTAGCTATAGAACTCTTACCCAACATGACTTCCGAAGAAGAGTGGTTTCTATATCTAGTTAAGTTAGATGAAACTTGCCGAGACGCCGCATTAGCCAACGAAGCTCATAAGAAGCCCATCAAATCTCAGTATGATAAATCCGTTCAACCTTGGGTTTTCAATGAAGGGGACCTAGTACTGACCTATGATCAGATGCATGATAAGTTAGGGAAGGGCAAGTTAGAATCTATGTGGTACGGTCCCTATGTTGTGAAACACGTGCTGGAGAAGGGAGCTTACGAGCTCTTCGATTGTGATGGTATACCTCGAGGAGAGCTCCGCAACGGGATCTACTTGAAGTGATTCTATGCGTAGGCCTATCCTGCATAAATATATCTTGTACACTATGTATTTAGTTTATTGTTAGTTAATTTTTTGCGTGTAAGGATTCTATCTCATATATCCTTATTTTCCTCAACTTGTGCTTGTATGCACAGATGTCGGCATATTATGGATTTGCGGATGGCGCAAGTCGACATACCTAGAACATGGCTTCCATAGCATGGGTACTGTATTCCCTTGATGGAGAGTTGATATCATCTGGTGGAACCTGCTTAGGCCCCGCAACAAACAATATCGTAGAGTACCATGCAATTATAGGGATCCTAATTGAAGTTGCTTCTCTTGGGATCCACACCTTTTTAGTTTATCTAGACTCTCAACTTGTAGTATCTCAGTTGAATCGCGTCTACATCGTCCGTGATCCTACATTACTTCGATTATTCAGAAGGGTACGCCTCTTGGAACGATCATTTGACTACATTCTATATCAACATGTACCAAGAGAATTCAATACAGTGGTTGATTCATTAGCTAACTATATATTGTATTGGCATCTGGCCCATATATGAACAACACATAATAACAATGCATGCATAAATGTAAATACAAAATTCATAGTAAATAGGAAAAACCATAGAGAAAGGTCCATGTATATAAATATAATGTAAAAAGTGTTTTGTCGAATACAATAGTATGATGCGCCAAAAGACAAAAAATGGGATCATGTCCCATACAAAAATTGGCTCTTTGGCCTACATATCATGTACATGCCGCTAGGAAAAGTACTTCCTAAGCACTAATCATGAGGCTCACGATGCTCATGATAGCATACCACTGCTTTGGCCACATGGCGGAGCAATTTTCCAATACGCTCTGGCACACCTACGATATGCCTCTAGATGGAACATCGGGAAACCTCATAGGAGGCACACCCATGGTCAAACCCTGGATGTTCTGTTCCACATCACGGATCCCCCCTCCCTCCTCCTCCTCGTCCTCGTCTTTAGCCTGATGCTAAATGCCTCCTCATTGCAGTGGTGAATACCTCGCTGGCTTCCTCGGTCCGCGATATGCAACAATACACATATATATGTTAGATATTTTCACGCATTAAATATATATATATATATATATCATAAAAAATAAAAAAAGCATATAGTTGAAGATCACATACCTGACTCATCCCAGTCATCATCCTCGGGCAATACCAGATCAATATATCATTAGGGGAGTTTTGAGGTAAAAAATGGGCCTCAAAACAAATAATCTACCATAAAAATTCACTTTATAAGAACCAATAGGATTCAAGATGATGATGTCAACCATAAGGGTGAAATTTGTAAAACAAATTGGAGGGAAAAATAAAAAAAACTACTTTTTTCTTATCGTATTTTTGACATATCTCCTTAACAGTTTACCCAAATTTCAAGTTTGGGCACTCGTTGGATGCGGATTTTAATTCCGCATCCAACCCATGCCCACAATGTATATTTATGAGGCACACATGACATGAAAAAATGAAAATTTCAATAATACGTTTTTTTATTGAAATTTTCATTTTTCCATGTCATGGGTGCCTTAGAAGTATGCAATGTGGATATGGGTTGGATGCGGAATTAAAATATGCATCCAACGTGCCCAAACTTGAAATTTGGGTAAACCATTAAGGAGATATGTCAAAAATACGATAAGAAAAAGTAGTATTTATTTTTCCTCTCTAAAATTTACAACTCTGATTTTATTATTATAATTCTTATTTTATTATTTACCTTAGGAGGCCCATTTTAGACCTCAAAACTACCCTAATTCCTCGAAAATCCATCCCCTCATAGGGATAGTCCTCAATCATGATTATCTGCTCCTCGATCCATGAAAAGAAGTCCTCATCGAAAGTTAGGACCTGCGGCCCGCCGAGCTGTCTAGCATAGTCACTCCATATCCCCATCTAAGGCTCGGATGCGGGATGGACTAACTTATCTATCTGAGGATGAAACAATGGAACCCTCTCCAAGAATAATGTAACAAGGATACTCTTGTATCCAAACTGGCTGATGTCCCCATTCCTCCACTTGGTAACCTTTCCGTGATATTTTCTAGGACCCCTTCACACCAGTTGAATAGTCTCGACTCCATGCACTCTATCGCATAAGTCATATGTGCTTTGGTATCATGGTGAGCCCCCACTCTCCCCTCCACACATGCTATGGTATACAAAATAGTCTTCAAGGGAGGATTTATCACATCCACAATAAGTACTTTCCCACTTTTCTTCCGGGACCCCTATATACAATATTAGGCAATGTATGTCTCCGTTGTCTCTTCTGTGGTTAGGTGTCCAGTCAATTGGACCCATGCTACTCTCTTGGAGAGATTGGTTAAAAAGTATATATCCTCGATTTCTATCTCGAGGGTGTGCTCCTCAATACGGAAAGCTTGAATGTCAGTATCTCACATCTGGATGATATAGTTTAACAATTTCCCTTGCTTACGGATACCCCTTGTCTTGAAATGTGTTAGCGAACCGCATTCTCGTAATGTTGCTAGTGTGGAATTGTCATTTAGGGATTCCCTCTCATCCCCTTCATCCTCTCTTTCTTTCCAGTCAACCATTTCCATTCTAGTAAATGGCAAACTACTGCAAAACATCAAAAGAGACTCCAGTTATAAGATGGAAGCCTACTTTCATTCAGAGAGAGAGAGAGAGAGAGAAACATTGCTTTTTCAAGATCTGCGCATTTTTCGTGCATCGATAATGTTTGAGGACTCGAAAACTAAGTATTCCCCCCCTCAAAGCCATAATGCAAAAATCGGGATATTTTCGTGCCTCTCGACATAGAGAGGGCGTGAAAATATCAGGGGCAAAAAAGTATGCCCTAGGGCCCTTGCCAAATCAAGAAAATTTGCATGAAATCGAAAAATGAAGCTATGAAATGAAAGAGGAGGTTGAGAGGATCTACCTGTTTCGAATGGTGGTTAGAATGGTGCCCTAAATCTCCTGATATTCTCAGTAGAAGATTTTCTCTCCACAAGGTAAAAATCTCCTTTGAGTAAAAATAACCAAGTCACAATGGGTAATTTCTTCTTTTTCCCTCTTTTATATGTATCGAATGGATATTTTTACCCATTATTTTAATCTTGAGTTGACTCTTCACATAGCTTGAAGACCTAACGCTTTTTTTTAGGGCATCTGGCCATTTTTGACAGGTTCATATCTGTTATTCACATTGGTGCTAGTGTGTAATCGACCTCCGTTTGAGCTCACTTTATTTTTTCGTGCTCAGGATCCAAACCTGAAAAAGATTCCAAGCGCTTTTCACACCTGAGTTGTGCTTGTTAAAACCAAGAAAAATGGTGTCGAGCTTAGTCGGATTTACTCGTGCTCGTAAAACAATGAGGAAAGTATTGTCTTGGTATTATTTTATTCATTTTTTGGACTATGAGTCTACTCACATTGTGGTTGTTTCTACAAGTTAAATCCCTACTGCCAAGTTTTGTCACATGTCATTACATGTTCAAAGGATAAGTTTGAGTCAACCTATTACTATGGTGTCAAACCTCTGTGTCTTGTGTTAGTATGTACTTCCTTGATCCATTGCCCCATACCTCTTTCTTTTAGCGAGTTTTGTGTCGATGATGTGGATTCATTATGGCCCTCCTTCGATAAGTCTGTTCCTGTTGACGTCAACTCACTATCTGGGAATCAGACTTAGGAACCAACCATAGTACCTTGGTTCCTGCATGCCTCAATGGCATGTTTCCTTGTATTCGATAGTAGGTTTCCATCATTGGCCTCTGATCGAATAATCCCTCGGGTGTTCGACTTCAAGAAACTTTATTCACATTTGTTGGGTTGTACTAGGGATACCTTGGGGATCATTGTCATTATTGCTAATCACCCTCACACTTGTTAATGTTAGGATATTCCTATACTCCATCCTAGTCCCACCAGTATTTTGATCATTTACATTTTCAGTCATGCATGGACTTTTAGGGTTTGCATGCATCCCAGTCATTAGTCCAACACCTAGCCCTCAGTTAGCCAGCCCTTAGGAGCTTCTCACTATTCGGTTTTATCCCTCCAGTTGCTTAATGTGCCCTTCTTCCTTGATTTTAGGAAGCAACTCACCCTTCTTCACCTACCAGTCCAGTTGTCTTCAGTTTATACTCAGTTACACTCAGTTACACTTAGTTACAGTCAGTTACACTCAGTTACACTTAGTTACACTCAGTTACACCTACCAGACTCAGTTTGACTGATGGTTGACAGTTACTTGAGCATTGACGACTCCACTGATGATGATGAAGACTTCCAGTTGTGCTCCGATTATTATGAGGACACCTAGTTGTGCTCCAATGACACTCTATTGATCTTATGATCACTTTGAGAGGCTAATTCGAATTGCCACCTTAGGCATTCGAATCCTCTCTACCATTGTACTATTTATTTGTTCATATTGTGATTAACTAATTAGTGTGTATGAAGTATTATTGCTTCTATCCGAGTTCTACTATACCATATTATTCTGTTGCTCATTATACTGTATTGACCACTCTTCTTCTATTTTCCTGCTTAAGCATAATTACTCTTGTGAGGTTTACATCATCTCTTAGATCTGCTGTGAGAATTTTCACATGGTATCAGAGCATGTTGAGAGTATTGTTTATCTCCATTCTTGAGAGTTTTTTTTTACAGGTTATTACCAAGATTTCGAGTGCAGTAGTTGCAGCAGTTTCTGCATTTTTGCAGCAGTAGCAGTTGTAGTTTTTCTATATTGTTTTTGCAGGTCCTCTACAACTTCTATGTATTCATCAAGAATTACTCCTCTTTCTCCATTCAACTATGATGAATGGAAACCATGAATGATAGCATACTTGAAGATCCATGATCTTTTTGATTGTCATTTTGAAAGAGAGTTCGAATCCCCTGAAGAGAAGATTGATTGGTTAAATAAAGGTGATGGAGCCTTTGGAGCAATGAGGCTTTCTTTTCCTGAATACCTGAGATTCTATTTCCAATACCGTGATGGTGTTGAAACTCCAATAGAGTTATGGGCTCCAAAAGAGTTATGGGCTCACTTGGATGAAAAATTTGGTAGGAAGAATGAAGGGATTGGTCCAAACCCATTCGAAAGCAATCAAAGTGATGCATTCGCTCCCCTTGATGGTCTCTCAGATCATGAACCAGTATCATCTCATATTGAAGTTGTTGACAAAGAACTTGTATATTTGTTGGAGCCGAGGCTGTAGCTATGGTAAAGCTGTGAATTTTGGGAAAAAAAGCACAAGTATGGAAGGAAAGTGCTAATTTTGGGACAAGCACTAAGTTTTGGGTAAGAAGGAGACGGTGCGCAGTACGGTGCCAGATGGACAAGCTCAGCGAAGATCACGGACCGGAAATCGCGGAGCTCGCGCGCACGTCATCGAAGAATGAAGGTGGCTCAGCTACCATAATAAATAAGGCGATGGAGTAGAGGGCTCAGCTACCCTCATTTAAGAGCTAAGTACAGAAGTTATGGTTGCTCGGATCAAGGAGGAGCAACGGACCAGAGCATTGAAGGCGAAGGACAAGCGCCCATACCCATAATCTGCGCCGGAAGTCAAGGAGCCTGCAGGAAGCGGCGACATGACTACAAGCGGCGCCTACAGTACACCTTGCCATGTGCGTGGTTAGGGTTTTTGGGAATCACTGTTGGGAAAGGCCCATAGTTTTGTAAAGGTGTGACCGTCATGGCCACCTATATATATGTATACATGATAAAGAAGAAGAGTTAGATAGTTTTGGGATAGTTAGATATTTTTGGGATAGTTAGATGGTTAGATTGTTAGATAGTCAGTCTCGAGGATAGATCATGTGTTGATTATCCTTTGTTGTGTTTCTACCGAGTGTGTAGAACTAGAGTAGAATCGGATAGCCGAGGAGCTAATCCCTGAGTTGCCAGATAGTCTGAGTGACGTCTGCGCCTTTGTAATCTCTGTAGAGAAGAGACTAGATCGAGAGAAGGGCTCCCAGCTGTGTGCGTGGAGTTTCTTATAAAGATCTAAGGCTGCAGCTGTGTGCGCAGCATATTGTATAACTCTATCATTTTCTGGTTAATATAAACTCCCGTGGACGTGGTTTTCCTCGAGGAGATGAGCTTCACATATTTCTTCTTGTTATAATGTTTGCGTGAATGATTAACTGTTTAAGTTCATTACCTGTGCATGCAAGACTCTTGTATTATCGTTGCGACTGATGATTGAGTTTGGGAAGGTCCCTTGATAGTTATAAGCGTTAAGTATTGAAGAAGTGGAGGAGCGCTGTCGCGGCAGAGATCGAGGAATGCATTACTGCGCTGGGTGCGCAGGGCGAGGAAGTACTTAACGCGTCGACGCAAGGACTAGTTGCCTTCTGCGCTAGAGAGGAGAAACTGCGCAGCGGGCCTGCTGAGGAAGGAAGCCTCGCAGTTGCGCCGAGGGGCCTGCGGGAAAGTCAGGCCGCCGACATCTGAGGAACCGGAAGAGGAAGAACAATCTCCGCGTCACCACGGTTAAGGAAATCTGATTCCTTAACCCCCCCATAGCCACTTCGGGTGAGACCTCGAGCTGCTGCGCAGCTCGTTGCCGAGAGGGCCAGTGCGCCAAGGGGTTTGTTGCTGCGCTTCATTAAAACCCGGGTCTTCCCAAGAAAGCAGCCAACAAGATTCTCCACTCATGCTCCAACTTTCTTCTCTTTGTGTGCCAGCTCACACTCTAGATATTGCAGAAGGTCCTAAATCCTCTCTTGCACCAGAGTCTGTTGGTTTGCATCATGATCACATGATTATTTCGGAGGTAAAATCAACTATTGGAGGTAATGCATTTGCTCCTCTCAAGCAATCATCTCTTATTTACTACTATATGATCATTAGCACATGCTTTCAGAAGGTTATTGAAGAATATGGCCATTGCCACCCGCTTGAGATAATTTCTCATGCATCCATTGGTTTTGATCTCACCTCTTATGGTTCAAAGGAGATCTCAAGAAACCATTGCCATTCGTTTGGGATAATTTCTCATGCATATGATAGTTTTGATCTCACCCTGTTGGTTCAAAGGAGATCTCAAGAAACTATTCTTCAAGTCTTAAATCTGATTTGAATTTCAAGCAATTATTATTTGATGGTTCTTTTTGGCATAATCTCACCCATGATGGTTCGAAGGAGAAGACAAAAGACTATCTGCATATTCATGATTTTGATCCTACCTCAGCTGATTCGAATCACGGGTTCAAGGATCATCCTCATATTTTTCGATTTGTTCTCATCACATTCGATCTGAAGAGCAAGTACAAGCACATGTTTTTTGAGCATGATCCACTTCTTCCCAAGAAGAAGATACCTCCAGACATATGACCAAGCATCACACCTGCTTGAGTTTGGAGTATTTATTTTTTGTGTGTGCCTTACAGTCTGTTTTTTGAGGAGGGGGTATGCTTCCCATGAATTTTTCCCACTTCCTTGGTTTATTGACTATTATTATTCATTGTATTGGGTGACCTTTGGTCTTAGTTACCAGGGCCCAGGATGGATTAAGGGGGGGTTTTAGGATATTCCTATACTCCATCCTAGTCCCACCAGTATTTTGATCATTTACATTTTCAGTCATGCATGCACTTTTAGGGTTTGCATGCATTCTAGGGTTTGCATGCATTTTGCATGCATCCCAATCATCAATCTAGCACCTAGCCCTAAGTTAGCCAGCCCCCAAGAGCTTCTCACTATTCAGTTTTAGCCCTCCAGTTGCTTAATGCGCTCTTCTTCCTTGATTTTAGGAAGCAAATCGCCCTTCTTCACCTACCAGTCCAGTTGTCTTTAGCTTATACTTAGTTACACTCAGTTACACTTAGTTACAGTCAGTTACACTTAGTTACACTCAGTTACACTCAGTTACACTCAGTTACAATCAGTTACACTCAGTTACACCTACCAGACTCAGTTTGACTGATGGTTGACAGTTACTTGAGCATTGATGACTCCACTGATGATGATGAAGACTTCCAGTTGTGCTCCGATGACACTCTATTGATATTATGATCACTCTGAGAGGCTAATTCGAATTGCCACTTTAGGCATTCGAATCCTCTCTACCATTGTACTAATTATTTGTCCATATTGTGATTAATTAATTAATGTGTGTGAAGTATTATTGCTTCTATCTGAGTTCTATTGTACCATATTATTCTGTTGCTCATTATACTGTATTGACCACTCTTCTTCTATTTTCCTGCTTAATCATAATTACTCTTGTAAGGTTTACATCATCTCTTAGATCTACTGTGAGGATTTTCACAGTTAACGGTTCACATCATTGACCGGTAATCAAGTGGTTTCTGTCATGTTCAACTTCAACACCTTGTAATCACATGGTAAGATTCGTATTGCTTCAGAATTGGGTAGAAGACCTTGGATGATCCTGATGATTTTTATCACGTCCAGGATGAGATGGTGGTTGTTGAGTAGGTCCCCACATCGATATCATGATTGGTGGCCTCGTTGATGTACTGTCACACAGATCGACTATTGTATTGGTCGTGGTTGTGTCATTATTCTCTCATGGACCTACGATTGTTCATAGTATCCATGATTTGTCCTCAGTCTGTATTATGTCAATTCTGTCATGAATCTACAATGTATTGTTCGGCAACCATGCTTTGAGTTAGGTATTCCGAGCATGGGTATGCCCAACTTGGTGGTAGGTGGCATCATGTTTCCTTGCATGTCCTCTCCGACTTCCTTGAGACTATGTCTGCGGCCTAACTTATTTGTAAAGTATTTCAGCCATCAGTTTCTTCTAACCTCACACTTTAGGGGGCATTTTTTATACCTCAAAGTTACACTGCAAGTCTTCGTGTTGCATCTTCATGTCATGTGACCTAGCGATGCTTCCTCCTAATGCATGTTATACCTTGTTGGTACCCTCCTTGGCCTCATCTGGAAGCCTAGGAAACAAATCCAACCTGCCTTAGTCGAATGACACCTCAATGGGCCAAGTGTCACCCATTTTGACCTTGCCTTGCCCTAATTTCCGCGCTCTTCCAATAGCCTAGAGCATGAAAATCCCCCATTTTTGCGCCTTGCATACCTGTTGGGGCACATAAATCCCAACATTTTCACGCTATGCTTAGTTCAAGGGGCACGGAAATATCAGTAACAGTCCTTTGCCTTGGATTTTGGATCTAACTTTCAGAGAGATTTTCTTGGGTTTGGAGCCTCTGATTCAATCCTAACCTATTTCCCTTGTTTAGCCTGGCTGATCCACTAAACCCTCATCTAGATCCATATTCCTCTCCATATGGTTAGCTTCCTAAGTCCTATAACAGAGAGGCCATCCATGAGCCAAAGAGAGGACATATTGAGGCACCAAACCTATGATATTAGAAGGTCTGCAAAGATAGCTTGAGGAAGGAAGCTTTGGAGCTGAAGGATTGCTTGGACATCACGGTATCATTTTTGTAAGTCTCTCATAGTTTCCATATAATGAAACTTGTCTTATTTCTCCATTTTGTGTATTGTGTATCAGTCATGAACATGAAGTGTATATGATTTGATTTAGATCTAACCTAGTATACGAGATATTTGGATATTGGATTTGTTTGTTCTCATTCAAATCCAGACAGGTTTTGCTTGTGGAATTCAAGACAGGAGCTGGAAGCTAAACAAACGTCCGATTTAAAAATGATTTACACAAACTCTTCCTCTTCAAATACATTCGTAACCGTATGCACTGATTATATTTAGAGATTTAAGGCAGCATTTGTTTTATAGTTGTCTTAGGTTAAGCTTAGCTAATATTAGTTTAGTCTAAGGACAATTCTAACTATCCATAGGACGGATTTGTCTCAACAGACTACTAAATAAGTTCGCCATTGCTTGAGAGAGAATAAAGAATTCACCCTAAGTGCATGTATGATATCGCAGAGATTTATCGTCAGGATTGTCGACGTTGTTGTTAACACCCAAAAAGTGCTCACTACCTCATCTACCCCATTACATGACTCATTTGTCCATATTTCCTACCATATTTGCCTCCAAAACCTTAAAAAGCCATTAAAAAGCCTCCAAAAGGCCAAAAAGCCATTAAAAAAGCCTCCAAAAGGCCAAAAAACCATTAAAAAAGCCTCCAAAAGGCCAAAAAATCCCTTTTTCCCCCTAAAAATAATCCAAAATTCCTCCAAAATAGCAAAAACCCTCTAAAAAGGGAATAAAAAACACAAAAAAGAGGAAAAAGAGGGGAAAATGAAGCAAAAAGCCTATACACCTGACCTAAACCATATGGTGCCCAAAACCATGGGCCAACACTCCACCACTAAAAACCTATAAATAGGTGATGGAGGCCCCTCATTTCACATCCACAGTCATCCCTATCCTTACTCTGCCAAAATCACTCCTGAAACCCTAGCTCACCCTTTTGAGCTATTTTCACATTTGAGTGCCCCTTTGGCCTATTTCCAAAACCCTTCGGAGAAGGAGAAAGGAACAACACTGGAGCTTGGAAGCAACCCTCTTGGACTGCTGCAAAGGCTCCACCAGCCTCTACATCTGAGGTAATTTTTTAATACAAAAAGAGAAATCTTTTGCCATATTTTCATGTTTTATTATTTATGTCAATGCTCATGCTAGGTTAAATTTCATACTGTTTTACCGCTTTTATTTACTGATTATTGAACTGCTACTAAGGAGGCCCTTCTCCTTAGTAGGTGCTCATTTGCACAAGCTAGGGTGAAAACCCTAACTACAATTTTGGAGACTCACTTTTTCACATTTGTGATCTCAACCATTTTTTAGGTCACGTGTCACTTGTATATTTGATTTGATTTGATACGCCTAGTATTTCTCCCTCGTGGGCCATCATTTCTCCCCACCACTACATCCTTCGCTTGGTGGGCTCACCTTTATTTGTAGCCATTTTTTAACCTAGTTATTTCCTTTGACCATTCCGGAGTCCTTATGACCTCCGTTTTTCACACCATTTGCACCACCGGATTCATATTTCCGTGCCCGTGATGATGCTTGAGATCATTTCTCGCTCTCACGAAAAACTTTTGGGCATTTTTTCCATGCCCCACGCCACCTCAATTTGCATGCCACATTGGCCGTAGCTCGTTTTTTATATACTTTATATCATTGGATTCATTTTTCCAAGCCCATGATGATGCTTGAGATCATTTCTCACTCTCACCCCCATATTTTTCGGGTATTTTTTCCAAAACGCCCCTCGTTGCCTCAGTTTGCGTGCCACATCGATCGTTATCCATTTTTGACACTTTTTATATCGCTGGATCCAATTTTCCGAGCTCGTGATGATGCTTGAGATCATTTCTCTCTCTCACTAGGTACAATTTCAACATTGTGTCCCGACACCTTGCTACCTCGGTTTTCGTACCACATCGGCCGCCATCGGATTGTTCCACATTTTTACATGAGCCATTCACTCCTTTCATACTGCAATTATTTTGTTATTTTTCCACCATTCATTATCCCGCAAGGAGGCCCACTAGTGTTCCCCCCTACCCTCGTTCTTGGTCATCATCAATGTTCCTTGATTGAGCACTTCCTCCTTGCCTGACCATTCATTTTGTTCGGTATAAGTTTATCCCTTTTTTGGGCCGGACAAGTCCTTTACGAAAAAGGCACTTAGGGAGTTTCTGTTAAGCTCTTTTCTGACTTCTAAAACAATGAAAAGATCGCCAAGCAATCTTGCTTCCTTTCATGCTCATTAAAGTACCTAAAAGGTCGTCTATCTGGTATAATTTTAACCCTTTTCCAGACCTGGTAGACTAATTATGAAAAAGGAATACTCTAGTCACACCGGCTAGAAGAGTTCTTCATTGCATCCTTTTATGCTTCTTCGGGCCTTGGAGACTAACACACGAAAAAGCATCCCCCTGGAGTCTTCTCATCACTTTCAGACTCTCTAAAATTGAAAGCAACCACGAGCATGAACTATCATAGGCTCGTACAAATCCACATGAAAGTACCATTCCATTATTTCACAGTCTTCTTATCGCTTTTAGAATCCTTAAAATTGAAAGCAATCACGAGCATGAACTATCCCGAGCTCGTATAAATCCACACGACAGTACCATTTTGAAAACACTTCTTCTAGTTCCTTAACCCGTGAAGAAGTTACCCCCGTGCCTCTCGGCACCGTGATCGATCATCTCGGTAGCACCCCTAATAAGGTTGCCTTTGTTCAGAGTATTCTACAGTATCCTGCCATCTTACACCAACTTGAGTATCACTTGTCCCAGTAACCATCCTTGGTCCATTACAGCAATGATCCCTCTCCCACCAGTCAGTTTCATATGCTTCCCGATCATCCCCGCCATCATACTCTGAACAAATTAAGTTTGAGTCCACCCACTCTACTTTCCCAGTTATGCCCCACCCCCACAGTATGTTAGTCCTACCATCAGTACTCTCACCCTTCGGTTCTCCACCTCGTGCTCCTATCAAGTAAACATCATTGCCTTGTTAGTTGTAGGTCTCCCTCTGTCAACAACAGCCCATCTATTCCAGAGGATAGACCCAGAGGTCCCTGTGCCTTGGACTCATCACCATTTGTGGTGAGTGCCTACGGACCATTTTGAGAGGAGTCATCAATGCCTCTCTGAGTGGTTGTTTCTCACATGCTCGACTTCAACACCTTGATCGTATCGTTGAGAATCGCACATGGTATATATCCCTTCAGTTATTGGTCAAAGACCTCGGATTTCCCCTGACTCTAGCACATTGGTGAGTCACTTCGGAACACCCAGTTATATGTTCCCAAGGATGTCCAAGTTGCGTTGGCGATTGTATTCAGAATCCATCCAGTTATATGCTTCTTTGAGTACCCAATTTAGTTCCAGCTTAGTGTACCATTGAGGGTATGACTCCTCATCACTATGATCCAGCAGTTCATTAGTTCCTCTGGTACCACACTCAGCAGCACTATTGTTATTCCAGTGTATCAGTTCTTCAGCCCAGACATGGTCAGCCTAGTAGTATGTCCCAGATTCTATGTCCCCTCTGGACCCTTATGATGTACACAGTGGTTCTCGATGTATCTTTTAGGTCCCCATTTTCGGGCCTCATTATTATTGTTTATATATATCTTGATACGAGCATGGGAATGCCCGCCTCGTCCATATATTGAGATTCTTCCTCATTCATTATTTGAGGCCATGTATATTTTAGGTCCCCATTTTTTGGACCCTCTTGTTATTGTTCTATATCTTGATACGAGCATGGGAATGCCTGCCTCGTCCATATGTTCAGATTATTCCTCATTCATTATTGAGGTCATGTACTTTCAGTTTTTGCAGTTTGTTCGGGACCGTTGTTCGGGGCTCTAGTTGGTTTCTTCTCCTCTCCACACCCCACGAAAACCATAAAAGACTTATGATGTCTATCGGCCATATGATGAGCTCCTGCCCTTACATATCAGGGGGCAATCTGTTAACACCCAAAAAGTGCTCACTACCTCATTTACCCCATTACATGACTCATTTGTCCATATTTCCTTCCATATTTGCCTCCAAAACCTTAAAAAGCCATTAAAAAGCCTCCAAAAGGCCAAAAAACCCCTTTTTCCCCTAAAAATAATCCAAAATTCCTCCAAAATAACAAAAACCCTCTAAAAAGGGAATAAAAAATACATAGAAGAGGAAAAAGAGGGAAAAATGAAGCAAAAACCCTATACAGCTGACCTAAACCATATGGTGCCCAAAACCATGGGCCAACACTCCATCACTAAAAACCTATAAATAGGTGATGGAGGCTCCCCATTTTTCATCCACAGTCAACCACACCCTTACTCTGCCAAAATCACTCCTGAAACCCTAGCTCACCCTTGAGCTACTTTCACATTTGAGTGCCCCTTTGGCCCATTTCCAAAACCCTTTGGAGAAAGAGAAAGGAACACCACTAGATCTTGGAAGCAACCCTCTTGGACTACTGCAGAGGCTTCATCAACCTTCACATTGGAGGTATAATCATACAAAAAACATTTTATTATCTTGTCTTTTCTGTTTAAGCACATGCTTAGAGTAGTTTACTGTTTTACTGTACTGTCTTTTATTTACTGTATTTTCTGAACTGCTACTAAGGAGTCATTTCTCCTTAGTAGGTGCTCAGTTGCACAAGCTAGGGTGAAAACCCTAGCTACAGTTGTAAAGGGAATATGAATGTTTACAGTTTACAGTTTTGAAAATGCTTGCATATGCAACATCATGTGAAGAAAATGAAAAGTGTAACTATTGTAACCACATCACAATCAAGCCAATCCTGTAATGTCCCCGACCCTTAACTAAAGTTAAGGGTACTAATATTAATATTAATTTAAGTTCAAGCACATCATATTGAGACAAAATATAGTTAGTCAACAATTCAAATAATCAAACTCTTGATTCTAGAGTCAAATTATTTATTAAAGCTGAGATATTTAATTAATTACTTAATTAAGATAATTACGACACTTAATTAAGTTGATTACGATATTTAATTAAGTTAATTACAAAAGGTCATAATCGCAACAAAATGTGATTATAACATATTAATTATCATCCTTAATGAGAATAAGGTCCTAAAACTTATTCATGCATTATAAATTGTATTAATGCCAAAACCACAATTGTTAAATAGTTGAGTATTATTATTATCAGTTTTTCCACAAACTAAGTTAATTTATGGCGTTGTTATGTGTGTGTTATTGGTGAGGTTGAACAGTAACAAAATCAAAATTCAAGACGCATTCATAGTCTGTAACCTACAACCATGCCACAACCAAAGCAAAACAAAAGGCACCGACTGTAATCATATCCAACAAAATCTGCTCTCGATGGCTGTCCCCTACAATCATTTTTCACTAATATATTTCAGATTGTATGGATATCCCTGTAGCCATCAATAAATATTACATCATGATTACATTATTCAAACTCATATATGCAAATAGGAGCAGATCCACGCATAAAACATTTCCAATCTTACAACTGGTGCGCTCATCCTGGCACCGAGAAAACTGCTGGACCAAAACAAACACATCTTGGTCATCCAAAAAGTTTTTTCGATGAAAAAAATGACAATACTTACTGGAAACATTGTTCCAGACGCAATGGAATATGACTCATGACTAAAAAATAAACATAATTGGGATAACCAAAACCTATGGTTGCGCCTCTCTCATCGTCGTGAAAGTTACATTCATAAACTATGAAGGTGGAGAGAAAGAATAGAATATAGAAGAGTTTCATGGGAATATGTAACATATCAAGATCCATCCACCCTACATAAAAATATTGGCACATGAACCATAAACAAATGAATAATTCTTTTCAGCCTCTAAGGAACATAAACATGGTAAAATAACATAAAATACGTATATAAACAAATACTTATCTTTAATGGAAACTGGCTGTATCAGGACAACTTTCCTCCCAGCCGTAGACACAGTCAAGCCTTCCTTGCTTGAAAATCTCACCCCAAAGATGAGACCATGGATCCATGGGTAGAGGCACACTTAGTCTAGAAACTCTCAGAAATACCTCTTCCAGGAACCACAATGCTTCCCACTACTACTTTCATGTCCGTCTCCACTACCTATGGGATGTGAATCCTCTCACCAATCCATTTCCCGACTTCCTGTGCAAGAACCTGTACTAGTATATTGATATAATGTAAGAAAAGTGAAATAACTAGAATAAATCTAAGTCTTAACACACTCTCAATGCTATCAACATTCCCAGCACGACGAGATAGCACAAGTCAAGTCATCCAAATCTCAAGACTAGCTTCAACAAGGAGATAACACATGTATAAATAGCTTAAGGATGAAAATTCAAATCCAAGGTGGCCAACTAGAATTGGTTTGAGTATGATTGGGATTCATCATGGAGACTTAACTCAAATTATTGGAGTGGTGTCCTATTTAGGATATTCCCTTTCCCTGATTAGCACCATGAGGAGGAGTTTCCAAAAACCAAGGAGTGGAGCCATGAAGAGAACAAGGAGGTGCATTAATTCATAAGGGAGGTTACAAAACATGAAGGAGGGAAAATTAGGTGTGAGAGAGGATCAAATAGGGTCATAAATATCATAGAAGAAAAAAAATAGGGATGAATAGAGGATTTGAGCACACTTGTGGAGGCAGAGGCACAAATCAAGGGGGTGGAAGCTAAATTCTAGCTTACAACTCCTAGAATCTAGGGAGAGAGATCATAAATGAAAAAACACACAAATAGGAGGGAATTTCTCCCAAGAATGGTGGACTAGGAAAGAGGGGCCCACTAAAGTATGTATAAGGTGCAATAATAACTCCATAGTCCATAAAAATTAAAAAAATGGTTTTTGTTGTACAATTATTGCGTGACCAACACTACTAACGTCACAAGGGCACAAAATGAGCTAGGATGGACAACTACCATCCAAAACCAAGTTCTAAGGTGTTAGTGATGTTCCCCATCCCCACACATTGTGAGATCCATGGTCTCCTATACTCTTTTAGTTCCCTTTTCCGATCCAATTGTTTATTTAATTAATAGCAACAACATTCAACGATAAAAGCATGACAATAACAACATTAACATTAATAATAATAATTCCAAATTCCATAATAACATCTTAAAACAAATGAGCATAAGTCCATGGTCACATTAGAAAATAAAACATAAGTCCATTTTCAAATAAAAAACCATAAGTCTGGGGCTTAACAATCGGGGTATTACACCCCCTTCCCCCTTAAACAATGCATCGTACTTGATGCATATTTATTACATACATGTCATAAACACCAAAATTTCAAAATAGATGAGGGTATGCTTCACTCATAGCATCTTCCACCTCCCAAGTCACATCCTCATGGTTGTAATTGGTCCAGTGGACCTTTACCTACACGATTTCTCAATTCTGAAGCAGCTTGACCTCGCTACCCAAACTGGAAATAGGTTGTACTGGAAAATCCCCTTCCTATTCCTCCTAGATCATAATCCATTTGATCACATGATTAGTACCACATACATACATGTATATATATCAATAAAGAAAAAAAATCACTCTAATTACCTGGATCACATTCCAATCAAATACATGGTTAGCATTAAGTATATACTTTTTCAATAAATACATATGAAACACATTATGTACTCTAATGCAAGAGGGTAGAGCTAGCTCATAAGCAACATGTCCTATCTTAGCTAAGATCTTAAAAGGTACACAGTATCTGGAAACTATATTGGAGCAATTTCCCAAGTTTAAGGAACTTCTCTTGGGTCTAACTTTCAAAAATACATGATCTCAAACTTGAAACTACTTGGCATTCATGTTCTGATCTGTATAGATTTTTTGCTTGTCTTGAGCTGCCTTTAGATTCTGCTTTATCTTAACCATCTGATTCTCCATATCCTTTAATAATTTTGGTCCAACAACGACTCTGTTTGTTGGGCTATCCCAACTTATGGGAGTATTGCACTTCCTTCCATACATGGCCTCGAAAGGAATCATCTTCAATTACTTGGTTAACTCTTCTTCTTCTTTTTTTTCTTTTTTTTTTCCATATATCTGAGGGTGGTATATTGTACTCATGTTTAGACTTGTGCCAAGCCTGTCACGTTCCCTCTCATCATTCCAAACCATGGATGGAACATGAATGTAACATGGGGGTGTCTGATTCTTTCCTAAATCCATAAGACTAAATTTTTGTCATTTAAATAAAATGCATACTTAAATTATTCAACAAAATTAAAACATAATAACACACACACATATTGGAATGCATCAGCATATCTATCACAGGCATATGATGAATCAACATGTAGAGAATTCAATCTCGTTCTCATGCTATTCACAGACTTCATATCAATTGCATTAAGATAATCATTTCATTTCATTAACATGGACAGTTAACATTCAAAACAGAACACATAATGATCATAATATAAACCACAAAGACCACTTATCTTTGAGATGAAGCTATCCAAACAACTCGCTATGTGAGAGCAATGTTCCACCCAACCATAGATCTCTGTCTAGCCTGTATTCTTTCAGTTGAGAGATCACCCCCGAGCTGGGTTGTGCATCCACTAAGGAGAAACTAGATGGGCTCACTCACAGCCATGGTTTCACTCAACAGCTATGCTAAACCAATACACAGTTGGGTTTATCAAGCATACAAAAGACAAAGGAGGGCAATACTAAGCCAACGAGCTCAACCATAGAGCTACATGAATCTCAAGTTAATTCAATCAGTCAAGGCACCCACAGTACCTACCACACCCAACACAAGGAAGGTCCCCTTCTCTGCTGCATAGTCCCTCAAGCATCCCTTCCCTCCAATTCTCTTCAGGATGGGTATAGAAAGGTCCAAGCTGATGAATCCTTGAGATTCAAGCCTTCACTGGGTTTATCAAGCATTCCCAACCTCTATTCAGAATTCACACTTGGAATTTCTCAATTCGATGATCATATAACTCAATTCCGTCACTAGACTTTTGGGCTATAGAAATTGGGTTTTTTCTAAGGATTTTGGGGTATCTAATGCTCTCAAATTCTCCCCAAGGTTCATACATATGGATCCCCCATTGGATTTTACTGTCAATACCAAATTCTAGGTGTTTATGGCTCTTCAAAACGTGGGTTCTTGCAAAGTTTCGATTTCTGTTTTTTTTCACTATTGGGAATTTGTAATGGATGAAAAATGATGCTAGGGTCTTCAACAATGGAATGGGAATGAGGAAAAATCCATTCCCATGAGGTAGATTGACTTGTGGTACAAGAAAACAGAGCCCATACTTTGCCATACAAATTTCTGGGCTGCCCATGCTCCATTGAAGCCATGGACTGAATTCTTCAACAAGTTCCTTACAACATAATGAAATGTCAGCAAGGAAAGTCAAATGGGTTCTCACAGTGACATTTGGAAGCACATGTTTCATCCCCAAAACTCCCTCACCACTCCCTAGTGGAATACACATGGCCCCTTCTCATTCGTTGCTTCCATAACCAATTTTGGTATTTTATTGAAATATTTAGTATTTACATTCATTTACAATATTCCATGGCTTAATAGCACATGGGTAACAAAATTTCAAATGCTTGTCCATTCTAAATAAAATACGAACATACACTAGCGGGGCCTTGGCCTTGAGATCCACGCTAGGGAAACATACATCGCATCTATACAATATTTACATTAAAAGCCAATATTTCATAAGGGTCAAAATTGGGGTATTACATTCCCCTCTCCCTTAGAACAACATCGTCCTTGGTGTTCTCAAAACTGAACAAAAATGGGAATGCCTCTCTCATGGCATCCTCCAGCTCCCATGTAGCCTCATTGGGACTAAGGTTCTCCCATTGGACCTTTACCTGCCCGATGGCTCTGTTCCGAAGCAAAGTGACCTTCTTGTGGAGGATGTGCATAGGATCTACTTGGAACTCTCCCTCGGGTTCCACCTGTATCACATTCCAATCAATCATATGATTAGGATCATGTACATACTTCTTAAGCAAAGATATATGGAAAAAATTATGAGCTCTTATGTTAGCAGGCAATGTAACTCTATATGAAACTAGCCCTATCCTATCTAGAACTTCAAATGGCTCAAAATATCTCGGTGAAAACTTGGCACAACTCCCCAACTTGAGAGAACTTTTCCTTGGTTTCACTTTCAAATAAACATGATTCCCAATCTGAAATTCCTTATGCACTCTTTTCAAATGTGCATAACTCTTTTTCCTATCCTGTGCTGCCTTTAAATTATGTCTGATCTTAACAACTTCCTGTTCCATTTCCTTGATCATCTATGGTCCAAGTACTACCCTGTTCACCGGGCTATCCCAATTCACTGGAGTCCTGCATCCCTTGCCATACAATACCTCAAATGGACTCATCCCCAAGGATGCATGATGTTCATTATTGTATGCAAATTCTACCAAGTGTAGGTAATCTTCCCACTTGGATGGTTTATCAATCACATACATTCTCACCGTGTTTTCAAGAACCTGACATTCTCACCATGTTTTCAAGAACCTGATTCACTCTCTCAGTTTGGCCATCTGTTTGAGGATGATATCTTGTACTGAAATTCAATTTAGTCCCCAATTCTTGAAATAATTCTTTCCAGAAATTGGAAGTGAACTTTGTATCATGGTCAGAAATTATTGCCTTGGGCAATCCATGCAATCTGAATATCTCTCTCATGAAGATATTTGCAATGTCATTAGCCTTGTGAGTGGACTTGACTGGAATAAATTGAGCTACCTTTGATAGCTTGTCCACCACAACCATGATTGAATCATGCTTCTTTACTATCATGGGCAGACCTGTTATAAAATCCATAGAGATCACTTCCCACTTCCACTCCGGAATGGGTAAGGGCTGGAATAATCCTGCTAGATGTTGGTGCTCTGCCTTGACTTGTTGGCACTTCTGACACCTAGCAATGTACTCAAATATGTCCTTCTTCATACCATGCCAAAAGTATTGTTTTCTTGCTACTGTTATAGTCTTCTGATATCCTGGATGTTTAGAGTATGGCATTTGATGTATTTCATCCATCACTAGCTTCTTCAAATCTGCATTATTTGGAATGTACAATCTATCTTTGTAGATGAGGATATCATCTTCATGAAGTTGATATCTTGCACACTTTTCATCTATATTACCCTGCTGCAACTTCTCTTTAATTTGAAGGCAAGTTTCATCATTGTTTTGGGCTTCAAGAACTCTTGTCCTCAAATTTGATTTACACACACTTAATGCTGCAACATGAAATTTTCTGCTAAGAACATCTGCAACCTTATTCGCTTTCCCTTTTACATTCTTAATTTCAAAATCAAAATCACAAAGAAACTCCATCCATCTAGCTTGCCTAACAATCAATTTTGGCTGGTCAAACAAATACTTCAAGCTCATGTGGTCTGTTCTAAGCTTGAATCTTCTTCCCATCAAATAATGTCTCCACATCTTAAGAGCAGGTACTATGGCTGTTAATTCTAAGTCATGTGTGGCATAATTCTTTTCATTCTCTTTTAATTTATTTGACTCATAGAAAATCACAACTCCTTCTTGCATGAGCACTCCACCCAGCCTTCAATGCAAGCATCTGTGCACACTACAAAATTCTTCTTTGAATCTGCTATTTTCGAAACAGGAGCACTGGTTAGTAACTACTTTAACTGCTGAAAAATTTTCTCACATTTTTCAGACCATAAAAATTTGATATTCTTCCTTTGAAATGAAGTGATCGGATGAGTTATCTTGGAGAAGCCTTCAATAAACCTTCTGTAGTAACCAGCAAGACCCATAAAATATCTAACATCTGAAACATTCTTTGGAGTAGAGCAATCCATGATGGCATTAATCTTCTCTGGATCAATTGCAATTCCTTCTTCAGAAATGATATGACCCAAATATTGCACCTTCTTTTGGTAAAACTCACACTTGCTTAGCTTGGCATACAACTGATGTTCTCTAAGGACTTGCAACACCATCCTTAGATGTTCCTCATGCTCTTCTTCATTCCTTGAATAGACAAGAATGTCATCCAAGAATACAATCACAAACTTATCCAAATATTTGTTGAATACACTATTCATGAGACACATGAATGTAGCAGGTGCAATGGTAAGACCAAATGGCACCACAGTGAAATCATAATGACCATATCTAGTTCTGAAAGTTGTCTTGTGAATGTCTTCTTCTTTTATCCTCACTTGATGGTAGCTAGACCTCAAGTCGATCTTGGAAAACACTTTAGATTCCTTCATTTGATCAAATAAGTCATCAATCATTGGCAATGGATACTTGTTCTTGAGTATCACTTTATTAAGTTGCCTGTAATCAATACATAAACTTAAAGTCCCATCCTTCTTCTTAACAAATAACACCGGTGCTCCCCAAGGAGACACACTAGGCCTTATATACCTCTTGTCCATTAACTCTTGCAGCTGCATCTTCAACTCTAACAATTCCGGTGTGCTCATTCTATAAGGATCTTTGGAATTTGGTGTTTCCCCTGGGACAAGATCAATAGTAAAATCAATATATCTCTTTGGTGGTAGTCCCAACACTTCATCCGGATATACATCCTGGAATTCTTGCAACAATGGAAAGTCTTCTATCATTGGACCTTTGTCCTCTGACGAATCTGACATATGGACTGCATATAATTGACAACCTTTCTTATAAAACTTTTTCAACTGTAAGGCCGAAATTTGTCTTACTCAAACTTGCTTGGGAATTCCTCTTACCAACCTTGGTCTTCCCTCTTCATAAATGCATTCAAGTGATTTCTCATAGCAGTCCAACTTAGCTCTATGTCTTTCTAACCAATCCATGCCAATTAGTGCATCATAAGATCCTAATGGTAATACATTTAAATCTACATGTCTGTGGCATCCATTCAATTCTATGGGGCACTCCACCACTACCTCACTAACTTTTCTCTTGGTCCCTGTGGCTAATTGAACTAGCCAAGATTTATTATGCTTCACTTTTCTAAGAGAACAACCCTCAACCACTTTTGGAGAAACATAACTATGAGTAGATCCTGGATCAATCAAAACGGAAATAGATTGCTTAGCAATATTACCTTCAACTTCCACCAACAATGATTGATGGTCTGCCTGATGATTACCCAATGCTGCATAAATTTGAGGCGTTTCCCTTGCCATGTCCTCCACTGTAGCTGCTCCCTTTAAGTTGTGTAACCTTCGAGGATTCTGCTTCCGATGTGGACAATCCTTTAGCATGTGGTTTTCTCCACATCCCCAACACTGAAGTGGCCCTTTTGATGTCTTTTTTGTTGCTATTGCTGGCTTGAATTCACTCCTTGCTTGCTGCCCCTGTGTAAAGGTCCTGGGATGAATTTTGAATGGTGGTTTAAAGCCACTTTTCTTTTGATCAAACCTCCCTCTTGGCTTTCCTTTCCATGCTGGGTTAACCTTCGATTTTCCTTTACTCTTCTCATAGCAATGCATTGCCATTCTAATGGCTTCATCAAGACTTGGTGGATTAACAAACTCAATCCTTTCTCTAAAACTTTGAGGTAGACTCCCAAGGAAGCATTGGATTTTAATCCTCTCATCTTTGATATAGTCCACATACCTTAATAATTTTAAAAATTTATGTACATGTTCTTCCATAGATTTTTGTCCCAACCTGATTTCATTGAACTCTTTTCTCTTACTGTTACAATACCTAGCAGAAAGGTATTTTTCCTTGAAGTACTTCTTAAATCTCTCTCAGCTGATCTTCCTTTCACTGATCCCTTTCACTTGCAAGAGGTTGTCCCAACAAATTGAAGCTCTACTATTTAGATTGTAAATGGAAATTCTGGCTTTTTCATTCCCTGAGTAGTCCTGAATTCTGAAAGATTTCTTCATTCCAAGAAGCCATGCCTCTGCCTCTTGGCCAGTCTTGTCTTCTCCATCAAATGTGGGAGGCCTTGCCTTCCTGAATTCTCCCAGTGGGATGCCTTTGAACTTCATTCTTCCATTAAAATTCCCGGGAATATGCATTGGACTTCTTTGAGAACCTATGGAGTCACATGATCTGCTAGAAGATCTAGAGGAAGGTGCTCTATGCTTCTTGCTCATGGAGCGCTTCCTTGGGCTAGGAGTCCTCTTCTTTGAACGACCTCTAGAGCGACTCTCTACATCTCTTCCTTCTTCAAATACATTGCTTGGGTTGGACCCAAGGTTTATCTTCTGTTGCATATTAGTGAGGCTTTGCAAAATAGCAGCATTGAGTTGGTTTTGTTCTTCTTGAGCCTTCATTAACCTTTCATTGGAGCTCACCATGGTTTCAACCAAATTTTGAGGAGTTAATTCCTCCCTTCTCCCATTGGATTCAGTCTCAGCATTCCCTTCTTGCACATTTTCTCCTAGCACATCTTCTTCATGCTCATAAGGATCCTGAGCATCATTTATGGTCACCATTTTTCTTTGGAGACTCTTTTCCCTGTATGCTACTTCTACTACACTATTAAATCTTATGAGCTGCAAGCACTATGCATTATGGAAATATTTGTTAGACATCATAATAATGCATGTAGAAATATACAACAATCAATATTTAACATAATCAAACTCATGGAATAATTTACAGAGTTAATATGTCTTCATTCTTTGGCTCATTCATGCAATTCTGAAAATTGTCCATATTGACAATACTTGTCCAAACAGTCACTGGCACTTTTCTGCTCTGAATATCTATGGTGTGTGATAACCCCATTCAAGTTCTGTTCATGTACCATTGTTACCCACCGGATAAGCTTTCCAATGCCTATTCACTTGCTCCATTCCGACTTCGGGTGTGGAAACTACATCACTTAAAAAATGACAACTTTCACCACAATTCTGCACTTTTTACACAATTTCAAAATATCCTGAACTGCCAACTTCAGCCACCTGTATAAGCAAATCTATAAGGATTCAGCAAAACATTTCCACCGGGCGAAGTTAGTCCATATAACAAGGAACACTCAAAAATTCATGGATCTCTGTTCTGATGCACCATTCATCTTCTATAAATTTATGGGTTTGACTACTTTCCACTTTTCACATTTTTCCAAAATTTCAAATTTTGGGCCAAAAATGGCTATCTCCCAAACTGTGCATTTCTGGAAAATATTTGTCTAACATGAATTGTCTGTTTTAATGAGAATATTAAATGTTGATTTCAGTAAATTTCGTGAATCCTAATTATAGGGTCACTTTCATCCACTGCAAGCTTTTCAAAATTCCAAAAACGTGGCCCGGAATAGTACTTTTTGGCCTTCTTGCACACCTCGACTTCACATCCCTTGGAGTTTGGCTCCAAAACTCCAAACTTAACCCTGTTCCTGCTCCATGACCGCTCCATATCAGTTTCAGCTCAATCCGACCTTTTGTCAAGCGTCGGGACTCCGATTTGTAAAAGCCATCAATCCCAAATTTATGCCAAATTGGAGCATAATGGGCTCGGGATCTTCACTGGTTCATTCGTGGCCTTCGTTAATGGCCTCAGAGTGCCACTAAATTCATCAAATTCTGATCCTGCAAGCTCCTGTAATCCAAAAATCAAATTTCGGGCTCTATACTTTTTTTTAACTCGAACTCGAAAGCCGAAAGCCGAAATTGCGGAATCGGGATTGCGGAAACCAAAACGCAAATTTTCAAAATTTTCTACATTTTTGCAACCCACAAACCGAAATGCGGAATCGGGATTGCGGAAATCGAAACGCAATTTTTCAAGAATTTTGCGTTTCCTCAACCCATTACCCGAAACCCAAAATGCGGAATCGGGATTGCAGAAATCGAAACGCAATTTTTCAAAAATTTTGTGTTTCTGCAACCCGCAACCCAAAACCCGAAATGCGGAATCGGGATTGCAGAAATCAGAATGCAATTTTTTCAAAAATTTTGCATTTCCGCAACCTGCAACTCAATACCCGAAATGCGGAAATCGAAATGCAATTTTTCAAAAATTTTGCATTTCCGCAACCCACAACCCAAAACCCGAAATGCGAAATCGGGATTGCGGAAATCGAAACGCAAGTTTTTCAAAAATTTTGCATTTCCACAACCCGCAACCTGAAACCCGAAATGCAGAATCGGGATTGCGGAAATCGAAACGTAATTTTTCAAAAATTTTGCATTTCCGCAACCTGAAACCCAAAATGCAGAATCGGGATTGTGGAAATCGAAATGCAATTTTGCATTTCCGCAACCCGAATCCTGAAACCCGAAATCCTAAACTGTGGAAATACATCTGTTTCCTGCAACTTGGGGGGTTCATAACTCCCTTGTCCTTTGGCCAAATGAGGCGATTCTGATACCATTGGAAAGCTCTTGCACATCTCTATGCAACTGTGTTGTTCCTTGCCCCATCTGAGAACTCTGAGCTTTCCATTTTTCCATTCCAAAATGATGCCCCAAACTTCTCCAATACCACGTTAAAACATTATGTCACTTGCCTGCAAACTCATAGTTTGGCCCAATCAGCCCAGTGCTGCAACCTAGGCTTTGATACCACTCTATCACGTCTCCTCTCATCATTCCAAACCACGGAGGGAACATGAATGTAACATGGGGGTGTCTGATTCTCTCCCAAAGCCATAAGACTAATTTTTTGCCATTTAAATAAAATGCATACTTAAATTATACAACAAAATTAAAACATAATAACACACACACACAGACTGAAATGCGTCAACACATCTATCACAGGCATATGATGAATCAACATGTAGAGAATTCAATCTCGTTCTCATACTATGCACAGACTTCATATCAATTGCATTAAGATAATCATTTCATTTCATTAACATGGACAATTAACATTTAGAACAAAACACATAATGATCATAATATAAACCACAGAGACCACTTATCTTTGAGATGAAGCTGTCCAAACAACTGGATATGTGAGAGAAACGTTCCACCCAACCATAGATCTCTATCCATCCTGTATTCTCTCAGCTGAGAGATCACCCCTGAGCTGGGTTGTGCATCCACTAAGGAGGAACTAGATGGGCTCACTCACAACCATGGTTTCACTCAACAGCTATGCTAAGCCAACACACAGTTGGGTTTATCAAGCATACAAAATACAAAGGAGGGAAATGATAAGCCAGTGAGCTCAACCACAGAGCTACAGGCATCTAAAGTTAATTCAAACAGTCAAGGCACCCACAGTTGTTAACACCCAAAAAGTGCTCACTACCTCATTACCACATTATATGGCTCATTTGTCCATTTTCCTACCATTTTTCCCTTAAAATCCCAAAAAATCCCATTAAAAAACCTCCAAAAGGCCTAAAATGCCTCCAAAAGGCCAAAAAACCCTCAAAATAGCCTAAAAAAGGCTAAAAAAACCCCCTTTTCCTCCAAAAATAGCAAAAATCCCCTAAAAAGGGAATAAAAAATATAAAATAATGAGGAAAAGGAGGAAAAAACCCTATACAGCTGCCCAAAACCATGTGTTTCCTAAAACCATGGGCCAGCACTCCACCACCAAAAAACTATAAATAGGTGATGGAGATCCCTTATTTCACATCCACAATCAGAAGCACCCTTACTCTGCCAAAATCTCTCTCGAAACCCTAGTTCACCTTTGAACTATTTTCACCTTGAGAGCCACCTTTGGCCCATTCCCAACACTGGAGAAGGAGAAGGAGCATCTTGAAGCTTGGAGCATCCTCTTGGACACTGCAAAGGGCTTCATCAAACCTTGACACTTAAGGTAACATTAATAGAAAAAGTCATTCTTTTCATTTGATGTTTATGTTTCATGCAATATTTTAGAAGTAATTTAATTGTTGTTTTAGCTTAATTAGTTTAATATACTGAACTGCTACTAAGGAGTCCATTCTCCTTAGTAGGTGCTCATTTGCACAAGCTAGGGGTAAAACCCTAGCTACAGTTTTGGCGACTCCCCTAGTTTTCGAATTTCTGGTTTCCATTTTTGAATTTTTTCCTTTCGGCCGTCCCTTTCGGCCGCCGCATACCACGTCTTTTTCCTCTGCAGTCGCGTCCCGACCGCGCCTTTCAGGCCTTTACCCGCGATCTGACCGTGGCTCTCAGACTTCTTCCGACGCTCTGCCGGCGGATTCAAGTTTGTTACCTGCGATCCGACCGTGGCTAATCAGCTTGTTTGCCGCGATCTGACTACGCCTGTCGGCCTTTTTCCCGCGTCCCGACTGCGGCTTTCTGCCTCTTTCTTGCGTCCCGACTGCGCCTGTTAGCCTTTTTGCCGCGACCCGACTGTGTCTTTTTTCCTGTTTCGTGCGTCCCGACTGCATCTGTTGGCCCGATAGCCGCGACCCGACTGTGTCTTTTTCCCTGTTTCCTGCGTCCCGACTGCCTCTGTTGGCCCGATAGCTGCGACCTGACCGCCGCTGTTTCCCTCAAACCCGCGGTCGGCCTGTTCCAAATCGCCACAGACCCGCGGTCTGATTTCTGCTCTTTTCCTGTTTTGAGCCCAGCCCCTCTTGCTGCAATATTTTCTGCATTTGAACAGCCCTCTGTCCCACCTGTAGCCCACTTCCTTACAGCCTTTCTACAACCAAATTTCTGTTCCCTTTACAGAGTCTTTTTAAAATTTCAGTATTTTTAATTCAGAAAATTTTGCAAGTTAAAAGAATCAATTTCAGCATTATTGATAGATTGGAAGTTGCCCTCCCTTGTGGCACTTCTATTTTTGGGATCATTACCTCACGAGCACACACTCTGTCACATAAAATCAAGTGAGCCTTAAAAAGTACCTAATTAAACCAACATTCTAACCCCACTTGGGGAACACAAAAGAATCATTGTAGTTAGGTAGGATCAGGGGGATAGGCTTCCAATAACACCCCTTGGTTACTTTCACTTGAGACATAGCTGTTGTCCAAATAGGGAGCCAAAATCCCCTAGTACTTTTTGGCACGGTCACGACCAGTTTATCAGAGGGCCTCTCCCTTAGGAGGGTTGAAGTCGGGAGACTGGTTCCGGAGGCCTGAGTGGAATACCGCAATCCATTCAGTAACCGAAGGGCTACCTTTCGCGGTTCGCGGGATATCCCTGTATAGGGGTATTGCGGTCAACGAGCTAAGCGGCAGATTCACCTTTCTGGACGTGTCATGAACGGGGTATCTTAGTTGCCATTCTTCTAGGATTGACTACCCGGTGTCCCTCCCGGTAGGGGGATATCATAGCCACTTGGCTTTCCTACTCATATTGTCTGACTTGGATTTCATCACCTTGTAGAGGATATGTTTAGCTGAGTCAGAATAATTTTAGCTAGGTGTTTGCATGCTCCTTTACCTCCCTTTGGTCTAGTGAGTCCACCATTTCTCTTTCTTAGGAAACCTGCTGCTTGTTGGTATTCTGACCATCTTTGTTGTTACTCCACCTATTGTAGCACAGCTGTTGCAGTGGGTGTTTTGAGTTGGTTGTTGGCCTGAGTGCCTTGCTTTTTAGCTCTCCTCCTGCACACTCGGTTGCATTAGGATTTTTGAGCTGTTTTTATACTCACCTCAACCCACAGAGATTTGACACCATCCGTCACCATTGAGTCCCCGAGACATTCTCGGCGCCTCAGGGGCGAGCCCCCACAGCACGGTTCTCTTGACACCACACGTCATAGATTCCGATCATTATCCGTTGATACCACTCATCACAGATCCAGAGCCTTGTCACTTGACTCCACTCGTCAGCGACGTAGGACTCCGTCACCAGATAGTGACGCTCCTTACTTTACCTCTGATTCTGACGAAGAGTCTGAGAACCCTATTTATACTGCCCCTACTAGCCCCATGGCTGGTACGACTTCCACTCCATTTGTCATAGGGACCATTGGTGGCACATCCACCACTACACCAGTTACTACACCTGTTTTTGGTATGCCCTCCATGGGGCAACCATCTACCGTTCCCCTCACGGTACCTATACCCACAGCGGGAATACCCATCCCCACTACATCAGTGGCTCACACTACCCATGGTGGTGCTGGACCATCCTCCACTACCTCAGTTCCCCCACTTGGGGGCACCACCCTAAATCTTGTCCCTCCACTTGGGGGCACTGGCCCCAACTTGGTCCATAGCACTACTGTGTCACAGCCTTCTTCCAGTTTGCCATTCATGGCTAGCCTCAACCTACCTGACCTAGCCAGATTGACCAACGATCCTATTCGACACAACCCTACATGGCCTCATATGCCTACCAAACTACCCTCTGACATCCCTAAGTTCGAGGGCAAGGCCGGTGAGGACCCACAAAACCATATCATGTCTTTCCACCTATGGTGTTCCTCTAACTCCATCGTGGATGACTCTGTTCGCCTCCGTCTCCTACAGCGCACCTTCACTGGCTCTACAGCCAAGTGGTATATTGAGCAGCCTCATGGGACCCACGCCACCTTTGCTTCCCTGGCCTCGACCTTCCTGCAGTTCTTCCAGTTGCCTGTCCGCTATGACGCGGGCGTTGAGATCCTTCTCTCTTGTAGACAAAACACGGCTACCCATATCACGGACCACATCCATGAGTGGCGTCGACGCCGTAGCTTATGCAAGATCAAACATGACGACCGTATCTTCCTAGATTGGTTCCTCAAATCCCTGCTTCCTGTTATCGCTAAGGATGTAGCTTCAGAAAGACCCCAGTCTGAAGAAGAGGCCATCCTTAAGGCACAACAGTTCGACCTCATTTACGCCCAGTCGGGTTACCTTTATACCATTATACCTGACGCCCCTCGCGGTGAGTCCTCCCATCACGATGCGCCGGGGGCATCCCACGCCGCAGACGGCATCATCGGTCGTGTTTCTTCGCATCCTCAGCCATTTTCTATAGCACGACCTACCCCTGGCCCCGACCTGTCGCGGGCTACCTCACAGTCTGGAGCAACCAACTCATATGCTCCCATGACACATCACCATTCCCATGGACCCTCATGTCCACCTCAATGCTTCGGTTATGCGACTCCTGCTTATGCTCCCCCAGTCGTACCTCAGTCTTACTACCATCCGCAGGCTGCCCCAGCCCCTGCGCCTTCACAAGCCCAACTCGCTTATTATCCGCCCCAGGCAGCCCCTGCGGCACATCCACAACCTGCTCCGCAGTCCTATCAGCAACCCCCTCAAGTTGCTGCACCTGCTCAGCCTCAACCTGCATATCATCCTCCGCAGCTTGCTCCAGCACCTGCGCAACCTCAAAATCCACCTACTGCCCAAGGGCAAGTTTACGCCCAACAGAACCCGCAGCAAACCCAGAATAACCAACGTAACCAGGGCCAACAGAACCGCGGCAAGGGCCGTAATCGGGGAAACAACCAACCTGCAGACCAAGCTGGTCAACCGGCTAATCCCCCAGACAACAATAACGCGGCCCCCGCTAACCAAAACCCTGATCGCCCGCCCAAGCAGGCTAAAAACCCTAATCTGCGAACGAACCACCCTTGTTCTATTTGCGGGGTCTATGGACACTACACACATGCTTGCCCACACCTGGAGCGAGCTCGGCAACTCTGGGTTGACGAGGCCCATCGCCAAGGGCATGCGGCTCCCCAAGCGCCACCCAACCCCCCCCAACCTCAACAACCCCCTTTGGTGCTGCAAAACCCATTACCGACCCAAGGCGTAGTGAACACTCAGCCGTTGGCCCCCCATCAAGCCAATGCAGCCCAACAACAACAGATCACCTACGCTGCTCCTGATCAACCCATGTTTGACTCAGGTACCCACCACTTACTGATGATGTCATCTACTGACGTCAACCTCCAGACCCGTCGGAACCAATATGGCTCCACCTCTGAAGCCCCTCCCACGGATAAACCTACTAACGCTCATCCCACCGATCAGGCGTTACGTATACCTCCGCCGCCCATAGACGGCGCTGCGAAAGCACCTCGTTTCCCACTTCGCCGAATCAACAATAACCCTAACGCGCGCGCTGCGTCAAACTACAACATCGTAGACGACCTAGCCCAATCTCCCGCAGCCATGTCTGCGTTAGAAGTCTTGAAGAACTGCCCTTCCCAGCGCAAGACTTTACTTTCCGCCATTGGGGGGATTGACCCAACTGATTCGCATTTGATGGCATTTGATTTAGACCAGTCTGAACCACGCCTACCTTCCAGCTTAGCCTTCCAAGTTACTGTCTCCGTTAGGAATCTTGTCATCCATCGGTGCATCATCGATGAGGGTGCCTCCACATGCGTTATGTCTACCTTTGTATGGCAGAAGCTGGGATCCCCTCCTCTCCAGCAGTCCACCACTGCATTACGCGCCTACGACGGTCGTTCGGCTCAGCCCCAAGGCCTCCTCGCCAATGTCCCCGTCCAGTTAGGTGGCAAAACAGTACTCATTGACATTGAGGTAATCAATGCCCAATTGGATTATAACCTTTTACTTGGCCGCAGCTACATGTATGCCATGCGGGCGGTTGCCTCTTCTGTCTTTCGCACCATGATGTTCCCCCATGAAGGACGCGTGGTTAAGATTGACCAGCTCACCTACTATGATCCCAGTGCTCCCGCGGCACCAGAAAATGTTCTCCCCATGGTTGAACAACCTGTTTCTCCTGCCACCACCTCGTTTGTTTCCTCTACGGGGCCTGGAGTCTACTCAGACGCGCCGATGACCTCCACCTTTCAATCCATTCCTCCGCCGTCATCTACGCCCGAAATGTCTGATTTATGTACCTTGTCCCACGACAACCTACCATCTAACACTCAACCACCCTTGTTGCCAAAACCACCATTGGTACCTAGCCACATTGGTGTTACACCGATCCATACGATCCCCTTCCTAGTCCCTCCATCGGGAGTGGTAAGCGCCCCGGTCATGGCTACCCTTAGCCTCCCTGGGTTAACCTTGGGATTACCTGTATGGTATCTTTCGCCTCCCGTTCGCCCGCCGACACCAGATGTCGTCCTCCAACCGGTGCAACCCATGGCTACTACCACTCAGCCACCTCCCGGTGTCTCTACCCCTTCGTCCTCCACGACACCTCCTCCTACTCCCAAACCCACTGGGGGCAGAGGTCCACAACCTTACACTGCCGTACCGCCTCCAAAGACAGTCAAGAACCCTCCAGTGTTTCGTGCTCCTCCTAAATGCTCGCTGTGTGACGAGTTGGGCCATGCGACCCACCAATGCCCACAGTTACCCGCATTGCAGAAGCACATGCAAATGCTCGACGATGACCCCAACATCCCAACTGTCGAACTAAACCCCACTCCTAAGCCTAAAGATAAGTCCCTACGTACCAACCACTCCTGCGCCATCTGCGGTATTTACGGGCACTATTCACATCATTGTCCCGATCTCCCAGATTACAGAGCGGCTCTCTATGAGATGAACAATCTGGATCTTGAGACGGCACCACCTACCATTGAGGAGATATACCCCCCAGACTCTTCAACTTCCGGAGAGGTCAATACCATCTATATGATCTCTTCAACCACTACCCCCTCGTCAACCGATTTGACGACGCAGACTTTCCGTACTGACGAGGAGATTCTTGAGGCCCTAACTGCCCCGGATTATCCCTGGGATGACATGCACCACCGTTCCTATTTCATCCCCGAAGAATCCTCCTCTAGCACCGCTACCCAATATGCGGTTGAATCCAAAGACTTCCTTCCCACCAAGGTCGACTGGTTCAAGGACCCTATTCCTGCTCCGGATGCCTTCGAGGAAGGTAACATGGCCAACATCTCACCTATCATCCAAGTTGATATCGCTGCCCCAGGACATGCCCCTGAACTCATCACTTTAGGAGCATTCTGCAGTAAACAAGAGATTGAGGACTACATACACCTTTTCAAAGAATTCCGTGATGTCTTTGCCTGGTCCTCTACCGAAATGCCTGGTCTTGACCCCGCCATTATAGAGCACCACATTGACACATGGCCTGATGTAACCCCCGTTCGTCAGAAACAACATCCTCTTCCTCCCTCAAAGTTCCCTGGATATGCCCCTGAACTCATCACTTTAGGAGCCTCCTGCAGCGAATGGGAGATTGAGGATTATAAACAACTCTTCCAAGAGTTCCGTGATGTCTTTGCTTGGCCCTCTAACAGCATGCCTGGGTTCAATCCCGCCATTCTCAAACATCACATAGACACACGGCCAGAGGAACTCCATGTTCTTACTGAAACCAACTCTAAAGGCCTCCCTTTACGCAACCCCCATGACAGGTTGCATCCTACGGAATCTCTATCCATAGAATAACTGGCGGCCCCATTTTGGTCCGCATTGTACAGTTTGCTCTCTTTTTGTTTTTCACTTTTTTTTACCATCATCTTACATTCATCCTTTCTGCATGATTACAGATGGACCACCTTCCACCTCGTTACACTGGCTTTGCTGACGGCGCAAGCCGCTGGTCTCCCAACCTGGCTTCTGCAGCATGGGTCTTGTACTCCCCTTCCAACGAGATGATTCACCTTGACGGAATTTGTATAGGCGCTGCTACCAATAACCAGGCGGAGTATGATGCTGTGACCGGTCTCCTGACTGCCGCCCTCCAAATAGGCATAAGTCACCTTCATGTGTTCCTTGACTCCCAGCTACTTGTCTCCCAGCTCAACAACTGCTACCAGGTGCGTGATCCCTCCCTTTTTAGAAAATTCCTGCGCACAAAACAACTCAGTCGACAGTTTGAATCCATAACCTTCACACATGTCCCACGAGCCCAAAATACTGTCGCAGACCAAATGGAAAACAACATACTAGAATGGCATATCAATCACACCATGTAGCATCATGCATCACCATCCCATAGCATCTCATAAAAAAATGTATAAAAACCCAAAAATATTGCATAGCATCCACATTTGCATCCATGTACATAAACCACATGCATATCCATAGGGGCATCCACGTGCCTAAACATCCATACATCATGGTTGCATCACATAAAATACATAAGGGGCATCCACGTGCCTAACATCCTAAACTACTTGCATCCACGTGCAATGTAAAACTATCATAACTCATAAAGCGCATCCACGTGCGTACAAACAAGACAACATCATATAAAAAGGTGCATCCACGTGCATATATATATATCAAACAATATACATGTTCAGTGCTATACATGTCCTGAGTACCCATGTACTCAGCTATACAAAAATGGCTATACATGCCTAAAGCCTCATCTCCATACATGCCGTAGCTACAAAACTCGGGGGGAGTCCCCTGCGCCCCCTAATGGGAGTCGTATCCTGCATCACTGCCGGCATCGGCTGCCTCTGAGTCCTCCCCCCGCTCCTCCTCCGGCAAGTCCTCCTCTCCTCCGGCCTCCTGTGCCCGGGCCCGGTCCACCAAAATCGCCACCCGGATCACGATGGATCTGAACTCACGGGGTGCCCCCATGCAATCCCGCACCACATCAGGATCGACATCCCGCCATCCCTCGTCGGTCACTCCTATCAATAACCGATCTAGTAGCTCTTGTACAGACTCTAAGGTCACCTCTGGATCCCGGCGTCGCACCTCTCCTCGTCTAGGCAGAGCTAGAACGGCCACAATACCCCGCCGGGCCACATGCCCTGGAGGTGGCCTCGGGCCCACATCTGCAAGATCACCCATAGGTCAGTCACAGTATATCTATCTAATATCATATACATAAAACTTGACATACATAATACACAATATAAACACATACGTACCGTCGGGACCCCATGCCTGTCCTGGTGCTCGTGGCGCCTCAGGGTCTCCCGTGAAGTCCATGTCCCGATACGGGAAGTCGTCCAGTGTCAGTGGTATCTGGAGCCACTGCAGGTACAACTCCTGCGTAAAATACCTGCCCATGGCGGCGCATCATCTCACCCCACCGCGTCATCCGTGGCTCTCTCATACCTCCTGCCCTAATCGGCACCCGTGGCCGCAGGGTGGGTACCCTCTCCATAAAGAAGGCACATAAGAAGGACCCAAAACAAAAGCCCTTGCCATCTTCCTTCGCTGCCGTCAGCTGTCGCTGAACATAGGTCAGGAACATCTGGCCCTAGGCGTAGTACGTCCCATCCAGGACGCGCTCTACCATCTGCATCTGACCCCCAGACACCTTCTCCGGTGACTGGGAACCCAATACCCGCACCACACACGCCGCCATGGCCTGCACTGCCGGCTCCTGTAGGTCCCTCACTAGGAGTGCATTCCTATGCACCCTCGCGTCCTGACCGCAATACCTCTCCAACATGTCCTCCATGTCGACGTCCGCGGCAACCCACGGCTGTGTGTCTGCCACCCTGCCCAGGCAGGGCAACCCCGTCAGAAAGTATACATCGGTCAGGGTGAGGTCCACCCTCTCACCCTGTACCCGGAAAGCCCGTATGTCCGGCTCCCAGAAGCTGATCAGACGGTTCAGCAACAATGTTGCTGTCCGTATCATAGGTATCTGTGCGAACTTCAGTAGTCCGCACAATCCCAGCACAGTTCGCACATGGCGATTCCCTCGAATGAAACCCATAGTCTCATCCGGGATCTCCCGCTCTCTCCAGAGAACCTGGGGCATCCTGCCAATAACACAAAGTGAACTCATCAGACCCTTGTCAACTAAAGTAAAAGTACTTTTCCCTTTACCAAAATCCCTAAAAGCTCGGCCCAAAACCGCGGCTTTCGGGCTTCCTGCCGCGGTTTCCGACCGCGGCTGTCGGGCGTATGGTCGCGGTTCCCAACCGCGCCTGTCTGCCCTAAACCCGCGGTTGGGAACCGCGTGTTCCTCCTTGGAACTTGCAGTACTCGACCGCGGTTCCATCCAGGAATCACGCGGTCTCCAACCGCGTGGTTCGGCCCGAAACTCGTGGTCTGCAACCGCGGTTTCGACCCCCTAACCCGCGGTCCACCCCACGTAGACCGTACAAACAAACCCTGGGACCCACTACCCAACCCCCAACCCGAAAAAATATGCAGGTATGAGTTTAATGAAATACCTGTATCTCACGGATCTGCAAACAGCCAGACGGATCGTCCAGAAATGCCACCTAAGCTCTGGTCCACTCAACTCACAAGTCAAAGTCAACAAGTACAAATGACACATGTCATGTTGGACCCACCACTATTTATAGTCAGTTGACGTTTTCTTGTTTTGGTCATTCTGGCCCCATACTGAGTCCGTTTTACAAACCGTTTCCACCACTGGAATCAGCACGACGAGACCGTCATGATGGTCACCTCGTTGCATTATTTTTGTCCTGTCATTTTTTGCCCATTTTTTCCGACGCCACTAGTCGCCCCGGTTTGCGTGCCACATCGGCCATTCTCCGTTTTTCACATGTTTTATATCATCGGATTCATTTTTCCGAGCTGGTGATGATGCTTGAGATCATTTCTCGCCCTCACCTTCAGATTTTCTGGGCATTTTTCAAAATGCCCCCGTCACCTCGGTTTGCGTGCCACACCGGCCGTTACCCGTTTTTGACATCCTTTATATCGCCGGATTCATTTTTCCGAGCTCGTGATGATGCTTGAGATCATTTCTCGCTCTCACTTGGTACAATTTCAACATTGGGTCCTAACACCTTGCTGCCTCGGTTTGCGCGCCACATCGGCCGCTGTCGAATTGTTCCACATTTTTACATGAGCCATTCACTCCTGTCATACTGCAAATGTTTCGTTATTTTGCCATCATTTCATTTACCCCGCAAGGAGGTCCATCAGTGTTCCCACCTACCCTCGTTCTTGGTCATCATTACTAAACCTTGATTGAACACTTCCTCCTTGCCTGGCCATTCCTTTTGTTCGGTATAATTTTATCCCTTTTTCGGGCCGGACAAGTCCTTTACGAAAAAGGCACTTAGGGAGTTTCCGTTAAGCTCTTTTCTGACTCCTAAAAGAATGAAAAGATCGCCGAGCAATCTTGCTTCCTTTCATGCTCGTTAAAGTACCTGAAAGGGCGTCTATCTGGTATAAGTTTAACCCTTTTCCGGACCTGGTAGACTAATTACGAAAAAGGAATACTCTAGTCACACTGGCTAGAAGAGTTCTTCATTGCATCCTTTTATGCTTCTTTGGGCCTTGGAGACTAAATCTACGAAAAAGAAACCCCCTGGAGTCTTCTTATTTGCTTTCAGACTCTCTAAAATTGAAAGCAACCACGAGCATGCACTGTCCTGGGCTCGGAAAATCCACACGACAGTACCATTCCATCATTTCAGAGTCTTCTTATCGCTTTCAGACTCCTTAAAATTGAAAGCAACCACGAGCATGAACTGTCCTGGGCTCGTAAAATCCACACGACAGTATCATTTTACACACACTTCTTCTAGTTCCTTAACCCATGAAGAAGTATCCTCCCGTGCCTCATGGCACTATGATCGATCATCTCGGCAGCACCCCCAATCAGGTCTCCTTTGTTCAGAGTATTCTGCAGTCTCCTGCCATTTTACACCAGCTTGAGTCTCCCTCAGCCAGTTATCCTCCCAGATCCATTACAGCTATGATCCCTTTCCCCTCAGTCAGTTTCATATGCTGCCAGATCATTCCCATTATCATAATCTGAACAAAGGAAGTTTGAGTCCGCCCACTCTATTTGCCCAGTTGTCACCACCAGTTTGCCAGTCCTGCCATCAGTACTATCACATTTCGGTTGTGTACCTCGCGCTCCTGTCAAGGAAACATCATTGCCTTGATAGTTGCAGGTCTCCCTCTGTCGACGACAGCTCCTCTATTCCAGAGGATAGGCCCAGAGGTCCCTACGCCTTGGACTTATCACCATCTGTGGTAAGTGCCTACGGACCATTCTGAGAGGAGTCATCATTGCCTCTCCGAGTGGTTGTTCCTCACATGCTCGACTTCAGCACCTTGATCGCATCGTTGAGGATCGCGTAGGATTATATCCCATCAGTTTTTAGTCGAAGACCCCGGATTTCCCCCGACTCTAGCACATTGGTGAGTCATTTCGGAACGCCCAGTTGTATGTTCCCGTGGATGTCCGGGCTGCGTTGGCGTTTGTATTCGGAAGCCATCCAGTTCTATGCTTCCTTGAGTACCCAGTTTCAGTCCCAGATCAGTTCCAGTTCAGTGTACCATTGCGAGTGTACCCCTTGTCACTCTGATCCAGCAACTCATTAGTTCCTTTGGTACCACATTCAGTAGCACTGTTGATTATTCCAGTGTATCAGTTTTTCAGCACAGACATGGTCAGCTCAGCAGTATGTCCCAGATTTTGTGTCCCCTCTGGACCCTTATGATGTACACAGTGGCTATGTATCTTTCAGGTCCCTCTTTTTTGGGCCTCACAGTTTTTTATGTATCTTGATACGAGCATGGGTGTGCCCGCCTCGTCCATATATTGAGATTATTCCTCATTCCGTATTTGAGGTCATGTATATTTCCGGTCCCCGTTTTTTGGACCCCATTGTTATTATTATGTTATATCCTGATACGAGCATGGGAATGCCCGCCTCGTCCATATGATCAGATGATTCCTCATCCATTATTGAGGTTATGTACTTTTAGTTCTTGCAGTTGTTCGGGATCGTTGTTCCGGGCTTCAGTTTGTTTCTGCTCTTCTCTCCACACCCAGGAAAACCATTCATGACTTATGATGTCCATCGGCCATACGATGAGCTCCTGCCCTCGCACATCAGGGGGCAATCTGTTAACACCCAAAAAGTGCTCACTACCTCATTACCACATTATATGGCTCATTTGTCCATTTTCCTACCATTTTTCCCTTAAAATCCCAAAAAATCCCATTAAAAAACCTCCAAAAGGCCTAAAATGCCTCCAAAAGGCCAAAAAACCCTCAAAATAGCCTAAAAAAGGCTAAAAAAAACCCCCTTTTCCTCCAAAAATAGCAAAAATCCCCTAAAAAGGGAATAAAAAATATAAAATAATGAGGAAAAGGAGGAAAAAACCCTATACAGCTGCCCAAAACCATGTGTTTCCTAAAACCATGGGCTAGCACTCCACCACCAAAAAACTATAAATAGGTGATGGAGATCCCTTATTTCACATCCACAATCAGAAGCACCCTTACTCTGCCAAAATCTCTCTCGAAACCCTAGTTCACCTTTGAACTATTTTCACCTTGAGAGCCACCTTTGGCCCATTCCCAACACTGGAGAAGGAGAAGGAGCATCTTGAAGCTTGGAGCATCCTCTTGGACACTGCAAAGGGCTTCATCAAACCTTGACACTCAAGGTAACATTAATAGAAAAAGTCATTCTTTTCATTTGATGTTTATGTTTCATGCAATATTTTAGAAGTAATTTAATTGTTGTTTTAGCTTAATTAGTTTAATATACTGAACTGATACTAAGGAGTCCATTCTCCTTAGTATGTGCTCATTTGCACAAGCTAGGGGTAAAACCCTAGCTACAACAGTACCTACCACACCCAACACAAGGAAGGTCCCCTTCTCTGCTGCACAGTCCCTCAGGTGTCCCTTCCCTTTAGTGCTCTTCAGGATGGGTATAGAAAGGTTCAAGCTGGTAAATCCTTGAGATTCAAGCCTTCACTGGGTTTATCAATCATTCCCAACATCTATTCAGAATTCACACTTGGAATTTCTCAATTCGGTGATCATATAACTCAATCCCATCACTAGAATTCTAGGCTATAGAAACTGGGTTTTTCTATTGATTTCGGGGTATCTAATGCTCTCAAATTCACCCCAAGATTCATACCTATGGATCCCCCATTGCATTTTACTGTCAATACCAAATTCTGGGTGTTTATGGCTCTTCAAAACGTGGGTTCTTGCAAAGTTGCGATTTTTGGCTTTTTTTCATTGTTGGGAATTCGTAATGGATGAAAAATGATGCTGGGGTCTTCAACAATGGAATGGGAATGAGGAAAAATCCATTCCCATGAGGTAGAGTGACTTGTGGTACAAGAAAATAGAGCCCATACTCTGCCATACGAATTTATGGGCTGCCCATGCTCCATTGAAGCCATGGACTGAATTCTTCAACAAGTTCCTTACAACATAATTAAATGTCAGCAAGGAAAGTCAAATGGGTTCTCACAATGACATTTGACAGCATATGTTTCATCCCCACAAGCCCCTCACCACTCCGTAGTGGAATACACATGTCCCCTTCTCATTCGTTGCTTCCATATCCAGTTTTGGTATTTTATTGAAATATTTAGTATTTACATTCATTTACAATATTCCATGGCTTAATAGCACATGGGTAACAAAATATCAAATGCTTGTCCATTCTAAATAAAATACGAACATACACTAGCGGGGCCTTGGCCTTGAGCTCTATGCTAGGGAAACATACATCGCATGTATACAATATTTACATTAAAAGCCAATATTTCATAAGAGTCAAAATTCTGGTATTACAAAACCCCTCAAACAATCTTTTCCAAAAGTTAGAAGTAAATTTGGAATCTATGTCTGATACTATAGCCTTCAGAATACCATGCAATCTGACTACTTCTTTCATGTAAATATTTGCAATGTTAGTTGCTTTGTGAGTTGTCTTTACTGGAATGAAGTGTGCTTCCTTAGTCAACCTATCTACCACAACCATGATAGCATCATTTTGCAATCTCGAGTTAGGAAATTTGGTGATGAAATCCATTGTCACTACATCCCATTTCCATTTTTGTATTGGCAAGAGATGCAACAATCCCGCTAGATGCCGATGCTCAATTTTAAAATTTTGACATTCCATGCACCTAGCTATATATTCTGCAACATCATTCTTCATCCCTGGCCAATATTATTGTTTCCTTATTGCTACTACTATTTTTTGATAACCCAAATGTCCTACATAAGGAACATCATGCATTTCCTTCAGAACCATCTTCCTTATATCTCTAGCATTGGGCACATAAAATCTATCTCTATGCACGAGGATCCCATTTTCTTCCAAATTATACTTATCAAATTTATGTGGAATTTTCTGTTGTTGCAATCCTTCTTTTACCTGTTGATAAAGTTCATCTGTAACAATGGCTTCGATGATCTTACCCTTTAAATATGATGTACTAGTGCTGATAGTTGCTACATGCATTACATGTATCTTCCTACTAAGTGCATTATCTACTTTATTTTCCTTACATTTGATATGCTTGATGTTAAATTCATCTTCACATAATAACTCCATCCATATCCTCTGTCTTGCATTCAAATTAGGCTGCTCAAACATGTTTTTTAACCCATTATGATCAATTCTTAACTCAAACTTCTTACCCATTAGATAATGTCTCCACATATTCAAATCATGGATGATACATGCAAGCTCTAAGTCATGGGTGGCATAGTTATGCTCACGTTCTTTCAAATTTCTAGATTCATAACTGATCACATGTCCATTCCGCATCAATACTTCACTAATTCCTTGCTTACATGCATCTGCGCACACAACAAAGTTTCCTTCAGGATCTGCAATCTTTAGAACATGTGCACTAGTAAGCATTTCCTTAAGTCTTTGAAAACTATCTTCACACTTAGGATTCTAGTGGAACTTCACACCTGTTGGCCCGGTTTTGCAACCAGGCTTAGTGCTATGGGCGCCTGCTAACTAGTAGCAGCAGTTTCAATAAAAATAAAAACAATAAACTAAATAAACAAGATTATTCATGGATCTAAGCAAAGATATTAAGCAAATAATGTAAACATTTTAAAAATCAAGAACAAGAAACATAAGAAATAACTTTTTGTATTGAAAAATGGGGGGCAAGCAAGTGCTTGCGATATTACCTTCAATGGTGAAGGTTGATGTTGAGCAATTCCCAAGATGAGTAGCTCCAAAATCCAAGAGGTCTCCTTCTCCAAGGTTGCTTCAATGGCTAAAAGTGCTCAGGGGAGATTTCAGCAGCATAAGGATGAGATAATGGATGGATGTGAAATGAGGAGCCCCTACCACCTTTTTATAGGTTTTGGTGGTGAGGAATACCATTTGTGGTTTTGTGGAAACCAAATGGTATTGACCAACATGGTTTAGGTACTTTTCCCTCCTTTTTTCCTTTTTGAATAAAAATAATATTTTAATTCCCTTTTTAATATTTTTGGGAATTTGGACCCTTTTTGAGGGTTTTTTATGATTTTCTTGGAAAAATAATCTTTTTTAATGGAAAAAGGGGTGTACTAAGGTCTTTTGGTGACCTTTTGTTGGTTTCAGAGGCTCAGATGGTGGAAAAGTGGACAAATGGGTCATGTGAGTAAGGGAATGAGCTAGTGAGCACTTTTTAGGTGTTAACAGATTGCCCCCTGATGTGTGAGGGCAGGAGCTCATCGTATGGCCGATAGACATCATAGTTCTTTTGTCCTTTTTTCTGGGGTTTAGGGGAGAGAAGAGACCGGTTGGAGACTGGAGCCACGGCCCTTGGAAGCTGCAAAAACAAAAAATATTACATGGCCCTTAATATGAATGAGGTATAATCTCTGATAAAGGACGAGGCGGGCATTCCCATGCTCGTATCAAGACATATACAAAACAATTAGTCCCAAGAAGGGGGATCTAATACGTAAAGAAATATACTGGTACATCATAATGGTCCAGAGGGGACATTATTGTGGGATATACTCATGATCATGGCTGATCTCAATAACTGATACACTGGAATAACTGAGGAACTGCTGAAACTGAAGGTGTCCAACATCTGTAGGGACTCAAAGACTATGAGTCATCTCTGAGAAGTATTTGTATCTGTATACTCGAGGGAGTATAAAACTGGGGTACATCTGAATACTGTCACCATACACAACCCGGATATGTATAGAAAAAATGTAACTGGTTGTATCCATAGGTAGACTCTCAAATGTGGAGGAGTCAGGTGGTATCCGGGGTCTTCGACTAATAACTGAACGGACCAATACCCTGTGCGAGTCTCAACGATGCGATCAAGGTGTTGAAGTCGAGCATGTGAGAAACAACCATTCGGAGAGGCAGTAAGGATTCCTCTCGAAATGATTCGTAGGCACTCATCATAGATGGTAATGAGTCCAAGACACAGGGACCTCTAGGTCTATCCTCTGGAATCAATGTGGTTGTCGTCGACAGAGGGGGACCAGCAACTAACAAGGAAATGATGTTTCCTTGATAGGAGCACGAGGTGTAGAACTGAAGTGATGTAGTACTGCTAGTAGGACTGACATACTTGTGGGGATGGGAAATAACTGGGTCAAAAAATGGGTAGACTCAAACTTCCTTTGTTCAGAGCATGATGACATGGTTGACCTGGCAGCGTAGGGAACTGACTTGTAGGTGTGGGGATCATCTTTTAGGGACTGAAGGGTATGTACTGACTCTGTGGGGGTGAAGCTGATGGTAGCTGTCGAGGAAGTTTCAGGGTGACATACTGCAGAATACTCTGAACAAAGGCGACCAAAATGGGGAAGCTGCTATGTGAGTAGACATGATGTGTTGTAGCGCCAAGAGGCACCATTGATTCCTTCTTCGTAGTTTTAATGAGCTCCAAGAAGGGATAAAAGTGTGCTCTGAAATGGTACGGTCCTGTGGATTTTGCGAGCCCAGGACGGCTCATGCTCATAGTTGCTTTCATGTTTAGAGAGTCTGAAAGCGGTAAGTGGACTCTATTGGTTTTTCTTTTTCGTAAGTTTAGTCTCCAAGGCCCGAAAAAGCATAAAATGATGCAGATGGAGAACTCTTCTAGCTGATGTGACTAGAGTATTCCTTTTTCGTAATTAGTCTACAAGGTCCAGAAAACGGGTAAACTTATACCAGGTAGACGCCCTTTCAGATACGTTTAGCGAGCATGAAAGGAAGCAAGATTGCTCGGCGATCTTTTCATTGTTTTAGGAGTCAGAAAAGAGCTTAACAGAAACTCCCTAAGTGCCTTTTTCGTAAAAAGGGGTTGCTCGGCCCGAAAAAGGGATAAAATTATACCGAACAGAAATGGATTGATGAGGGCGAGAAAAAGGTCTCAAGCATCGTCATCAGTGCGGAAAACTGGATCCGGTGACATAAGGATTGCCCAAAACGGAGAACGGCCGATGTGGCACGCAAATCGAGGCGACGAGGGGGCGTGGAAAAAATGCCCGAAAAATCTAAAGGTGAGAGCGAGAAATGATCTCAAGCATCATCATGAGCGCGGAAAACTGAATCCGGCGATATAAGGCACATCGAAAACGGAGAACGACCGATGTGGCACGCAAACCGAGGTGACGAGGGGGCGTGGAAAAAATGCCCGAAAAATCTAAAGGTGAGAGCGAGAAATGATCTCAAGCATCATCACGAGCGCGGAAAACTAAATTCGGCGATATAAGGCACATCGAAAACGGAGAACGACCGATGTGGCACGCAAACCGAGGTGACGAGGGGGCGTGGAAAAAATGCCCAGAAAATCTAAAGGTGAGAGCAAGAAATGATCTCAAGCATCATCACGAGCGCGGAAAACTGAATCCGGTGATATAAGGCACATCGAAAACGGAGAACGGCCGATGTGGCACGCAAACCGAGGCCACGAGAGAGGCTAAAAAATGGTCAAAAAATGGACCCCGTGAAAATGGGAAACGGAAGGAACCTCTATGAAGTTCTCGCTGTGCTGATCCCAACGGTACCAACGGTTTGAGAAATGGATTTCGTATGATACCGCAATGGCTGTTGGAAAATTGGTAGATTTTCTATAAATAGGACGTGGGGCCCAAATGACTTGTCATTGTTACGAGCGAGTTTGATAGAGCTGTCAGAGCTATTTCTTGATTTCCGGGAGATTTCACCATTGGTTTTCGATTTAGCGAGTTGCAGGTAACTCTATTCGCCTTAGCCTAGTCAATTATGTCTTTTTTGTTTGGCGGCGGGCCCCCGAAGGCCACGAAACTCCACGTTGACTCTCCAACGTGGAACCGCGCGGGTTTCGGGGCTGAACCCGCGATGAACCGCGCGGGTTTTAGGCTCACAGTCGCGATGTTCATCGCGACTGTGAGGTCAGAACCCGCGATGTTCATCGCGAGTTCATGGGGGACAGTCGCGATGTTCATCGCGACTATCCGGCCAAAACCCGCGATGTTCATCGCGGGTTTTTTCATGGATCCCGCGATGGCCATCGCGGCTTTTTGTGGAAAAGCCGCGATGGCCATCGCGGCTTTTTGTGTAAAAGCCGCGATGGGATTTTTCTAAATTTTTTGTGCTGGGGCTAAAAATTTCCTGTGTTTTCTTGGCAGGATGTTGCGGAGAGCTCAGTCCGTGTGGCGGGAGAGAGAGATCGATGGTGAGCTCATGCTGAGAATTGAGACTGATGGAGGGGTGAGACAGACCCTAGCCATGAGCGGACTCTTGAAGTTCGCTCAGATTCCTCCTATACGTTCAGTGAGGCGACTCCTGAACAAGCTCGTGCAGTGGTGGGTGCTGGCAGAGGGTGCCTTCATTATTGGTGGTGAGAGGTTAGAGATTACTCTCACTGATGTATATTTTTTGACTGGGTTGCCTCGCTTGGGTGAGGTGGGTGATATTTCTCCGAGGTTGCCTCCGGGTGTGGATATGGAGGACCTCTTACAGACCTTCTATGTGGATGACGTTGTTTTGGTAAACAGCTCTATTAGTCTGAAGTTCCTACGTGAGTGGGATATGCGAGCTGTTGGTGCCTGTGTTCTGAGGGTTTTGGGTGTTGCTGCACCACATCGTATGTCTGGGGGGCAGACGATGATGGTGGATTCCGTTCTACAGGGTACTTACTACGCCTGGGCGCAAATGTTCTTGGCTGGTGTCCGGAGAGATCTGGACAAGGCCTTTAGAGAGGGAGGCAAGTTTTGTTATGCCTCTTTTTTATGCTGTTTTTTCTTCGAGCGGGTGCCGACCTTGCGGCCACATGTACCCGTTCGTGCTGGTCTTCCGAGTGAGCCTCGTATGATGAGGTGGGGGCAGATGATGCCTCGTGCCGGGGGTGGTGTCCGCGGCTACTTCACGGAGTATTTCTATCAGCAGTGGGAGCAGATGCCCCTGGTGATTGAGGACTATCCCTACGCCGGCATGGATTACCGAGGTGACGCAGAGATGCCTCGTGCCCCAGGACAGGCCTGGGGTTTGGACGGTATGTTTTGTGTTTTATTTGATGTTGTATCATATGTTGTTTGGTTTATCATGATGATTTTGTTATATAGTATCTAATGGTTTACTTGCTTTGTGCAGATGTGGGTCCAGTGCCACCACCTGACTATGTGGCTCGGCAGGGGCGGGCGATGGTGGTCGCTCATCCCCCTGTACCTGTACCTCCTCCGCGTGGTGGAGGATATGCAGCTCGTGGGCGAGGGGTTGGCCCTGATGGTGACGCCATAGATGGTGTCCGACGTACCTTTGCCCGGATTCTAGCTAGGTTCCCCGAGGATGGTTGGAGGGATCTGGATCGGGATTTTTTGCAGGGATGTCTTGGTGCACCATCTGAGTGGCAGTCGCTCCTGTTGAGGACAGCGGTGCTTGCGGCGAGGCACGGGGGTGGTAGAGGAGATGTTCCGGCAGGGCCGGCTCAGGGGAGGATACGTTTGAGGGATGATCCAGCAGGGCCAGCAGAGCGGCGAGTTCGGGGTCGTCCTGACCCGGCGGTGCCGGCGGTGGAGGGGCCGGTGGAGGAGCCGGAGGAGGAGCCGGAGGATCCAGATGAGTAGATGACATTGTACTTGCCCCCAAATGCTCATGAGCATATGGGGGAGCATATTTTTGTATGCCAGGAGTATTTTTGTATATCAGGTGCTGAGGGCACTTATGACATGTTCACTATTTGATTTATATATATATGTGGATATATATTTCAGATATATTGTCGTGTATGCACGTGGATGCACATTTATCTTTTGTATATGCCCGTGGAGGCACATGTTATGCACGTGGATGCAGTGTGTTTGTTGATTTATGTATGCCTGTGGAGGCACCTGTCATGCACATGGATGCATTATTTGGTTTGTTTGTTTTATGCCCATGGAGGCACATGTTATGCACGTGGATGCAATATTGGTTTTTGTATATGCCCGTGGAGGCACATGTTTTGCACATGGGTGCGTTTTTGTTTATGGATATGGCATGATGTGATTGGTTTGCCAGTCGAGGACACTGTTGGCCATATTATCTGCTACACTATTGAGGTGTCTTGGGACATGTGTGAATGTAATGGATTCAAACTGTCTAACCATTTGTTTAGTGCACAGGAATTTTCTGAAAAGACAGGGATCGCGTACCTGGTAATCATTGTTGAGCTGGGAAACTAGGAGCTGTGAGTCCAAGAAAACGTTGAGGTGACGTATGCTCATCTGGAGAGCAGCGGCCAGGAGACCGGTCACGGCGTCGTATTCAGCTTGATTATTGGTAGCGGCACCTAAACAGACTCCGTCAATGTGAATTAACTCATGTGAAGGGGAGTATATTACCCAAGCTGCGGAGGCGAGATTGGGAGACCAACGGCTTGCACCATCAGCGAAACCGACATGGCAGAGTGGAAGAGGCTCCATCTGTGGTCATGCAGAGGAAAACAAATATTTAGGTTTTTTTTTTGAAAATTTTTTGTGAATGAAAAATGTATGCCTATACTAAAATGGACGATGGTGTCCATCAGATTTTCTATGGGTAAAATCGTTTAAGGTACAACCCGTTGCGTGGGTTGCGTAGGGTGTTGCCTTCTGAATCGGTCAGAATGTATGCCCCCTGCCCGAGGCAGGTGTGTATGATGTAGGGGCCTTGCCACATAGACACGAACTTTCCCTTTCCAGTTTTATCATGAGCTTGATCGTAAGCGAGGACAAGGTCTCCCTCCGAAAAGGTTCTTGGGTGGACGCGTTTGTCGTAACTTAGTTTCGATCGTTGTTTAGCAGCTTCCATGTTTTGAATGGCTGTGCGCCGATCTTCATCGGCCTGCTCTAGGAGCAGTAAACGTTGCTCGATCGGGGAAGTGTCCGGTAGGAGCTCAACGGCGATATGTAAGGCTGGAATCTGGCACTCAATAGGGAGGACGGATTCGACACCGTGAACTAGATGGAAAGGGGTAAAACCGGTGGCGGTTTTGGTTGAGGTGCGGTAGGCCCATAGTGCCGGGAAAAGCATGTGGTGCCAATTGGATTTGTGCTTGTCTACAGTATGTTGGAGAATGGTCTTCAAGATTTTATTGATCGATTCGACTTGGCCGTTTCCTTGGGGATAGTAAGCGGAAGAGAAATGGTGTTCAAATTTCAACATGGTTGATAATTCCTTCCAGACGGCATCTTCGAAGTGAGAGCCGTGGTCAGAGACTAGTTGCTGTGGTACTCCGAAACGAGCGATAACATGGTTGAAGAAAAACCGTGCTGCAGTGTCGGCTTTGCCATTATAGGTCGGCATGGCTTCTGCCCACTTGGTGAAATAATCTACGGCCACGATGATGTGCTTGTGGACGCCGGCTGACGGGGGGTTGCAGTCGAGGAAGTCAATGGCCCATTTGCAGAATGGTCCAACAGTGATGACTGGATGAAGGGGGGCGGGCGGGGTTCTTGCCTTGGGGGCAAATAGTTGGCAGTTCTGGAAATGCTTGACTGCGATGATGCAATCAGTAAACAATGATGGCCAAAAATAACCGGCCCGAATGATTTTCTGGGCGGTAGCCATGCCGGAGAAATGGCCTCCACAGGCACCGCTATGACAATCATTGAGGACTTGTTCTGCCTCACTATGGGATAGGCAGCGGCGTAAGATAGTATCAACGCCGCGTCGGTAAAGTACATCCCCAATAAGTAGGTATCGGGGGGCGTGGTGTCGTATGCGACGGCGTCCATCACGATCGATGTGTGGTCGGAATTTTTGCGTACGAAGGTAAGTCAAAATGTCTCCGTACCAAGGGTCGTCAGACGAAATGACGAAGATCTGCTCGTCAATCAGGTCCGTTTGGATAACGGGTGATGTTGAAGAGGATGGGAGATCTGTAATGAGGTGAGCAAGCGCGAGGGCTTTGGTGCTTTTGGGAGTCTTGAAAGTAAGGTCATATTCCTGGAGGATAATGACCCATTTAGTGACACGACCCTGAAGGAGCCGCCGGGTGAGGAGGTAGACCATGGGGTTGGAGTCGGCCACGACCGTGGTATGACTAAGCAAAATGTAGTGTCGTAGTTTTTGTACGGAAAAGACTACAGCTAGGGCTAATCTTTCCTCGTATGGGTAACGTAGAGGTGGGCCAGACAGGGTCTGGCTGACGTAATAAATCACATGCTCTTTGTGGGAGGCATCTTCTTGGACCAAAACTCCGGACACAGCATGTTCAGATGCCGAGACATAAAGGGTGAAGTCTTGGGAGAAATCCGGTGGGGATATCAAGGGGGCTTGTGTGAGAGATTTCTTGAGGGCTTCGAATGCCGTGTCTGCTTGCTCATCCCAAACAAAGGGTATGTGGGTACGAAGTAAGCGTAAGAACCCGTGGACTTTGGTGGCATAATCAGGAACAAAGCGTCTAAGAAAATTGGACCGCCCTTGTAGACTTTGGAGCTGCCGAAGCGTGCGAGGAGGGGGAAGTTCTAAGATGGCTTTGACTTTCAGGGGATCCACAGTGATTCCGTCTTGGGAAACAATGAAACCCAACAACCGGCCCGCCGGGACGCAAAAGACACACTTGTGTGGGTTCAAGCGGATTTTATACTTGCGACAACGCAGGAAAACTTGCCGGAGGTCATTAAGGTGGTCTGATCGTTTTCGGGAACGAGCTGTGAGGTCGTCAAGATAGACTCGCAGGATATGGACCAAGTTGTGAAAACAGTAGGTCATGGCTCGCTGGAAAGTGGCACCAGAATTTTTAAGGCCAAATGGCATGACGCGATAGGCAAAGGTGCCCCATGGGGTGGTAAAGGCCGTCTTGTACTGATCCTCCTTGCGGATGTGAATCTGGTTATATCCAGAAAACCCGTCCATGAAGGATAGGACTTCATGGCATGCACACTCGTCAATGAGTTGGTCAATGAATGGTGTAGGGAAATTGTCTTTTGGACAAGCGTGGTTTAAATCACGGAAGTCAGTGCATACTCTAAGGGTGCCCTGCTTTTTGTTGACTGGAACGGGGTTCGACACCCAGGTGGTGTACGGAATAGGGTAGATGAACCCTGCTTTGCGAAGTTTCTCGACCTCAGCCTTAACAGCGGGGAGCTTGGAACGGTGAATGGGTCGCTGTTTTTGACGAACAGGGGGTACTTCAGGCCATGTATCGATGTGGTGTTCAATAATGGCGGGGTCGAGACCAGGCATCTCGGTATAGGACCAAGCAAAAACATCACGGAACTCTTGAAAGAGCTTTTTGTACGCCTGAGTTTCTGCTTGAGTGCAAGATGCGCCCAGCGAGATGAGCTCAGGTTTCCCTGGTGTTGTGGAAATGTCTATCTGTATAGTGGGGGAAATGTTTGACATATTCCCTTCTTCAAAGGCATCCGGTGCTGGGATGGGGTCCTTTAACCAATCGACCTTAGCGGGTATGAAGTCTTTCGACTCGACCGATAGTTGGTTGGATGCGGTGGAGGTAGATGCTTCCGGGAGGAAGTACGAGCGATGATGCATATCATCCCATGGGTAGTCGGGCGCAGTGAGTGTCTCCAAAATTTGCTCATCAGTATTGAAGTAGTCAGACCATAAATCAAGGGGTTCTGGTTTGAAAGTTGTTGAAATCATATATATCGTATTGACTTCTTCCGACGAGGATGATGGTGGGGGGTGGATCTCTTCGATGAGGGGAGGAGATATCTCTAAGTCGGCATTGTTTAACTCGTACAACGCTGCTCTATAGTCAGGTAGATCAGGGCAATGGTGAGAGTAGTGGCCGTAAACACTGCATATAGCACAAGGATGGTTAGTGCGCAGTGATTTGTCGCGAGGCTGTAGAGGTGGCTCTAATCTGACTACTGGGATGCCGATGTCATCGTCCAACATATTCATATGCTCTTGGAGTGCCGGTAAATGTGGGCATTGATGAGTTGGATGGCCAATTTCATCGCATAATGAACATTTGGGGGGAGCTCGAAACACCGGTGGGGGTTTAACTGCCTTAGGAGGTGGTATAGCAGTGTATGGTTGTGGACCTCTGCCCCCAGCGGGCTTGATAGGAGGGGGAGGATTTGTTGACGACGAAGGGATATTGAGGTTAGGAGGAGGTGTCGTTGACGACGAAGGGATTGCGACACCAGGAGGAGGCTGATTTGTGGTAACAATAGGTTGTACCGGTTGGAGGATGACGTTTGGTGTCGGCGGTTGAACGGGAGGCGGAATATACCACACGGGTAATCCCAATGTTAGCCCGGGTAGACTAAGGGTAGCCATAACCGGGGCGCTTACTACACCCGAAGGAGGAAATAGGAAGGGGATGGTGTGGATGGGTGTAACACCAATGTGACTGGGGATCAATGGTGGTTGACCACCGGATGTTTGCGTATTCTGCGAAAGAGTACAGAGGTTTGCGACTTGGGTCTCTGGTGACGGTGGTGGAATGGCCTGGAATGTAGAGGTCATTGGTGTTTCTGAGTAAAGTCCGGGTCCCACAGAAGACACAAAGGAGGTAACTGCACTAGAAGCGGGTTGTTCAATCATGGGAAGAACATTTTCCGGTGCAGCAGGGGCGTTGGGATCATAGTAGGTGAGTTGGTCAATTTTGACCACGCGTCCCTCGTGGGGGAACATCATGGTGCGGAAGACGGAGGAGGCGACCGCTTTCATGGCGTACATGTAACTGCGGCCAAGTAAAAGGTTATAGTCGAGCTGGGCGTTAATGACCTCTATGTCGATGAGCACAGTTTTCCCGCCTAATTGGACGGGTACCTTGGGTAATAAACCTTGAGGTTGAGCTGACCGGCCGTCGTAGGCCCGCAATGCAGTGGTGGATTGCTGGAGAGCAGGGGATCCCAACTTCTGCCAAACAAAAGTGGACATGACGCATGTGGAGGCACCCTCGTCAATGATACATCGATGGATGACAAGATTCCGAATAGAAACGGAGACTTGGACTGCTATGGTAGAAGGCAGCCGTGGTTCAGACTGGTCTAAATCAAAAGTCATTAATTTCGAATCATTTGGGTCAATCGCCCCAATGGCGGAAAGTAAAGTCTTGCGCTGCGTAGGACAGTTCTTCAAGACTTCTAATGCAGACATGGCTGCGGGAGATTGAGCTAGGTCATCTACGATGTTGTAATTGGACGCAGCCCGTGCATTGGGGTTGTTGTTGATTCGGCGAAGGGGGAAGCGAGGTGCTTTAGAAGCGCCATCGAGTGGAACCTGAGGTATACGCAATGTCTGATCAGTGGGATTAGCATTAGTATCCTTTTCGGCGGGGGGGGCTTCAGAAGTCGGTCCGTATTGATTCCGACGGGTTTGGATATTGACGTCGGCGGTGGACATCATCAATAAGTGGTGGGTGCCTGAATCAAACATGGGTTGGTCAGGAGCTGCGTAAGTGATTTGTTGTGGTTGCACGTTGCCCTGTTGGGGGGCTAACGGCTGAGTGTTCACCACTCCTTGTGTTGGAAAAGGGTTTTGGAGGACTAAAGGTTGTTGTGGAGGTGGTGGGGGGTTGGGTGGTGGCTGAGGAGCCGCCTGCCCTTGACGATGGGCGTCATTCGTCCATAGTTGTCGAGCTCGCTCTAGATGTGGGCAAGCGTGGGTGTAGTGACCATAGACACCGCAAATGGAACAAGGATGGTTTGTTCGTAAATTAGCATTTTTGGGTTGCTTAGGTGGCCGATCAGGATTCTGATGAGCGGGCGCCGCGTTATTGTCTTGCGGAGGATGGGTAGGTTGTGGAGCTTGGTTACGGTTTTGATTGTTTCCACGATTGCGTCCTCTTCCGCGGTTTGGTTTCCCACCCTGGTTGCGTTGGTTATTTTGGTATTGGGGCTAATGTTGTTGTGCGTACACATGCCCTTGAGCATTGGGGGGATTCTGAGGAGCCGCAAGTGCGGGAGCAGGTTGCGGTGGATAGTAAGCAGGTGGAGCTGGAGGTGGTCCAGTTGCCTGCTGAGGTTGTTGGTACCCCTGAGCTGGTAGAGGTGTGAGGTTAGCTGGTGCAACCGGTTGTGGGTAATGCATGTGCTGTTGTGGGAACTGCATGGGGGTCTGAACTGTAGGTTGAGCATAGTATGTAGGAGGTACATATGCTGATGGCGCTTGGCCATAACAGTGTTGTGGACAAGAGGGTCCATGAACGTGATGGGTTTGGTTTGTTGGAGCATAAGAAGTTGTTGCTCCGGAACTAGATGTAGCCCTAGAAAGGTCTGGGGCGGGCATGGTGCTCACCATACTGAAAGGTTTTGCTTGCGGTGTAATTTGGCCAATAATGCCATCAGCGGCATGTGATGCCCCCGGTGTGTCACCGCGTGCAGAGTCGCCTCGTGGGGCGTCCGGTATGATCGTGTATAGGTAACCCGATTGGGCGTAGATGAGATCAAACTGTTGGGCCTTGAGGATGGCCTCTTCTTCAGACTGGGGTCTTTCAGATGCTACATCCTTCGCAATGAGAGGAAGGAGGGATTTAAGGAACCAGTCTAAAAAGATTCGGTCGTCTAATTTGATCTTGCATAGGCTTCGGCGCCGGCGCCAATCATGAATATGGTCAGTGATATGCGTGGCTGTGTTCTGTCTGCAAGACAGTAGGATTTCGACTCCCGCATCATAGCTGACTGGTAGCTGAAAGAACTGCAGGAAGGTTGAGGCAAGGGAGGTAAATGTGGCATGCGTCCCATGGGGCTGCTCGATATACCATTTGGCTGCGGAGCCAGTGAAGGTGCGTTGTAAAAGCTGTAGGCGGATTGAGTCATCCACTATGGAGTTGGAGGAACACCATAAATGGAAGGACATGATGTGATTATGGGGGTCTTCTCCTGCCATACCCTCAAACTTAGGGATGTCAGAGGGAAGCTTAATGGGCATATGGGGCCACGCAGGATCATGTCTAATGGGGTCATTTGTGAGCCTAGCTAAATCTGGCAGGTTCAGACTTGCCATGTATGGTAGACTAGCAGATGTGGTAACCGGAACTGGGACATGCCTAGCCATTGTGGTATGGTGTAGGGGTCCAGTAGTGCCTACAGGTATGTTAGGTATGGAGGGTATGTGCCCTCCAATAGGTGTAGTCTGGTGTGGGCCAGCGCCTCCGAGTGCAACTTGGGTTACACTTGGGTTAGGAATCGCGCTAGGGATTCCTGGGATAGCACTTCCAAGTGCAACATGGGTTGCGCTTGGGTTGGGAATCGCACTAGGGTTTCCCGGGATGGGGTTTGTGGAAATCAAAGGGGGTATGACCCCCATGTTGGGCATACCCATGACAGGTGGTGGCCCTGTGTTAGGCATTCCTAAATGTGGAGTGTTACCCATGTTGGGCATTCCTAAATGTGGAGTGTTACCCATGTTGGGCATACCCAAGGGGGTGGTAGTTTCCATGGATGGCACCACCGTGGAAGGGTCTATGGATGTCTCGCCTATGGTGCTAGTAAACAGTGGATCCAATGGTGTTCCAGACATTATGGTGGTTAGTGGTAACTCTGTGGGATTTTCGGATTCTACCTCCAAATCAAAGGTGAAGTGGGGTATGTCAGAATCGGATGACTGTCTAATTGATTGACGATGTGCCGAATCAAGGGATAGGGCTCTGCGTCCGCGACGTGGAGAGCCAAGTGGACTAAACTCTGGGAGTTCGCCCTGTAGACGACGAGAGCGTCTAAAATTCTCAATGGTGAGAATATGTGTTTAGGTAAAAAATTTGTTTTAAGTATCAGGTGGTGATATATATATAAAAGACTCAAAACCCTAATGCAACCAAGGGTGCAAGAAGGGGAGTCAAAAAAGAAGGCTCTCAGGCCAAAAAATCAATCCTCAAAAAAGGCACTTATTCTAGCAGTTGTGCTACAATAAGTGGAGGAAAGCAACAACTGGTCAGAATACCAACAAGCAAGCGGCTCCTAGAAAAAATAGGTGTAACTAGACCACAGGTAGGTTGAAATCATGCAAACACCTAATCTAAAAGTATTGTGACTCAAACAGACGATATCCTCTGCAAGGTGATGAAATCCGAGTCAGAAAATATGAATGTTGAGACAACGGCTAGATATCCCCCTACCGGGAGGGACACCGGGTAATCAATCCTAAAAGACAGGCTACTAGGATACTCCGTTCATGACGCGTCGAGAAAAGGTAAATCTGTCGTTTGGTCCTTTGATCGCAATATCCCAATACAGGGATATCCCGAGAACTGCGAATGGTAGCCCTTCGGTTACTGAATGGGTTTCGGTATCCCACTCAGGCTTCCGGAACCATCCTAGCGACTTCAACCCTCCTAGGGGAGAGGCCTTCCCACAAACCGGTTGTGACCGCGCCAAAAAGTACTAAGAGATTTTAGCTCCCTAATTGGACAACTTCTATGTCTCAGATGTAAGAACTGAGGGGTGTTATTGGAACACCTATCCCCCCAATACTACCTAGCTACAAGAATTCTTTTAGTGTTCCCCAAGTGGGGTTAAAAGTGTGTTCAAATTAGGGTACGTTTTAAGTCTTAGTTCAATTAAGTGATCGTGTGAGTGCACGTGAGGTGTTGTAAACTGAACTTGAAAAAAAAATTAAATGCTTTATAGGAAATTTTCAAAAAATAAAGGATTTTTCGAAAATAAAAAGCAAATATTTAAGACTTTTTTTCACTAAAAGGAATTAAAATGCTTTTCAAAAAATAACTCAAAAAATAAAGGATTTCTTGGATTTATGAAAGCAAATAATAAACTCCTTTTTAAAAGAAATAAATGGATTTCTTCGTTTCAAGAAAAATTGCTAAGGGCAAGATTCTAAAGAAGTAAACAAGAAAAAATTTGAATCTAAATGAAAATGGAAAATGAGTCTTTCTTTCACTTTCTTGAAAATTTTTAAAAAGATTTCTAGATATGCACTTTTAAATAGTAAAAAAAAATTTCAAAGCTGCAAAATATGCAGAATTTAATACTGTAAAAAATGTGCTATGGGCAGAAAGTACCTGTTGAAAAATTGTTTTCACTTATCTGTTTCCATAAACGATATCCGTGTTTTTAGGTTCACTATGCATTGCTCCCCTCATTGTTCTTCGTTCTTTTTTTCTCTCCAGAGTCCTGCAATGCTTCATATTTTCCTATCGAGTCTCCGAAGAAAAGGATGGGCTTGGATTTTCAAAAGGTGGGTTCATGATGTCGCAAGGTGGCATCGTGGTATTATCAGTACTGGTTTGGTTTAAATGTTCGTGGGAAGTGGAGTTAATATCAGCCAAGATTGGTAAGTTTTCTTTGGTTTCACATTAGTGGCTACTATATTTAGAGACACCTCTAAATTCTCCCCCCCCAACCAATTCGGCACACGACCTTGTGTGGTACTAATTGTCTTAATAAGTCATGATCCGTCCTCTTGTACTTATCAAAAGCAAATGAAGGATGGTTACGTACCTACCTTACCTGAGAAGAGATGCATGGATTTCGATGGTTGATTGGTTGCAGTGGTGAGAAGAAGGACAAAAGTTTCTCCACTCTTTGTGTTGATGGATGTAATAAGCTACGATCATTCTCCTTTGTGGCTGACAAGCTGCAATGATGTTCCGGTATTGATTCATGTCGAGTAAGAATGGATGTGACTTGAGTTAGCTGTTGAACGAGATCCACGATGCTGCAGATCAATGCTGCATGATCCCTATTCTTCACTTGTCGGCAACGTCAAATGATGTTGGGCCCGTACATGTAAGAAAGGTGCCTCCATGTGGATGTGACGTGGAAGGTAGCCAAAAATATGACCGTTAAAGTGTTGGGCGAAGTCAGAAAAGGAGCTGGTAACATTGTGTGAAATGATTCTGTGGTGTTACGGAAAGGTATGGGGAGTGTAATAGAAAATACATGTGAAATGGATAAGAGGTTATGTAATAGGACAGAACATGTTCTGCAATGGGGTGGAAAGGGATTCTGCAATGGAACGGAATATTTTCTGCAATGGGGCGAAAAGGGGTTCTGCAATGGACGGAACATGTTCTGCAATGGGATGGAGGATGTTGGAAGGGAGTATGTAATGAAATGGAAATGGTTTCCATAGTGCTGCGGATGAAATAGTAGATGAAATTTGTGTAAAATAGTCTGAAAAAAATAGTTATATCCAAGAGAGCAGAGCCATCCATAAGCAATTCGTATCAGCGGAAAGATGGGGGGAAGATGGAATGAATGGGATAAGAAGGAGGGATTGTGATAGAATGTCCCTGCAAAGAATCCACAGATAGGCTTATTAGTATCAAAATAAAATTTCCTTTTTCTTCTTCTTTTTGTTTATTTCTTTTTCTCTCTTTTTTTTTTATGGCTGCATCCAAGGATGATTTCCACACTCCATTTTTCTTTTTCTTTTTTCTTTTTTTTTTATTCTTTTTTTTTTATTCTTCAGAGGTCGAGATGGTAATCTCAAAGTCTTTGGTACACCATTAGGCAGCAATATTGCGGATGAACGCCTCTTTGGACAATGGTTTCTTATATGGCCTTAGTCTGTGACCATTGGCCATAAGAAGCATTCCCTCGCCATCAATGGTTCTAAGTCGTACTGTACCATTATCAAAAATTATTTTGATCTCATATGGTCCCATCCAACGAGTGTGAAGTTTCCCTTTGAACTTTTTGAGGGACTGGAGTCATAGAGAAGAGCCCAGTCACCCTCTTGAAAATACTTAGTTTTGATGAATTGATCATGCCACTTGGTTCGTTGTTGTTGCACAATGGTTGTACGTTTTATGGCAGCCAGCCGCAATTCATCAAGCTCATTAAGCTACTGCAGGCGGGTATGTTGGGTCTGTGATAAATCCATGCCTAATTGAAATGCAATTCTTAATGTTTTAATCTCAACTTCTATTGATAGGGTGACTTGATTGCCATAAACTAATTGATAAGGAGTCAAACCTATGGTACTTCTCCATGTTGTTTTGTAGGCCCATAAGGCTTCAGGCAGCCTATCATCCCAATCCCTTTGATGAAGTTGAACGGTCTTTGTGAGCACAGATTCCAGAATTTTGTTTGTACCTTCAACTTGCCCGTTAGCCTAAGGGTGATATGGTAAAGTTATTATGTACTTGATGTGGTACTGTGTTGTAAGAGATTTGATGAGTTTAGATGTAAATTGCAATCCTCCATTAGTAACAATTTCCCTCGGGACTCCAAAACTTGTGAAAATATCTGCATATAGAAAGTTTGAAATTGCCTGCTCTGGTGCCCTAGGAAGTGCCTTTGCCTCCACCCATTTAGTCACATAATCTATGCATACTAGGATATATGATTTTCTACCTGAATAGAGGTTTGATAGGGCCAACAAAATCCAATTCCCATTTCTCAAATGGTTCCACCACAAGCTGAGCCTGAAGTGGCATTTCATCTGACTGTAGTGGGTGGCCCATTCTTTAACAGCTATCACAGCTCCGGACATACTCTCCGGCATATTTAAATATTGTAGGCCAATAATAGCCCAATTGTAGGATTTTGTGGGTTGTTCGTTTGTCAGCAAAGTGCCCCCCACATGGGCTATCATGACAGGTTCTCAGAATTGGATAAATTTCATCTTCATGAACACATCGACGGATCACCAAGTCCGGTTCTGTATAAAACAAATAGCCATCAATCCATGAAAACATGTTGTTGCGCTACACAATCCTTTTCTTTTCTTTTGATGTCATATGCCCCGGAAGTATTCCTGCAACCAAATAATTTGCTACATCTACAAACCAAGGAACATTAGTAGAAATAGCAAACAAATGTTCATCTGGGAAAGCATCATCCACCGGTTGAGGTTCCTCATTACTATTTATTCTTGAAATAAAGTTAGCAACCACATTAGTTTTACCAGGCTTGTCCATTATTGAAATGTCAAATTCCTGTAGCAACAACAACCACTGAGTGACTCTGCCATTTTTGATGGGTTTGTTCATGAGGTATTTGATAGCAGAGTGGTCGGTGTGGACAATCACTGGGTATCCTTTGATGTAATGGCGGAATTTATTTATGGCATAAATGACAGCCAGGAAATCTTTTCGGTCACTGTATAATTAAGATTGGGAGCAGTCAGATTTTTACTACTAAAATATATGGCGTAGGGTTTCTGATCATCCTACTGGCCTAGGACTCCTCCTATGGTGGTATCAGAGGCATATGTGGATATTAGGAAAGACAATGACCAATTTGGTCCTTGTAGGATAGGTGCGGTAGAGACTTTCTATTTTAAATTTTCCCAATCTAGTTGACAGTGATCGGTCCACTCAAATTGTTTGTTTTTGGACATGAGCATAAATAAGGGACTAGCAATCTTTGAAAATTTTTGAACAAATATTCTATAATAACCTGCATATCCAATAAAACTGCATACCTCTTTCTGTGTGCATGGAACTGGTAAAGTAAGGATCACCTGAATCTTTGCTGGGTCTACTTTGATGCCATCAGGAGATATGAGATGACCCAGAACGACGCCTTGAGTGAGCATCATTTGCATTTCTCATTGCTAAGACAGAGTTTCACTTCCTTGCATCGTGTAAGTAATTTGTCCAGATTATTCAAAGCTTCTGCAAAATATTCACCATGAGAGGTAAAGTCATCCATAAAAACTTCCATAGTGTCATAATTAGGATCAGAAAAGATGTTGAGAATAGCCTGCTAAAATGTAGCAGGGAAATTACATAACCCAAAAGGTAACACCTGGTATGAAAAAGTAACCCATGGGCATGTGAATGTCGTTTTCTCTTGATCCTCCGGTGCTATCGTGATCTGATTATACCCAATGAAGTTGTCCATAAAAGAGAAATACTTTTTTCCTGCTAGCGTGTCCAACACCTCATCAATGAAAGGTAACGAAAAATGGTCCTTATGTGTAGCTTTGTTTAATTTACTGTAATCAACACAAATGTGCCACTTTTCGTTCTTCTTAGGAACTATGACCAGCGGAGGCACCCATTTTCTATCAGAAATAGGATAAATAAAATTTGCAGCCAACAACTTTTGAAGTTCCTCTTTGATCACCTCTCTGAGTGTCGGATTCATCCTGCACTGGGGTTGCCTAATAGGTCTAGAATCGTCCTTGGTATAGATATGATGTGTACACAAGTCAGAGTGCAGACCTTTCATGTCACTATAATCCCAAGAAAATGCAGACTTATGTTTCTTTAATCAGAGGTAAGTTGTTCGGTTTGCTACTTCGACAATGTGGAGCTAATCTTTAAGAGCTTGCCAGGTTCAATTTCCACTTCGCTAATCGCAGAATTACCATTGAGTATAGAAGTAATATCAAGTGCTGTAGATGAACTTCGAATGCTGTCAAATTTTTGGGTAGCGCAAACTGAACTAAACAATTCCATAAAATCTCCTGAAGGACTAGAAGAAATAAATTGACTGAGCAAATCATCCTCAGTTAATTGTTTTGATGCCAGCGATTGTTCAATCATGTATAGTTGTAGGGTTTCATCTGCTTGCTCAAATTCCTCTTCATCTAGACACAAAGGAGGTCCTAGTTGTATCGTTGGCTTCGCAGGAGGGTACAAAGTGAGTTCCTTAGCAGCATTACCATGAGATATGTGCATGTTTCCTGATCGGAAACCAATATCAGCATCCGTTGTGGCCAACCATGTTCGACCCAAAATTAGGGGATAGCCTCCCAAGTTTTATTTTGTCTGTAAAACCATAAAATCCACCGGGTATTCCCATGAATCTGCTAAAATAAAAAGATCTTCTATAATTCCATCTGGTCTTACAAGAGATTGGTCAGCCAGCTGTAAAATAGTAGAAGCTTGCCAAATATTTGTAATTCCCAATCTATCCATTGTCTGTTTAGTCATGACAATAATAGCTGCTCCCAAATCTATCAATGTATTAGAGAGAGAAATGCCATTGATTTGTACTTTGACAACGGGACTACCAGTGCCAGAGTACTTAGCAATAAGAGTGTTCCCCATCATCAATTCTGCCAAATCTCCTATCACATGGACTGTTGGGGGGTCCTTTCCTTTTTTGCATGGTTTATTTAGACAGAACTCTCTGACAGCTTTGGAGTAAATAGGGATGTCTTTAATAGCTTGGAAGAGTGGAATCTTCACGTACACATTTCGTAATTCTCCGAGGAGATCAAATTCTGATTGAGGCATAAGTTTATCTATGATTAAGTGCTCAGGATATGGTGGAGGTTGCTTTTTCCCTGTTTGTGGCGATTTCCTGGGTGGGATGGGTGGGAAATTATCTTTAGATCAAGCTGGTGTCTCTTCAGATTGGACTGGTAAGATTTATGGTGTCTCCTCATCTTCTTCCTCTGTAATTATAGGAGAGGTAGTTTCATTAATTTTTCTGCTAAAGCGTAATTGAATGTCGTGGAAGTCCACTGTGGAAATCGAATAGGCTAGATAATTAGGAATTACAGGTTGTCCAACCTTATTATTAGGGTTAGGAATGGGTTGTGCAGGAATAAGTGGTTTGGGAGGTGGATTGTTCAATGGAAAGGTTAACTGGGGTTGTGGAAGAGGTTGCATTAACGGTTTTACTGGTGCAAATGGGAATTGAGGATTTTGTACTTGAGGGGGTAGATGTTGAATTTGTTGTCGATTCCCAAAACTTGAATTCCTCCAGTTTGATTGCCAAGGGCTACTTTGTGGATATGAAGGTTCCCATGTTTGTTGAGGCATAGGTGGTTACCAAGGTTGATAATTTTGTTGAACTTGTGGAGCTTGTGGAACTTGTGACTGGTGTATTTGAGCATTATTCCAATAAGGATTAAATGTTTGCATGGGATCTAGTACTGTACCTGAGGTTCGGGGTTTCCATGGACGCTTTTGAGATATAAAAAAAACAGGTTCTTCATTTGTCCCTTCTTCCTCATATATGGCCTTGAGTCCTGGCAGCGAAGGGCAGTCTTTCATAGGATGCTCCTGGTCGCATAGAAGGAAGATTTCCACTCTAGCTAATGGGAAGCTCTTGAGAGGGTGTCTCTTTCTGCATTTTGGACCAAAAAAATCCAAAGCTCGATCTTCCTCCTCTTTCCTTTTCTTTGCTTGAAGTGCATCTAACTGAGAGCTCAGGGAACTGAGTATGTCAGTTTTAAAACCCTCCAAGAGGTTTCCAATCTCCATTCTTGAAACTCCTTCTATTGAAGTCTTGGTGGTCCTGTTTACTATATCTTGAATCCCTCTTCCCGATCTGGAGGCATTCCTCGAATACCTTTTGCAGAGGTCGCATATTTCTACATATTTTAGTAGGGATACATCCCCTGCACCCATCAAATTCAGCAGGTCAATGCAATCATCTTTGATCCCTCATAAGAGCATAATTTTCAATGTATCATCATTTAACCCGTTCTGTCTTGATCTTTGCAAATTATATTGGAATCTCTCCACATAGTCTTCTAGATTCTCGTCATCTTGTTGGATCATTTTAAAGATTGCTTCCTTCCAATCCTTATCTTTACAATATTCTTGATATTTATCCAGGAAGACCTTCTTCATTTGAGCCCAAGTCAATATACTGTCTCCTCCCAACCCCATAAACCACCTTAGAGCCTAGATTTTTAATGTGGTTGGAAATTTTTTTAACTTTGGTGATCTATAACATAATTGTATCTCCTGCAGAGGACATCGAATTCAAACAGAAACGTGTCTGGGTCCTCACTTGCCATACCATGAAAATTGGGCAATGCCAAATGTAGAATATTCTTCATCTGGTTTGTAAGTGTAGTTCTGGAATTTCGTATTGGAAATTCGAAAGTAACCGTTCCGGTACTTGATTCTCCATTTGTATTTCCTCGATTTGTCTCCTCCCTGTTGGGAATGTGCTCTCCATCGCCACCTATATTCACCATAAAATATTCAAATGTAGTTGATCTAGCTAACAACGGAGATTCAGTAAACAGTTGTTCCTCACTCCCTTGATTGTTAATACTTTGTTGATTAAGAAGTCCTCCTTCTTGAACAAACTCTTCTTCTCGAGCGAATTTTGTCACTGGAATATTCTCCTCAGCATGCGTGGGTAAGACCGTTCTGTTGGTGGGCGTGGTAGAATGCTCAGGCCTTTCAATCTCTTGCTTAGAAATGTTGATAGAAGGTGACCTCCCTTGAACACATCCTCCTCTTATTGTACTTCCTGCACGGTTAATACCTGGGGGGTATCATATGCATATACAAGCCTACCCGTACTATCTCTTATTCTACTCATGAATGAATTGCATGATCCAGGATTCACAGGGACTTGTGGCAGGAAATATTCTAACGAATTTTTCTTTGCGTATTACTCGTCCCTCCTCCGAAATCACACCAAACTATCTTCAAAAAAAAAAATTCCTACACAATCCACTCAAAAGAAAATAAAAATCGCAACTACAGAACCAAAATAATCAATCAAAACTACAATGTCCTTGGTAGCTCCCCGGCAACGGCGCCAAAATGATGAGCTTTTTTATTTTCTTTTAATTAAATTGAAATAGAAAGCTGTGCACAAATTATCAACCCAGGACCGCAAAGGCTTATGAGCTACCTGACAAGGTATATGCTAGACACTATAACTTGGAATGATTTTAACACAGAGGTGTTCTATGGATTACCAAACTGAGATTAAGATGCAACTGTTGGTGAATAGACTTCTAGAAAATTTCCAATTACAGAAAGAATCTTGCAATCAAACCAAAATCACTTAACTATCAAATTTAAGAAATGTCCTGCTATGATGCAAACATTCTGCTATGCTACGGAAAGCAATTAACATCTAAATCTAATTTAGCAAGCTGATAATTTCATATGGAAGCAATTCAATAAACCATAGCTACAATAAGCAAATTGGATAAACTAATTTAATTCTACAATTTGCTTCTACCATTACGCACTAGCAATAGAATTCCAATAATGAGCTTAATGCATCCATTCACCATAGAAGTAATTCTAACTCAATGTTCATCATCCATACATTCCCCTGTATTCTCTAATGATAATAAGAATGACTATGCAATCCAGTTGTATCACTACTTAAAACATTCACACTCAGCTATGCTCAACACACCAAATCTAAATACGAAACAATTAAATCAATCAACACCGCATCAAGCATTAAATTCATCAACATTAACAACATGCATAAAGAAAAGAAATCCTAACTATAATAGTACCTGTCACAGAAGGGGGCCTTGCCTTCGGTAACAAGAGCTAAATAGCCACTCACTCACACAAAATTGATCAACACATTCGAATCAGGTAAATATAGGTTTTATATCAAAAGGTCTGATAGCAGTGTTCAATAGATCTTATGCAAATTGGTGGCTAACCTTTCTGAAAGAGATTCAATGTTTTTATACATCAATGCTCATGAGAGAAACATGAAAGATCGTGCAGTTACAACAGATTTCCCAATAAGGCCCATCTACAGATCCTCAAAGAGATCTCATGAGCCATCCAAGGAGCCTTTATCGTAGAAAGTGGAGATGATCCCAGAATATATCGGAGCAGTCAACTATGAGTCGTCATAGACCTAGAATGCTGAGTTGGGTACAAAATATCCGATCCTTGGATCGATTGCATCATCATCTATGCACTGGGTAGGTGGCCAAAGTGATGTAAAATAACTAGCAGGATAGAAATGCATCACCTTGATACCTATCAGTTATAGCTCGAGACTGAGATGCATGTTGTCATGCTCCCATAATTCCTTCATTCTGCAACCTGTAGGTAATATGATATTGAACCTGAAACATCACTTCTTTAGTAGACAATAATGGCATCATAACTCTATCCAAATCATCAGCAATTGACAAATAACAAAGAAAATGAGATCAATCCTTACCAAGGCCAAAATGTGCCAAATGTAAGCAAGATAGCAAGTGGTAATACCGGATCAGGTCAACAAGGTTCATAAACAAGGAAAAATATGAGAACAAAAAGGGTCATATGCACAACCTGTCACTCTTTACAGACAGTCGATTGGTATCTTGTTTTATTTGACACATTCAAGACCATATCTACCATATGTTGTTGGTGTTGTGTCTAAGTACATGCAGGAGCCACGTGAGTTGCATTGGAAAGAATCTAAGAGGATCTTGCACTATGTGCAAGGTACGAGAGAGTTTGGTAAACATTATTATGCTAGTGCTCAACTAGATCTGGTTGGTTTTACTAACTTTGACTGGGCTGGATACAATACTGATAGGAAGTATACTTCAGGGTACGTATTAATGTTGGGATCATGACCAATCTGTTGGTCAAGCAAGAAGCAAGCAGCACTCGCACTTTCTTCAGCAGAGGTAGAGTACAGAGGGATTGTGAATGCAGTTATCCAAGCAGTTTGGTTGCATGGGATCTTGACAGAGTTTGGAATTTGTACTTCTCCTTTAGTAGACCTTTTTTGTGATAATCAAAGTTCCATCAGGATCTCCAGTGGCTCAGTTCAAAATCGAAGGACCAAACATATTGAGGTTCACATGCACTACATCAGGGAGCTAGTGCACAACAGGACCATCTCACTGCATTATTGTCCTACAGAGGAGATTATTGCAGACATATTCACTCAGTTTTTCACTCATAAGATATTTTGTATCTTATATCTTTACTTGGTGTAAAATCTCTTTGATCTCCTTGTTGTCCTATTTTGAGGGGGAGTTTCCCATGAGGTTTTCCCCATTTCCTTGGTTCATGGACAGTTATTTTATTTTCATCATTTATTTTATTGTATGGGTGACCTTTGGTCTTAGCATCTAGGGCCCAGGATGCACAAGTTTGGATTAAGGGGGGTTTTAGGATAATTAATACTCCATCCTTGTCCTACCTAGCATTATTTATATTTTCCTAGTATTTGATGATGCCATTTTCCCCCTAGTGATGTGCAGATATCATATAGGATCCATTAGCCACCTAATGCACCTTGCATGTGCCATTTTAGGAACACTTAAGTCATTTACCTATATTTTAGGATCCTACTCAATGTTTCAGTGCAGTCCACCTGAGTTAGTTGGCTCTTCTTGGGGGGCTTATGCTCCAATTGCCATTGATTGTGGACTCATGTACCCTTTTCTAAGTGATTTGCATGACAAACTCACTAATGTGCCCTCCTTGGTCAATTAACTAATTATGTGTTCAGTTAACTGAGTTTAGGTTTAGTTGAGTTTAGTTTGGGTCTTCTGGATCACTCCAGTGGTGACAATTCCTATGCTAGACAGACTGAGACTCGAATTCTCCCAAGTGATTCAAATTCTCTCCATTGTAATATCATTGTTGACTATACTGATTATTGGATCATGTGGAATTATGTTGTTCCTATTTGATTTCTCATGTATGTTCAACTGTCTGCACATTTTTACTGCAATTTTCACTGTAACTCAATTTCTTTGCTCATTCTTTCTATGTGAGGTATACTCAGATCCATGATCTGTTGTGATTTAGAATTTCACACATTTAACATAAGATACCTTTGAAGCCTAGAGTGAATCCTTTTAGATAGAATTTGAGGCAAAATAACCCTATATCACTGCCCATAATAGAAAAAGAGGTAAGGAAGTTATTGGATGCAAGAATAATAATTCCTTTTAGATATTCAAAATGGGTAGCCAATCTGGTTCTAATAAGAAAAAAGAGTGGGGAGATAAGACCGTGTGTGGATTTTAGAAATCTAAACAAATGTTCTCTAAAGTATAATTATCCACTGCCAAAAATGGACCAGGTCTTATAGAAAGTGGTTGGAGCTAATAGAATCTCCATGATGGATGGATTTTCAGGCTATAATCAAGTGGCTATGAGTAAAGAAGACATACAAAAAAACATCATTCACCACACCCTAGGGAACTTTTATGTATGATAAAATGCCATTCGGGTTAATGAATGTAGGATCCAATTTTCAAAGGACCATGGACATAGCATTTGTGGGAGAGAGAGATACGTTCATAGTAATTTACCTTGATGGCATGATTGTCTTCTCTAAAACAGATGATGAACACATGTCACACTTAAAACAAGCATTCAATAAATGTAGGAAGTATGGATTATATCTTAATCCAAAGAAGTCGAATTTTGCCTTGAAAGAAGAAAAATTACTTGGGCACATTGTTTCCAAATATGGAGTAAAGATAGACCCTCAAAGGGTAGCAGTTATTCAGCTAATAGACCTTCCTAGGAACAAGAAATAAGTCCAATATTTCATAGAAAGGATAACATTTTTTAGAAGAAGACTCATCATGAAACTGCAAAAGCTGCTAAAGACCATTACCAACATGCTAAAAACAGGTAATGATGTAAAATGGACCCAAGATTCCAAAGAGGATTTTCGGCAGCTAAGGAACTCCATAGGGGAATCCCATGTATTAATTAGTCTTGATTACACTAATCCCTTCGTGATTTTCTATTTTCCTTCAACACATACCATAGTAGTTGTGCTTCTACAGAAAAATATGGAAGGACATGAACATCCCATAGAATTTTTATGTAACTCCTTAAGAGATGCAGAATTAAAGTATAATTTGATGGAGAAATAGGATTATGCCATGATGAAATCTCTGAATTATTTTAGATTCTATTTTTTACATTCCCATGTAATTGCATATGTCCCACATAGCATTGTAAAATATATTTTATGTCAGATATACAGTGAAGGGAGAAGAGGAAAGTGGATTTCCAATATACAAGAATATGACTTGGAAGTCAAGCCTACAAAGTTGGTAAAGGGTCAGGGGATTGCTAAGATGTTGGTTGAATCTAATTGTGAGGCATTGGACCTGAATCTAGTGACTGAATTAGCCAAAGAAGAAAGAATAGGAGACAAAGTTGAACCTACTATCAATTATATGAAGGTAAATCCTAAATTCTCATAGTCCCCATGGTACATGGATGTTATTTTTTATTTGATAAATATTGAATGCCCGGAGCATATGACCAGATCACTGAAATTGCAAGCAGTAAATTACTATATTTTGGATGAATATTTGTATTGGAAAGACTCCCATGGTATCTTACTAAATTGAGTGATAGAAGAAGACATAGAAGGGATAATTACATAATTCCATAAAGGCATTCTATAGCACATCAGGATTGGACTTCCACTTCCCATAAAGTTTTGAGAGCTGGATATTATTGGCCAAAGATATTTGCTAAGGAAAATTAGATGATAAGAGCATGTGTTGAATGTCATATGTTTGCAAGAAAACAAAATTTGAATCCCTTACCCCTGAAACCAATTAAAACCTCTGATCCTTTTCAACAATGGGTTTATATTTTATTGGATAAATAAATCCCCGCTCTAGTTGATAGCATAAATGAATATTAACGGAAACTGAATACTTCATCAAATGGGTTGAAGCAATCCCAACAAGGAAAACCAATGATACAGTGATCATGAAATTCCTAGAAGAGAATATGATGTCAAGATTTGGATGTCTAAGGAATATCATAGCTAACAATTCCCTAGCTTTTAGGTTAGTAAAGATGGTAGAATTTTGTCACAAATATAATATTGAGTTGGGGAACTCCACCCCATACTATCCTCAAGGAAATGGCTCGGTAAAATCATCAAACAAAATCTTACCAAGGATAATAAAGAAGATGTTGTCATAAAATCAAAAATCTTGGGATGTAAATATGAGATATGCTTTGTGGGATGACAGAATAAGTGTGAAGAGATCAATTGTAACATATCCTTTTTAATTAGTTTATGATAAATAAGAAGTTTTACTAATCCATTTGGGATTTCTTGGAGAGGCCTAGGTCGGCCTGTCGACTAGGCCCTCCACCCGACCAATCTGAAGTATCTGTCAATAGGTCGCATCGACTAGTATAGTTCGGGTTGGTCAGTTAGACTGACAGACAGTTATGTAACTGTACTGAAATACATATATATAGGTTGTTCAACCGATGTACTGGTTAGATTGGTTCTATGATTGTATTCTTCTCTTACTGGTTAATATAAAGGCTTGTGTTCCCTCTATCTATCTCGTCTCTTGTATCTGTATCATTGTGTATGCTTGCTTATAATATGTAATGTATCTATGGTAACCACATGAACCTTGGGACTACAACATGATCTGGTTTTGTTGTCGGTTGATGCATTGACAAAATAACAGCATGACCTATGATTTCAGAACAGGAGATTAGAGATTGGCGGGAGAAGAAAATTGTGAATTACCTGCAGAACTATGCGCGACGGAACAAGCTGAGGATTAGCCAAGCGAGAGATCAATTCTTCTCCCAGACCCATGAGATATTTGTAGAGTCCATGCCGACCACCTTGAAGAAGCTTCTATATCAAAAGACCAGTTGATGAAGCAAAGAGGAAGCTATTGTCGAATTTGATCAACGGAGGACGCACGAATCTGTCGGAGTGGTGCGAAAAGATTACAAACGATTTCTGTGAAGAGCAGGCGATTTAAGGCCGCGTCTCTGTTGACGAAGTTAGAAGAAAGTTCTTCGCCAAATTAGATGATAAATTTCTTTGTTCTCTGCCAACCTTATTGTTCAAATTTTTTATCGACAAAGGCGTTGCACATATTGTCGAGACACGACCATTGCTGCTCCCGCCCCTTCCGAACTCTAATTGGAAGGAGAAAGAACGTAAGTGGGAAATATTTGTAAAGGAGCACGAATGGGAATTCTTCTTGAACAAATGATGGTCCTTATTTCCCCAGTGATCTAGAAAAATTTGAGTTGGCATTGGGGGGGTGACGAAGCATGTTCTGATGTACCTAGTTTGATGAAAAATGACATATGACAAGACGACATGGCCAGCAGTGGAAGAAAATCTGACAAAGAAATACTTTTGAGTCATAAAAGCACCCCAGATATTCAGAAAATTGAAAGAGAAAAGAGGAGACAGCGGTGTGAAGAGCTGCGGGAGCAGGAAATTACGCTCCGAAGGACACGAGGATCAAATGTCTCAACAGATGCAGAAGAAAATATGCCAGAGTCAAGCCGAGCCGGCGATGATCGGGGCGTCGAATAAGACCTATCGCCAATGGATGAAGACTTGTGGATAGAGCGTGGTAGAGCACTCCATGTTTAGATACCTGAAATGGTAACACCTCCTTCTCCATTTCATTTAACACAAAGTGTTCAGGTGCAAGAAATTATCGAGGAAAACCTTGGTCTCCATGCTGATTAATCGGGAATCTGGAGTCGTCGAAGCATAGAAGGCGATGATATTAATAGACTATTGATTCATCGGCCGGAGGAAGGAAATTGGGTGTCTTTTCAACCTGAATTTTTGAATAGAAGCTTTCATCTAGTGTACTCAGAGCATGAAGAAGCGCCCCCCTGCCAATACAAAATTTGAGTGACTCATCGAGCACATCGAAAAGTTTGAGATTCAGCGAAATCTCGTTCGAGTAGAAATTTAATTGGATTTCGACAGAAGTGGTAGAAGAAGTTAGACCCGACGAAACAGAAGAAGTTCTAGTTACTAGCTCTGAAGACAGAGAACCCGGCCTAGATAGACATTTAATTCAATCTAACGAAGCACCTAGTTATGCTTGTGGAAATAATCCTCCTACACCACCATCATATTCTCAAAACAATACACCAGCAGACATGTCGCACTCAACAGCACACCTTCCATTCTATGAAGGTGATGAAGACCCGACAAGACATTGGTTTGTGTGCGAAGCAATATGGACAGCCAATCAAATCACCAGCGAAGAAAGACAAGTTGCTCAGTTTGTTGGTTCACTGCGAAAAAGAGCACTGACATGGTATATGGGGTGTATAACAAAATCACCAAATGCAACCAAGGCACAAATTAAGAAAATATTTTTGGCCTTTTTCATGATTGAAAATGCGACATACCTAGCGGTCGAATGACTAAAGAAAACAGTCCAGAAGCTGACAAAAACTGTCAAGGAGTATGAAAAGAGGTTCAAAGACCTCCTGAGCACGCTAGAATATGATATCGAAGAAAAGCTATTAATCAAATGGTTTATTGTTGATGTATATGTAACTTCGGAATGTATTTCATCTATGTATTTTATATATATTTATTGTACCCTTATTAGAGATGTGTCATTCCTCTATAAGGAAGTGTCGTCATGTGGATTGACAAGTGTCACAAGTGTGTGTACTTGTCGATGGGTTATTAGACCACCATGTGTGGGGTCGGCCCTGAAATATACATATTATAATATGGATGTACCTAGCTAGACAAGTCGGCCCCATAAGGTCACTGGGAAAACAGATTAGTATAAATAGAGATCAGGTGATCTCTATTTATATCACTCAGAAAAGTATCTCACTCTCACTCAGAAAGTGACGCACTAGTGAGGAGGAGGATCATCTGCTACTAGGAGACTATCTCAGTGTATTTTGGTTGTACTTTGGTTGAGCCATTGCTCTCTCTATCTCTGAGGAAGTTGTGGGGTTTTTCACCTTAGGGTTTTCCCCAGGGAAACTCTGTGTCTCTTGTCTCTCATGCTTTTGATTCTTGTGATGCTTGTCATGCTTATTGTGATTGTCATGCATTGATATACTGTATATGTTATTCTCTCAGTAAAGATCCTAGAGTATTGTGAATTAATGCTCAAAATTTAACATTTATTGCCGGTCTCATCAGTAAAATTAGAATACATGTCCATCGACAAAGTGTTAATACTTATGCAGAGGCATTAAAAGTAGCACTAGAGATCGAAATGGATGATGAATACCCTCTAGTCTCCATGGATAGACATGTTGATGAACACCTTGAAAGTATGGAGCAGGCTATCCGAAATATGACTCTAAAAGGGCCAAAATTATGGTGTACAACATGTCGAACTCTAGGACATACCAAATATTCTTGTCGAATTGAGGATCGGCGACAAGAAGTTAAACTCATTCAATCCAGATGCATTTGCGATCTGTGCAAAGAGTATGACTCGCATACTACAAATGATTGCCCATACAATCTGAAAAACAAGAAGGCAAAATGGTATCAAATTTGTGAAGTCAATACACATACAATTGAAGAATGTCATCTAAACCTGAAAAATCGGCAAAATTACCATGCAGTGTACCAGACAAACTCTGTCAAGTAGCACCATGATAGAAATACAAGAAACGATAGGTTTGAGAGAAATGATGGAAGAAATAACCGGTACAATCAGAACAAGAATGATAGATACCCAAGGTATAATGACCGTTGATATGACGACTACAATAGGCACGGAGGATACTTGAGTCGTGGTCGTGGTGTTCGATCTAATCGACCTGGTTTGTGTTTCACATTTCTCGGCGAGGATCATCGGCATGCATAATTCCCTTATAAGGAAAGAACTGATCTTAAATTTTGTACAAAGTGTGGGGTAGGCGATCATTATTTAGAGGATTTCCCTACCATGATTGAAAAAATAAATAATAAAAAGAATGTTCATGTCTTATCTTGTGTATCCAAAAATGATGTGCTTTGCACAAAAAAATTGCAAATTGTAACTAGGCAAGGTACTCACATTGGTCAAGATAAGCCACAGATAAGTAAAATTGTAGATAAAGAGGATTACCCAAATCCTATGAAACAAAAATCTGTGTACAAAAATGCATCCGACATATTTTGTGACTTAGCAGCACATGAATTTATTGAAGAAAACCGACAGGAAGTTCTCAATGAATTATTCAGACTAATTTCAAATGATGAAGTTGTAGGAAAAATGATTGACCTTTTGCATAAATTGAAATATAAATATGTCGAGCAAAGACAAACTAAAAACATTTTCCGACTAAATCAAAAAGAGAAAAATGATGTTGACCCATTGGTCGACCTCGACATAAACGGATATCATGTACGACAAGTTGTACTAGATTTTGGCTCCCAAGTAAATATCATGACTCGTGATACCTAGGACCAACTCGATCGACCACAATTGCAGGAATCGGTCATTTATCTAAAGCTTGTAGATCAAGGATTAATTGAGCCGATTGGACTATGGAAAGGAGTCGAAACTTCCATTAAATGCATCACAACAAAAGTAGATTTTGAGATCATCAATCCCAAGGATGATGCAAGTTCTTTCTCGACCTTGGTCAGTCGACCTTGGGGGCGAAAGATGAAGGCTTCAATTTCCTTAGACAAAATTCGCATCAAGTTGAAAGGCAACAAGAAGAAGGTTATCGTACCAATCTTCCCATCTCAGGGAGAACCATGGTCGGAACCTACAAGAATAGATAATGATATTCAACAGCTTTATCGAATAGACAATAATGAAGATCACATTGAACCAAATTCCCAAGGAGAACTTCACCTTGGAGATCTTGTTTCACTTGGATATAACTCCGATGCAGAACTCTATGACTGGTAGATAAAGAACTATGATTTACATGCGAAAGAATGTTGGATGGTGGAAGCCATCCCAAAGAAGCAAATGAAGAAGTGTCTCTCAATATCATATACACCGAAGATATTTGAACGAAAAATGTGAGCATATCCAACACTTGTTCCAGAAGGAAGTTCGCAAACAAGTAATCCGACATTAAGGTACAAAGAACACGATTCACCTACTGTACATGTTGAACATGTATCAAAACATGTCGGAGAGCAAGGACGACTACAAAGTCTGATAGAGACATTTACTGGTCAAGGTGCAAGATGGTGGGACACTCATCAGTCGAAACTCCAAAGCTGGAATACCGCATCGACATATTTTATAGAAAGGTTTAGAGGAAGGGAACTGATGACTCAGGCCGACATCCCTCTGTTTACACAGGGACAAAATATTGAAGCCCACATCAACTTTTGCGTAAAAGAATGGAGAAAATTGGGCTATAAAGATGAAAGAGCATGGCCTCACCTCTTCCCCAAGACACTTGATGATCTACCCAATAAATGGTATAAGATGGAAGAGGCGAGAGGAGAAACTTTCATTTGGAAAGACTTGAAGGAAAATTTCATTAAGGATTTCCACTTTTCTCCACAGGAGGAGAAGTTGGTCGAAGCAAGCAAAACTATCAAAGAATTTCTACAGCTGACAAAAAATTCAGTACTTACAGGGAAACAGCAGATTACTTGTTGACCTACTACCTTCTATAACATAAAGTCGACAGAAAGCCATCACTCGACAAGACTAAGCCTAGAAACGGAGAAATTAGTCGGGAAGAGTTTTCAATGGAGACGGGATCACCCCAATATGTCGAAGCCCGTAAGAACAATCTTTAGCACAGAGATTGTCGAAAAAGATGAACCCGAAAGGTTGTCGGAAAAATACTTTCCACCAACATTCACACAAATCAAAGAATGTGAAATACCCATAAGTGACAGTCGTGCACCAGAATGGATAGACATGAAGATTAAAACAAAGGAAGTAGATATTTCAAAAGACGACCGACCAAAAATGGAAAAAATTGGCGATTATTGGAATGAGGAACAAACAACTCAAATCACCAGTATCCTCAAAAAATTTCAAGATGTATTTCCTCGAGATTATAAATACTTGATGGACTTGTGCAGGAGATGGGCGAGATGAAAATTGATATTAAACCTGATGCCAGGCCAGTAAAGAAAAGACCCTACAAACTTGCTCACAAATATAAGGATATTGTTAAGAAGGAAATCGATAGTATGCTGGAAGTAGGAATCATATATCCTATCGAACAGTCGGAGTGGGAAAGCCCGATGGTTGTTTAGCCAAAGAAACAAGATACGACACGACTGAGAATCTGTGTCGACTTTCATGAGCTAAACAAGGTAACACTCACAGACCCCTTTCCTGTTGGGTCTGTTATATCCCTTCACATGGTCGCCTGCGCTGGGCGCGTCCGGAGGGGGGGGGTTTAGAGGGGGGGGTAGCCCGACAGGGCCCACCCCCTTCGTTTCGGATCGTTAGGTTCCAAAACGACACGGAGCGCAAAATTTTTTGGGTTGCTTTTTTCTTTTTCGTGATTTTCGACCCATTGTACTCTATCTAATTCCGGTAAAAGGAATTAGGGTTGTAACCTAATTCGGGTAAATGAATTAGGGTTTTAGATGCTGCGGAATACCATTTATTGTATTGTACATGGTTAAATAAACATATAATGAAAAAGGAGCTATGCGGCTCTAAGTTTTGCTGGTTTTTTCCCGGTTAAGGGTTTCCAGTTGAAAATCTCTGTGTAATGTGTGTGCCATTGTGTATTTTCTGTTAATGCTTAAGAATTGTATAAGTTTGTACTTCACTGTTAAGGTTTAAAACTTACATTTCCCACCCCTTTTGTAGATGAAATTATTAATGAAGTTGCAGGGCATTAGTGCTACTCTTTCATGGATGGATTCTCGAGGTACAACCAAGTACCTATTGCAAAGGAAGATCAGAAAAAGACAACATTCGTGTGCGAATTCGGGTCATTCGCGTACAAATTTATGCCCTTCGGTCTGAAGAATGCACTAGCGGTCTTTTCAAGAATTGTCGTCAAAGCATTTCAAGAATATATTTACAAAACCATGGTTGTCTACTTCAATGATTGGACAATCTATACATTGCTAAAGGATCATTGTAAATGGATTCAACTGATGTTGGAACGGTGTCGGTAGATACAGTTGTCGCTGAACATTAAAAGTGCATTTTCGTGACACCTATCAGCATATTATTGGGCCATGTAGTTTGCAAGGAAGGAATCAAGGTCGACTATGCAAAGATCAAAATTATTCTCGACCTAAAACCTCCAGTCAATCTGAAACAAGTACGGACTGTTGGGTCATACTAGATATTACAGGAAGTTCATCAGACATTACTCCGATATGACTTACCCCCTCAAAGAGCTGTTAAAAGATGATCAAGATTACAGATGGACGAAGGAGTGTGACATCTCATTTAACACATTGAAGAGAAAAATGGTCGAAGCACCCATCCTCTGATTTCCGGATTGGTCGAAAGAATTTCATGTGCATATTGATGCATCTGGAATAGAATTTGGTGCCATTCTAACACAACCTGGAGAAGACGGAATGGATTACCCTAATGCGTTCAGCAGTCAGAAGTTGAATAAAGCTGAAAGAAATTACTCCACGACCGAAAGAGAAGCATTAGGTATGGTATTTGCACTATAGAAATATCGTCATTATTTATTGGCTAACCCCTTTGTATTTTATACAGATCATCAAGCTTTAAAATACTTAGTCAATAAACCATTGCATCATGGGAGGTTGTGTCGATGGATTTTATTGTTTCAAGAATTTGAGTTCGAAGTAATTATTCGACCTGGAAAGGATAATGTTGGGCCAAACCACCTGTCGAGAGTCACACTTGTCGGATGCACACTTGTTTCATATTGAAGCAGTCCCTTTAGAACTTGCGGAAATCGCACAATTTCTTGAGGATGGGAAAGCCCCTGAAGGAATGACTAAGAAAAAGAGGAAGATCCTGGCTATGAAAGCAGCTCCCTACACTCTGATCAATGGATTCCTCTACAAACTTGGCTTGGACGACATATTACGTCGATGTGCACTTGAGAATGAATGACAGAATATACTTGTAGAAGCTCATTCTGGACCAGCCGGAGGACATTATGATGCGGACATAACAACTAGAAAAGTTATGCAAACTGAACCGTGGTGGCCGACAGTTCATAAACACTGTCGAGAATTTGTATCTAAGTGTGATAGATGTCAGCGTATGGGTCGACCGCTCCCAAGAACAGAAATGCCACTCGTTCCAATTAACCCTAGCCGAACATTTGAAATTTGGGCTATCGATTTTACTGGACCATTCCCAGTAGTTGGGAGGCGGACAGGTGCTTGATATCTTATCACTGCAGTGGAATATGTCACCAAGTGGGCAGAAGCAGAGCCGGTCGAAACATGTTCAATCAAAGTTGCCACCAAGTTTATTTATGAAAATATCATAACACGTTTTGGATGCCCCATAAAATTGATAAGTGACCAAGGTACGCATTTTGTATGTAAAACCATTGAAGCACTGACTAAGGAATTTGCAATTGATCATAAAATAAGCACAACGTACCACCCTCAATCGAATGGCGCCGTAGAAACAATAAAACACTCACAAGAGGACTGACAACAATATGCAACACATAAAAAGACAACTGGGATGACAAAGTACCTGCTGTTCTTTGGGCATATAGAACAACATACAAAAGAACGACAGGTCAGACACCTTTCTCACTTGTCTATGGACAAGAAGCAGTCGTCCCTTTTCATTTTTTATGACAAACACCGACTATTTCAGCAGTCTTGTACATCGATGTCGAAGATGCTCGGAAAGAATGGATATTACAACTTTTGAAGCTGGATTAAAGTCGAAAGATGGCGATAGAACATCAATAAGTCCAAAAACAGCAGCAGAAAGCGTGGTACGACAGAAATATCAAATAGAAAAATTTGTCAGTTGGAGACTTGGCACTCCTCTATAATAGCCGTGTAAAAGGGAAACCGAAGAAGTTGCATACATAATGGATGGGTCCCTATGTTGTCGAAATGCTAAATCCCAACAGATCAGTCCAACTAAAAATGCTACAAGGTGTTCGGATATCCACATCATCTTTTTCAGGATCTTACATGCAATTAGGGTTTGCATGCAAATTCTAGGGTTTGCATGCACTTGCATGCACTTTGCATGCATCCCAGTCACCAGTTTGATGCCTCCAGCACCTTAGCCACCTTATTCTAGCACCTGGGAGCCACTTCCTTCAGAGTTTTAGCCCTCCTAGGCTGAAAGGCGCCCACTTCTCACCTACTTCCAGAGAAGGGCGCACTTTTTCACCTACCACTGCAGTTCCACTTCAGTTACATTCAGTTAGCTCCGATTCTCCCTGATTTGAGGCTAGTTTCACTCCCGACTGACTATTTCACTTCCGTTGGACCTCCAGTTTGACTAGATGACTTGTTCTGACTTCATTTAGTCTCCCATGCGCCCCCCACTGAGCCTCCTTCCCTTAATCAGTGCTACACACTTCAGTTACACATGACACACTCAGTTGGACTCAGATTGACACCTGGATGACTGGTTCTTGTGCATTGATGACCACCACCGATTGATGATGAGGACTCCTAGTTGGAGTCAAGATACTCCATTCAGTGATTCGAATGGCCTACTTAGTCAATTCGAATTGCTCATTGACAGGGATTGTATTCTATTGTAATTCATTCACCCTTTCTGGGATATTGAGCACTGCTGCATGTTTTGCACAGTTTTACACCATATTTTCTATATTCATCTGTTGTGATTGATTTACTTGTTCATTAGATCTGCTGTGACTAATTTTACATGGTATTAGAGCCATTGAAGGGACAAGATCTCTTTTCTACAGGTGTTTCTACAAGAATATTTGACTGAATTGCTCAAATTACAAAAAGTTTTGGCATGAGATATCTCAAGGGCATTCGCTCGTGTGCATGCAAAGCTTAAAAATACTTCCAATACCACTCCAGAAGCTTGAGTTTCCACATAATTCCTGGATCTGATACATTGGACCCATTCAACATTGTTTGATCTCCAATGCCAGGTGTGATGCAACTCTAAAAGGGTGGATTGTTCGACCTTACGGTTCTTGGTTTGATTGTGATTTGCAGGTTATCAAGCTCCTCTTTTGCATTCGCTACACTGTGCATGCAAACTCCTCTTTTGCATTCGCTACACTCTACATGCAAGCTCATCTACATCAGTTTGACTCGCTCCTAGCAATGGAATACTCTTCTTCAAATCCTATCCTCACCCCATTCAATTATTTTGATTGGAAAGATGATATGGAGATCATATTACGTTCAAAAGGTTACTACCGAGTCACTCTTGGTCTTGAATTGGAGCCAAACAATGTGTCAGATCGAACCAAACACTACAACAAGCTTGATGAAGCTTATGGTCTTCTTTGTCTCTCCATCTCCAAAGATCTTCACTTCCATCTCAGCGGATTGAAGACTCCAAAAGCAATATGGGAGAAACTTGAAACACTATTTGGCAAGCAGGATGAGCTTAGGGCTTTTCAATTAGAGAATGAATTGATTGGCCTTAATCCTGAGAATTTCAAGACCATCAATGAATTCTTCACAAAATTCAAGAACTTGAACTTGCAATTGAAGAACAGTGGAGTTATCAAAGAGGACAAACAATTGATCCTCTCCATTCTAAGCAATCTTGGTAAAGATTATTCGGTATTTGTCTCTACTTTCAATTCCGGTCGGCTAACTACCCCGAATTGGAAGATGCCTACCTTGAATGCCTTCATTGAGTCCATCACAAAAGAGCATGACAAGTTGATTCAAATGGGGTCCATAAGCTCCAAAGATTCAGCCCTATATGTTCAAGGACCCAAGATCTCGAATGGTAAAGGAAAGCAAAAGAAGGAGAAGCCCAAATTCGAGCCTCACAAGCAAAAAGACAAAGGCAAACAAACGGATGCACCCTCCAGTTCGAAGTTCAAGCAAAAGGGAAAAGAAGGTAACCAAAAATCTAAATGTACTTATTGAAATCGTGGCTTTCATCCCGAAAGTTCATGTATGAAGAAGACTATAGATCAAATGGCCCTCCTTTTGGAAAAGAACGACATAACTCTTCCCGACGGTGCAAGGAAGAAGGATAGGAATGATGATCATGAAAGAGGACAAGCACTCATGGCAACGGTTTCGAAGCCCACTACTCTCTTGATAGATTCGGGTGCATCAAATCATATGGCTGCAAATATTGATTATTTTTCCTCATTCGATCCAAACAGCTCCATCCCCATCCATTTGGGATATGACTCAAAAATTTCTTCAAAGGGCAAAGGTACGATTCATGTAGATCATGGAAGCTTTCAGAATGTTCTCTATGTGCCTTCCTTGGCTTCAAATCTTCTTTCTGTGTATCAAATGACACACACTGGTGAACCTAAGAAAGTTACATTCAGCCCTAATACAGTTGAAATTTCTGATATCAAAAGTGGAAGACTTGTTGCAGTCGGAAAGGCAAACCACACTGCAAAATGCTATGAGTTTTCACACTTTATTCCGCTTGCAAAGCCCACTGCTCTTCGCACACATGGTAATGAGGTTAGTAGGCTTTGGAATGAAATATTTGGACATCTTAATTATAATTATTTGCTGCTGTTATCAAACAAATCCATGGTAGATGGTCTTCCACAACTCCGTTCCTCGAAGGGAATATGCACTGGTTGCATCATTGGGAAGCACCCCGAGCACAGATTCGACCGCGGCAAAGCTAGCAGAGCTTCTACTATTTTGGGGTTGATCCATTCTGATATCAGTGGTCTGCTGCCCCATATGTCATTAAATGGTTCAAGGTATGTTTTGACATTTATTGATGATTTTTCTCGCTTTACATGGGTATTCTTTCTCAAAAACAAGTCAGAAGTGCTTGGAAAATTCAAGGATTTTAAGGCTTCTGTTGAGACCACCATTGAGAGAAAGATCAAAGCTCTTAGATCTGATAATGGTGGAGAATATATTAAGTCTGAGTTGCTGCAACTTTGTGCCCAAAGCGGAATTCAGATCCAACATACAGTTCCCTACACACCCCAGCAGAACAGTGTAGCGGAAAGGAAAAACCGGTCACTGAAAGAGATGGCTACATGCATGATTGAATCAAAAGGTTTGGATGCAAATATTTGGGCTGAAGAAATCAATGTTGCTACATACATACAGAACCGAGTTCCACATTCATCCGTGAAAGGTATGACTCCTTTCGAAGCATTCTTTGGTCACAAACCGGATGTGTCAAATTTGAGAGTTTTTGGCTCTACTGCATGGGCTAGGATTCCTTCTGAGAAGAGACGAGCTTTGGATCCACAAAGTACCAAGTGCATACTGATAGGATATGGGGAAGAATCAAAAGCATATAAACTCATGGATATCAGATCTAAAAAGATATTCATAGAGCGCAGTGTGCAATTTGAAGAACCGCTTCAAGAATTGCAACTAGTCGAGGAAAAGACTGCCGATTCACCGCCTTCACCAGAAGAAGATCCGTGCAGCGATAATGAAGGTATGAGTTCTGATATTTCTGATATTTCAGCAGCATATGATGATCATGACATATCAGGTTCGGAATCCGACCATTATGATACTCCTCATTTACCAAAGTGGGCCCAAAACACTCTCCAATCTGCTGGTTCGAACCTTGGAAATCCTGTTGATCCGAGACGAACAAGAGCAGACTTTCAAAGAGGAGGTATGGCACTATCTATTGATGATCCATTACTTCCTAAGATTTGTTATTTGATGGCTGGTTCAGATCCCACATCATACTATTCTTCCCACCGAGATCCGAGATGGAAAAGTGCCATGGATGAAGAGTACAGTTCTCTTCAAAAGAACAACACATGGGAGCTAGTTTCTCTTCCACCTGGAAGAAAATTAGTGAAGTGTAAATGGGTCTACCGCACGAAAGTTGATGCTGATGGATCTATCAGCAAATACAAAGCAAGGTTGGTGGCAAAAGGTTTCTCCCAAGTCCAAGGAGTGGACTACACTGAGACTTTTGCACCGGTTGCAAAGATGGATTCCATCCGCCTTGTTTTAGCTATTTCCGCATCCAAGCACTGGGAAGTGCACCACATGGATGTGAAGAGTGCATTTTTACATGGAGACCTTGCTGAAGAGGTATATATGCAGCAGCCAGAGGTTCATACATCAGATCCATCATTGGTTTGCAGATTGAAGAAATCTTTGTACAGGTTAAAACAGGCCCCAAGAGCTTGGTACGCAAAGATGGACTCCTTCCTTCTTTCTCAGAATTTCCAAAGATGCAAATCTGATCCGAATGTGTATCTTCAGCGAGTTAAAGGTAATTTGTTGGTTATTGTACTTTATGTTGATGATCTTCTCATTACTGGTAGCACTCTTACTTCAATAAACAAGCTAAAAACGGCCTTAAATCTAGCTTTTGACATGAGCGATTTGGGCTTGCTGAGTCATTTTTTGGGCTTGGAGATAGCTCAAAATTTTGATGGGATCACTATATCTCAGCAAAAATATGCTTCCGACCTGTTATTGAAGTTTAATATGGATGAATGTAAGGCAGCCCCATTCCCATTCCTCTCAGGAATCAGTCTTGAGGAGGGAGATTCTACACCGCTTGCAGATTGCAGTATGTATCGACAGTTGATTGGTTCACTACTTTATTTGACACACTCAAGGCCTGATATATCATATGCCGTGAGTGCCGTGTCAAGATATATGCAGCAGCCACATGAGCTTCATTGGAGAGCAACCAAGCGGATCTTGCAGTATGTGCAAGGTACGAGACATTTTGGTATACATTATGCTGCAGATTTTGAGCTTGATTTCATTGGTTTTACTGATTCAGATTGGGCAGGTGATAGCATTGATCGGAAGTCCACTTCCGGTTATGTTTTCATGATTGGTCATGGTGCTATTTTCTGGTCCAGCAAAAAGCAAGCAGCCATTGCACTTTCTTCAGCAGAGGCAGAGTATCGAGGGGCAGTCAATGCCTGCATTCAGGCAGTTTGGTTGCAGGGTATTCTTTCCGAGTTTGGTTTTGGTGGCACTACTTCGACTGTCCTATTTTGTGACAATCAAAGTGCTATCAAGATCTCCATAGATCCAGTTCAGCGGAAGAGGACCAAACACATTGAGATTCATATGCATTACATTCGACAGTTGGTGCATGACCGCACCATCATTCTGCAATATTGCCCTACTGATGAGCAAATTGCAGACATCTTCACCAAGAGATTCACTGAGAAGAAGTTCTCTTACCTCCGTTCACTGTTGGGGGTGAGTTCCATCATGGTGGAGACAGATTGATTCATTATTATGCTTTAGCTTGAGGGGGGGCTTTCTTCCCACTGGGTTTTCCCTCTTTCCTCACTTAGTTTATTTTCAGCATTTTTTTGGATTATTGTATTGGGGTGACCTTTGGTCTTAGTTACCAGGGCCCCACATTATTTTTTGCACATCATAGTCTAGCTTGAGGGGGGGTGTTCGGATATCCACATCATCTTTTTCAGGATCTTACATGCAATTAGGGTTTGCATGCAAATTCTAGGGTTTGCATGCACTTGCATGCACTTTGCATGCATCCCAGTCACCAGTTTGATGCCTCCAGCACCTTAGCCACCTTATTCTAGCACCCGGGAGCCACTTCCTTCAGTGTTTTAGCCCTCCTAGGCTGAAAGGCGCCCACTTCTCACCTACTGCCAGAGAAGGGCGCACTTGTTCACCTACCACTGCAGTTCCACTTCAATTACATTCAGTTAGCTCCGATTCTCCCTGATTTGAGGCTAGTTTCACTCCCGACTGACTATTTCACTTCCATTGGACCTCCAGTTTGACTAGATGACTTGTTCTGACTTCAGTTAGTCTCCCATGCGCCCCCCACTGAGCCTCCTTCCCTTAATCAGTGCTACACACTTCAGTTACACATGACACACTCAGTTAGACTCAGATTGACACCTGGATGACTGGTTCTTGTGCATTGATGACCACCACCGATTGATGATGAGGACTCCTAGTTGGAGTCAAGCTACTCCATTCAGTGATTCGAATGGCCTAATTAGTCAATTTGAATTGCTCATTGACAGGGATTGTATTCTATTGTAATTCATTCACCCTTTCTGGGATATTGAGCACTGCTGCATGTTTTGCACAGTTTTACACCATATTTTCTATATTCATCTGTTGTGATTGATTTACTTGTTCATTAGATCTGTTGTGACTAATTTTACACAAGGTAGTGTTTTCAAGAAAGCAGTAAATGGCGCCCGACTTAAACGGTACAAGTCGTGAATATTCAAAAAACAAAAAATGATTAGAAGTAACCGAATGAGAGAAGAACTATAAGCAATCAAGTAAACAACAAAGCATGACAACGGCAGAATGACGAGAGATTGGCAGAATAAGGATGGAACAAACAAAGAGAAAATCCCAACGCATAACCATCGATATTATAGACATCGACAAGAATGCCGACGATTTGCAGAGGAAAATCAAGCACGACAGAAACAATGGAGCTTGGACCGACAAAACTCATATAGAGAAGGCCGTCGACATGACACATCAAACGAGGTCTCACGGCGTCATGATAACAAAGAGATAAAGGCTAAAGATACCCGCAATGCCAAAAGTAATGCACCTGACAAGGCGTCGATATCCTGTCATCCCAATTTAATAGCTCTGTCAAATCAACCATCAATACAGGCCTCTACGTCCCGTTCACCCGTGATAAGCAAATCCACCATAAATCCAGAGCTCGAGGATTCTTGGACACTCTTTTTTCGAGAACTTGAACTCCAAGACACAGAGCTCCCTGACCCCACTGAAGCAGCTTTTGCATTCTTGAACCCTAAATCCACCATGGCCCCAAGGAAAACATTAACATCCACCAGGGCCGCCGCAACGACAATTAGAGAGCTGGAAAAAGAACAATCATCATTGGAAACAAGGCTACAGATGATCTGGAACGCAAAAGCGCTAGAACCCACATGGAAGATAGCGTGGAAAGACATTGAATATTGGGGGAAGGAATCAGACGACCGATGGAGGGAGGAAGCACAGTGGTTACAGACAGCCACAATTTTACATTATATGAAGGCACCCTTGTTGGATAGGTTCGAGGGACTTAAAGAAATCATTGCACAATTCATTGTTAGCAAGTATCATAATGGCAACATTTATTTTGATGTTCCAGTCAACATTAATGGAGCACTTATCCACAAGATAACCGGGTTGTCGCATAAGGGATATGTTGTACCGACAAGTTCAAGAGAGGACTTGGTCCACGAATTTGTCAATACTCCTACTGGGAAAAACTCAAGAGGCATAGCCGTAAGTCAGATTGTCTATGGTAACTATAAAATTGCTGCCAAATTTGTATCGCATGCACTGTCACGGACAGGTAGAGGATCATATTTGAAGATCGACATGTTGGAAGCTGTCAAAAACATGGCTATGCACGGAAAAGTATACAAGTGGGAAGAATTCTTGGCCGACATACTCAAGTACACATGCAATAAGTGCCAAGAGGAAGGAGCTAGCATTCGTTACCCATTTGTACTTATATGGATTGCTATGACCCACCTTCGGCCGAAAGGAAACAAGTATTTCTCGCAAGAACGAATTGTCCTTATGGATAATTTCCATTGCTTCGCACCAGGAGCAAGCTGAGATGGTCCACTAACGATTAAAATTTGGTTGGAAGCCTGGTTTATAGACCTCAAAACAAAGGCAACAAGATGGAGGGTTCCATAGAACATCCGAAGAAGTATACCCCCGACAGCACACATCCAACTCTCTTTGGATGATACAGCGGTTTGGTTCATGGAAGGAGAAGTAGGTCAGGAAAAACCCCTCAAATTCTATCCATCGGTAAATGAAATCTTTACAGAGTTGAGTCGACAGTCCAATGAAGTATTGGCCATTCCGCCCCAAGCAAGAAAATCTGACTTCTCTTATGTCGAGCCATTGACAGATGTGGAACAAGAAGAAGCGTATGAAAGCCAGTTATACATGAATACCTTCACTTACCAGCCTGAACTAGTACCTAACCCCAAGGTACTAGCACTTACATAGACTCCGCACAAAGAAACAGCAGAATCCGCGAAGCATTCGAACAACAGTACAAATTCCGACAACCCAGAGCATCTTTTGACTGACGACAACATACAAAAGGTAGAAGGAGAACTACTTACAGCCTGACAGAACAAGGTGGTACCGACTCAAGGAAAAGGAAAAAGAAAGGTAACCTTTCAAGACCCTATGAAAGAAGATGAGATCGAGTTGTATGACACTGCCACTCAGATTCTTCAAGATGCAGCCAAGAATAAAGTACCTGTCGAAGACCAGTTCAAAATTTTTTTGGAAACAGATAAGTACCCAACAGCCAGAATTGTTGTCAAGAAGCCAAAAATTCCGGTCGAACCCCATGTCGACCTGACCGATCTTACCCCTCCTTCTTCCTCGACCAAAATAGAGGAAGAAAGTACCCCTTTAGCATTACCTTCTCTCATTAACCCATCAGACGCTATTTTAAATCAATTCATTGCAAACCTCCTGGTGCTATGTCCTAACTGGTGCGAGATGGTCATTCAACAAACAGTCCTTGCAACCACAGCCGACGCCCCACATAATTTGGCTCCCCCTGACACCATTCAAATCAACAATTTACCTTTACCATCGATAGTTCCAGAAGTTGTCGGTCACAAAAAGATTCATCATATCAAAAACCCCAACCCCTTAGGTCTAATTTATTCCCAACAAACAACTGTCTATACCCCTCTCCCAGTCACATCATTACCACAACACGTCAACCCACCCCGACCTGCAGTTGATCATAGTGAAAAGTCCCCCCAAGTCATCACTCCCCATGTCAAGTCTGCAATTCAAGAAGTTGATTCAAGTCTAGTCGGTCCGGGTCCGTTTGACAGTACCACTTGATTGAGTCCAAGTTTGATGATTGAGTCCAAGTTTGACATCAATCGACCCACCATCATTCCTAACAAGTCAATCGAGTCTCCCTGTCAATGGATCCAATTCTAGTCTGGTAACACAACAACAAAGTAAAGAAGCGATAACAGCAGAAGAAGTTGAAGCCGCCTCAGCTCAAGCCAAAGAACCAGCTGCAACTCAAAATTTTGCAGTCGACACGATAGAACCACCACAGCAAACCAATGTTCCAGACATTAGTATAAGCAATATGGATACATCCAGCGTACCAACGACTATTCTACCAAGTGCCGAAACTGTTGAAAATGAAATTCCAGTTACTACTGAAGCAATGCCAAGTATACGAGTCCAAGCAGACCAAGCTGTTGCTAGCACGGAAGTAGCCATCGACATCCATCCAGCAGCAACCGACAAAGACAAGGGACTAGACCAACAAATCCTAAGTAAAGAAAAAGAAAATTAAAAAGAGAAGAGTAGTCGGAAGAAACACAATTAAAAGAAGCTCAAAGAAAGAGAACTTCAGCAGCAATTACAAAGGCAGCAAACTCAAGAAGAAAACACTCTCTCATTTTATTTGGACCAGTTCAGAGCCACTGCTATTTATCAGCCACAGTTGGCATTGCAAGAAGAGCTTGATGTACTCAAAGATGCAGTCTTCAAAGCACAAAGATATCGCCGACAGGAAGCAGAAGACCAATTAGTCCAGCTACAGGAAGAAAGGACTACGTTTCTCGCTAAATGTGAAGAGTTAGCTCAACAAGTCATCACACTTCCATCAAGTACCAACACGACATCACCTCTTGACAGAGCATATCAGTTATTCGAATCTTTCGTGTCGAATATACAATCCAAGCTCCTTAAGAAACAACAGGACCAGGCTGTCGAGGTAGCTTCCCTCATGACAAATCAGTTTACAGCCTTCACTACAGCTCTCACTTTACTCAAGTAGTATGATAGTCAAGCAGAAAAACTTGTCAAAGTCCTAAACAACTGGTATGTATATTATGGCGAAGTCTACAAATAACTGCAAAAGACAAGGACATTGTTAGGCACACTTCACTGGCAGCATTTCACTACAGAAGAGGCACTTATTGAAAGACTGGATAATCATATCATTATGGAAAATAAAAAATTGGACAAATTAGAAAAACATGAAACACAGTGGATATCTCAAGCACGCTATGGCCTTAATAAGCTTGAAGAAATTCATCCCCGACTTCAACATTTACTTGCGGCTTCCCAAGAAACAATCACCATATTTGGTCTCGACATGATCCATTTACAAGCTATATCCACCCACGACAAGATGGAAAACTTGTCGAAGCTCACGACATTGACTGTCGACATTCAAAATTTGATGCGCATCTGGGAAGAGTTCCAGCACCATCTCTTTGTTTTTGCCAAAGTTATTCTTGAAGTCTGCCTATAGACATCTGACGTTGCCAGCTCCAGCTTGCCTTCATCATAACCGTCTTAGTAATCATTTTTGTATTTTTGATCTCTCCATTTCTTCGGGACGAAGAAAGATTTTGAGGTGGGGGAGATGTTGGAGGGGCCTAGGTCGGCCTGTCGACTAGGCCCTCCACCCGACCAATGTGAAGTATTTGTCGACAGGTCGCGTCAACTAGTATAGGTCGGGTCGGTCAGTTAGACCGACAGATGGTTATGTAACTGTACTGAAATATATATATATAGGTTGTTGAGACGATGTAATGGTTAGATTGGTTCTATGATTGTATTCTGCTCTTGCTGGTTAATATAAAGGCTTGTGTTCCCTCTATCTGTCTCGTCTCTTGTATCTCTATCATTGTGTATACTTTCTTATAATATGTAATGTATCTATGGTAACCACATGAACCTTGGGACTACAACGGGACTCCCTATGCTAAATTTGATCCAAAATGAATCAAAGGAACTGAATAACATGATCAAGAGAATGTATGAACTCGTAGAGATTCATTAAGAAAGAGAGCAGGTTAGTGTCAAATTGCAAGAGCATCATAGAAGGATGAAGGTCAATTTTGATAAGAATTCCATAGTAAGGAACTTTTAGATTGGTGACATAGTGTTAAAATGGGATATCATAAGAGAGTACAAATACAAGCATGGAAAGTTTCATAATCTTTGGATTGGCCCATACCTCATATCATATGTGTAGGACAACAATATGTTCATCCTTGCTAAGTTAGATGGAGAAATATCGGAGCCTGTTGTCAATGGAAGGTTGCTCAGACACTTCTTCCTGTACTAAAATCCCATAGAAGCATCTCCAGATATGTACATAGTAGATTAGGAGAATTTTAATTTCTGTTGTTATTCATTTTCTAATTCTTTCCAACATTTATGTTTTCCAGTTTTACATTTTCAAGCTTGCAAATAAGTTTTCAAAGCCAAAATTTTCTCAATGTGGAAAATATCTAAGAGAAGAAGACTTCATAACCCAATAGAAGGCACAAATATGCAATTCTTAGCAGTCTGTAGAACAGACAGCTACCCGACTGGAGCCAATGTTAGTACCGAAGTATTTTTTTCAAAAAAAGCTTCAAGATATCCAAAGGAGTAGAATTCAAGAGATTGGAGGTGTATCCCCAAAGAGCTAAAGTCAAAAGTACTCACATAGTATCGTGTTTATAATATAAGAAATGGAACCATGGGCTAAGACCTCAAAGCTAAAAGGAGCAGTGGAAAGTCGTTGATTTTCAAAGGATTAATGGATATAAGAAATAGTGCATTGGGAAGGTGTCGACATGATAAAGCAAATGATCGAGCAGATCAAAAAAGTGATCACTAAATCAACAGTTCACATGAAGAGTGCACAGGATAAAAAGCACCCAGGATATTTTGTTTCACAGATGATTTGCACCGACACTTCCAGACGCCTAGAGGATTCTTATTGATAACTCCTTGCAAGATACTTTTGCAATACCACCCATTCCATAGGGAGTTACCTCCTATGAAAACAATTCTAGTTTTTTCCAAAACCATCACATGCATAAAGTGGTGACCCCATGGCATACATTTCAATTCACTCCATGTGGACCTTTGACAGATGGGGCCCATATCGCATTCAATGTAATCCAAATAGCACCAAGTTAATGGTTTCCATCTATTCAGAAGAATTATTAAGATTTCAAATTTGTTAAAAGGGAAAAATTACCAACTGTTAGGTTATCTGTTTATTCCAAGTAGAGTTGCACCCAGAGTCTATTAACCTATCGGCCACGCATCAACAACTAGAAAATATCCCACAATCATCATATTTTACCCGTGTATTTACAATATTTAAACCTTTTAACCTGTTATTGGTTTTGAAGCGTCAATTAATCAGTAATCGGCCCTAATTCCCCTCTGATAATCCCTACCAGCCCAATTAAGTTGATGGTTGTGTCTCTACCTCAATATGGCCCCAAAATCTAAATCGAAACATAGCACCCCTCTTTTTGTTGGGTATGAGCACATTTATGATAGGCATGCTGACATTTTTGACACCATTATTACTGGCTCAGACCTAAATGAAACTCTTCAAGAAGCCCAATCACTGGCCATTGTAGACCAAGATCCTTTCAACTTATGGGATTCCACCCTCACCCGGAATATTTTTCCTAGGTTAGTATACTTCCAAGAATTCATAGACTAGTGTGTATAACATTATTCTCCGAGTCAAAAATATATCCTCTCATCAAACCTATCTGAAAACTTATGCAGCACAGAATCCATAAATCTGCAAAAGATGTTGTGCATCCCAGAGTTCCTAGAATTGTAGGAGGTAGATGAGAGATCCCTTACATCAGCCTACCAAATCCTGAAACCTTCTGATTGGAACTTATTTCTATTATAGCACCTAGAAAATGGAATTTCTCACCCTTCTCCCCCCCTCCATATGAAAATGTAGTATTTTTTAAGTTTCAAGGAAGGATTTATATTCGATATTCACAGTACTAGGGTATGTCAATGATCAGAATATTGATGAAGAGATATTAGGTTTTCTATTAATCCTGACCCTCGTGTCTACAAACTCATTCCCTAGGTATAACCTCTGCAATTTCATAACTCAAGCTATTCATGAGCAACTAGAGGAGTTCCCAACAATTGCAATTTTCAAATTTTCCTCACATTTGTTCTATCTATATGTGTATCAAAACTTTGAGCACTAAAAATGTCTAAATTTGTATATGAATGATGAAGTTGGGAACACAATTCCACTATTCAAATGGAATGATTTGTTCCAGAGAAGATCCATCAATTCCAATTATTCTAAATTTTCCAACAAACTGATGAAGATTGCATACACCATAATTCATTACTCTATGCCAGCAAGAATGTTTCCCAAGAACAAAAACTGGCTCCAGTTCACTCTTGATACCATGACAAGTGGTTGGTTTTTGTTTGAAGAATACACAGTCCTCAAACTGTATGGATTTGAAGAGGAGACTTATCAACTTTTGTCCTTCCTAACCCCGAGAGTCTATGCAATGGAATAAGAAAGACAAAGATTGAAAGTATATGAAATAAATTTCAGGCATTTCATACATCTAAGAACCTTCCTCCAACCACAATAAATACGGCCATTTAAACTTAGAGATCGAAAATCCCTAGAATACTTGGAAGGATTCTTACTTCAGTTAAATTTGAAGAAAGTAGAGGCTATGCCTTAAGATCCCCGTGGATTTATTTCTAAACAAATAGTATCAAATTTAAATTATGCTTATCATCTTGATCCAAGGATAGATTGGCAGAGAATTTCCAACTTAGAGACTTGGGATGAATTCAGTGAAGTTCAAAGAAGAATGGAGGAGGAAAGGGCTAAAGAGAAACAAGCAGGACAAAAGAGGAGGGCTGATGAACTTTCTACAGACATGGAAGTGGATGATAATGAATAGGGCCACCAAGAAAAAATACCTAAGACAAAAGGAGAATAGGTTGAACAAGACTTGACAAAGGAAGAGTCGGAAGATAAGATCCCCAGGGCCTTGATTGATATGATCCCACTTCATCCAGTCAAAAGGAAAGGGTCAACAATCAAATTCAGTCATTATCCATCCATGGAATTCACAAAGACCAATATGTTCTAGACTTCACCTAATCAATAACCTTTAGCAGGTTTAATACAGCTGAAAACATATTTGAGGACTAAATACAAGCATATAGCAATGCAAAATTTCAAATTAATGAATAACACCAGACATCAAATTGGTGCATCAGGAAAAAGGCTAATAACAGTAGTATATCACAAGAGAGATACTTTGAAGTGGTCCATACTACAACCTATAGTGCCTAATCCCAACATCCTTAGTGAATGGAACGATGAAAAATATCAGGTAGATTTTAGTCAGTTTGAAAAACTAGACAAATTGGACTTCTATAAACAAGCCAGTGACATGATTTGCAAAGAAGTGGTGCAGTCCATTAAAACAGAAAAGAGGCTCAGAGAAACACTGGTGAAATTTGAAGAATTGTGGAAGGTAGGAAAGGTCACAATAAGAGATAAGCAAGTTAATATCAGGAACTTGGAGAGAAATATCATGGCTTTAAGTTTGAATCCAAGTGATGAATATCAGGTTGCATCCATTTTGAAATAAATATATAACGAAATATCTCAGCTTAGAAGGCAGCTAAACATGCTTGTGAGTCAACAAATATGCTATCATTTTACATTATAAGAAGAAAGATGAGGATAAAAACAATGAAATTATTGATCTCATATATCAAATTGCATCCCTAAAATTGTAAAGCACTTATTTCTAGTTTACAAGAAGAAAGTTATCCTTCAAGGGAAACAAAGCAGGTTACAACTAAGACTAAGAAAGAAGATGCACCTAAAGAGGTAGTGGACTTAATGTATGAATACCCCCAAACTAAGTTGCATGATCAAGTGCTGGTAGATAAAGATAGAAGGATTCAAGACTTAGAAGTTGAAATGAAGTAGAAGAATGAGAAAATCCTAGATCTTGAAAGAGATATAATCCAAAAAGATGATGACATATGAGAGCTAGAGAATGAAGTTAATGAGATAAAGAGTGAAAAATCTAAGTTGGAGCTAGATACAAAAGGGGAATATGTACTTAGAAGAACAAAAAATTCCTTATGGGACAACATATCCCAATTATTTCTAAATTCATGGGATCATTGTGAAGTCATATAGGAGAAGTTAGATTTATATAAGTCATCCAAAATAGAGACCAAGAGAGTTGAGATAGAATTGGGAGAAATGCCCAAAGAAGTTAGGGAATAATAGAATATTAAAATGGCCTGATAAAAAAATAGTTGGAAGACTTGCAGATCACAAATAGAACCCAACTGATTAAGGTGGCTAAGTAGATAATCACAAAGCAAATTATTTTAAAAAGAAGCCAAATTCATATGAATATCTTGGTTGATGAGGTAAACACCTTTAAAGGAATGTTTGATAAGGTGATAAAATTTGGGATACCTCACCCATGGGATGGGAATGAAGATATGCTACCCAAAGAAGAGTATCATAACAAGTTGAATGAAAAAAGGAATGAACTTCCTCAATCTGATGCATTGGAAGGAATCATAATAGGGGACCAGGTTATTGAAATACTAAAGACACAATTCCAAATATGGATTAGTCTAAAGGAACTGTTTAAAGAGTTTCAACCCATATCATATGAAAATCATATTGATCCAAAGATATCCTTAGAAGCATTAAAGGATCATCAAAATCCAATGGGGAAAACCTAGTAGTTAGTATCAAATTATTCCGAGTTTGTCCCACCTAAAAAGTGGTCTACTAGACAAACTGATCTAGGTGGATATCGGTGGCAACCCACCTATTCCACTAGCTCAAAACAGTTTTTCATTCTGGTCGTTTTCTTGTAATTTTTCTACAGTTTTTCAAGTCCCAAAATTACGGGACCATTTTGAGGCCCTAAATGACTTTTTTTAGGGACCTTGGCGTATTCCTCGGATAGATATTTCCAACTGGCTACCGAGTTCCCCAAACAGAGATCGTATGCAAAAGTTATGACCCCGGGAAGTTGACTGTTCAACTAACCACCTTGGGGCCGCAAACGTTATGACGGTTCATCTTCTAGGGTTAGGTTTTTGGATGTTTGGGATTCCTTCCCTCATGATTATGATAAATAGGCCCTTTCGGCCTCTCTTTGTATTCATCTTGGCATGAATGAGCATAGCGGCCACATCTCTTCTCAGAGATAGCTACCACCATTCTAGCTATTGTATTTTACAGTATGTTCTATTTCTGTTATTTAATAGAATATGTGTTTACTATATCACTGTGTTCTTTGCAATGTATCTGTGTATGTGAATATATATATGCTATCTTATTTCATTCCTGCATAAATCCGGATCACAAACATCAAGCATGTCACATGGTCAAACAAGTGGACAACAATATCCTACAGTTCTATTCCAATTTGTAAATCATCCAACCCCATTGGAATTTACTTTGCCTAGAGGTCAATTGAACATTCAAATGATGCATAAAATGTGGCAAGCTAGAATACCTCCAAATATTCAATCAATAGTTCAAGCGATGGGTCAACCAGATGTGCATGCAAATGTGTATATGCGAGGAAAAAATGAAGACATCAGGAAAAAAGAAAGGTTTGAGAAAAAAGAAGTAAAATTAAAAGACTGAAAATCAATTAGAAGCTTTATTGAAAGAGACGAACCTACAAATCTGTTAGGATTAACTGAATTCAATTACTTTTGAGAGTTCTATATAATGTAATATGATTTAGTAACTCGCGGATGGAAAATTTGTGTAGAGGGACTCTATCATTTTGTTGAGTCAGTGAACTGTTTTGTAATGTGATTCCATTGTCATGGATTAAGCTTAAACAATGCTACAAAGAGTTCTTTCTCTATGTTTTGTCCATATTATGTGTAAATCATACTTCTTTACTTATGTGTATGTGTTCATGAGATGCTAATGAACATTTTGAGTCTTCTTTAAGTGCCATATTGTGTCAGAGATGCTTCATGTTGATGAATGTTGATGAATGTTGATACTGATTTCAAATATTTCAAATTACAATGACCTCTAGTCCAGCTTCATAGTTTTGTGTTGATCAACAATGTTTGATGTATTCTATTATTGTTGTTTATCATGAATGTCTTGTTACTATAAAGTTAATGTAATAAACTCATTATCTACCATATATCTTGTTAGAAACTACTGAATTCTTTGAATTAAAGCTCAATATGTTTATGCTTTCACATAGGTTTAAGATATTAGTCCTTCAGGTGCCTCTTTAACATATTTTTGTCTCCATTTGTTCAAATCTATTTTCATTTTTATCCAAAGAAATGGAATACTCTGTAGAATTTATCCACAATTGTGTTACACCATCAAAATTGTTTACACAAATTACTGATTCAAATATTTCAAGAAAGATTCATTGCATATTAAATTTCATACAGATTCAGCTCGAAAATATTTAAAATTTTAGTTATGCCATGCCATGGTTGGTACTATTTCAATCCAATATTACTTAGGGAACAACGCGATGGATCAGAATGATCAAAGAATCCAAGTGAAATCCCTCTCCTCCAAGAGCCAAGATTAGTGCTCACAATTTTGTCAATGCATATCCTATCCATTGGAGGGAGCAGGGATTGTATTTAAGAATAAGAAAAGGCATGCCATGAGAAGTTCAGATTGAATCATGCAGCGGAATATTTCCATATCTCGGCCATCAACAGTCACCAAATCATGTATCAGGATGAGTAAACGTTTATTTCCCATCAATGGAAAGTATTCAATCATGTGCTTAAAGCAATTTTAGGCTATTAATGGCCTAATGGGCGAGAAAATAAAGTAAATATGCCCATCCCATATATGGATAGGTATTAGTCATGCAGAATGATTATGGATAATCCTAGTAGCCAACAATTGAGGGACCTATTGCAAAAAGGAAATATTTCCTCATGCCAAATGCAAGAATTTTACGGGGTAAGTTGTCAAAGCACATAATAGCCTGCCTGTTGAGATGGTTGAAATTCTTCCCACTCATGCGAAGCCACTTTCATCTCAGGAAGCATGAAGTGCCTTCTTAATGACATATTCCATCTCAGTATTATAGTTCCCCCTGCATGATTAAATCATCTTGTCAGCATGCCTAGAGCTAGTCATTCCTATCTTACACATATGACCTTGCCCCAACTCACTCTCAAAGCCATGTGATTTCCATCATAAAAAAATATGAGTCCCAATGGCCAAATCTTAAACCATGATTGCTATGTGTCTGATATAAATCATGAAAGAATACATATCTTGTTTATTTGAACTTATATATGTGCAAAGCCTCATCACCCACAGTTCATAGCTCACCTTTATTTTTGGTTATCCTACAATGCTCCTTTGTGTGATGGCAACTCAGATAATCCTATTAACCTTCGTGACTTTCCCACTGCCACCATATGAAGCACTTCCTCGAAATACCTAGATCAATTGCTTCTGGATGAGGCATCCTGTTGGTTTCTCCATTCCATAGCTCGTATTAAATAAGCATTATGAATCTTCACTCTTGATTGGGATAACAGGGTCCATATTAAATAAGTATTTCAAGAAATCCCAATGATTTCTCAATAATCGTGTCTCTTCTATTCTCCTCACTCTACACTCTCCCAGGATCCACATATGCCACCTCCATGTAATGAGGAAGTTTGACAGAGTAAGAGCTTCTAGTTGAGGCAAGTCCACAAAAGTTTCAGGATTCTTCACTTGTGCTCCATTTTCCAGTTGGGTATCTTTCCGATACATGAAGGATATCCCTTCGAAAGATAGTATCAAATGGGGTTTACGATTACTAGCACTCTTGTTGTGTTGGATAATTCAACTATAAATTTCATGGGGACCAAGTTTCTTCTGTTGATTTTGTCCCCCAACACACCATGATAAGGAAAAATGCAACTTCCCTTGCAATTTTCCTTGATTCAGCGCATCATGAGACAAGGATATTTAGTGGCGATGTCGATCAGAGAAAATCATGCCCACCATTGTTTTTTAGTACCAGAATTATCCCTACTTTTCAACATCCATATAGTGAAAGATGCACGAGGAATGGAGGTCATCAGAGAATGTGTAACAGGGTGAGTTGTTCCCAAAATCAGTTACACCAATCATGGGAAGAGATTCGGATTCTTGAAGCATATCAGTGCTACGTGTATATTTCCTAAAGGCATATCATTTGGGCACAATCATCATCAGATAGCATATAAAGCTCATCCTAAAAGGGAAAAATAGGAGGTTCACTTATTTTCCATAGTTTGGAAAGATTAGAGAAGTTGTCCATACCTGCAACATTAGATTGTTCCTCTCTTTATTCCTCCATTCTTCATTGTATCAGATTGTTGATAATATGTTGTTAAGTTCGAAAATAGATGATAAGCACCAGAACTGTAGCGATGAACTTAACCCATCTAATTGTACACTATCATAAATTGTAATGAAATTGTTGAGTATATTTAGGACTAGGACTTAGGCAATGATGCCACTAGATCCTGAATCTGTAGTAGTTTCATTTGTTATGTATTGATCTTTCAAATGCAGTAGATAAGTATCCATTTGTATACATTGTTTGTCAGGATATTCCTATACTCCATCCTAGTCCTACCATCATTTTCATTATTTGCATATGCAATTACATGCATCCCAGTCATCAATCCCAGCACCTAGACCTCAGTTAGCTAGCCCTGGGAGCTTCTCACTGATTATTTTTAGCCCTCCTGGTGCTTAGTGCGCCCTGCATGCAGTTGCATGCATCTCATGCGCCCTCTCTCACCTACCATTCAATTTCACTTCAGTTAGTTGAGTTATCTTTCGTTCTTTCCTTGATTTAAGGCTAGAATGACTCCCAATTGACTGTATCACTCTGATGGACCTCCAGAGAGACTAGACTGCCCATTCTGACTCTAGTTAGCTCCTCATGTGCCCTCCACTGAGCCTCCTTCATTCAATTAGTGCCTCCATGTTCCAGTTACACTTACCACACTCAGTTAGACTCAGTTTGACATCTAGTTGACAGTTACTTGTGCATTGATGACTCCACTGATGATGATGAGGACTCCTAGTTGTGCTATGATGACACTCTATTGATTTGATGATCACTCTATAAGAGGCTAATTCGAATTGCCACTTTGGCATTTGAACCCTCTCCACCATTGTATTATTTATTTGTCCATTTGTGATTAATGAATTAGTGTGTGTGAAGTTATTTTGCTTCTATCTGAGTTCTATTGTATTATTATTATGTTGCTCATTTACACTGCATTGACCACTCTTCTTCTATCTTCCTGCTTAATCATAATCTTTCTTGTGCGGTATACACCAGCTCTTAGATCTGTTGTGAGGATTTTCACATTGTTCACAAGGATCATAACCTTTTTTTTCCTGTGTTATATTATAGCATCTCTCTTGGATTCATTTTAATGGCTAGTTGAAACTACTCTCTCATTCAAAAAAAAATCATGGTTGTTGTGCTTCCTTTTAAGGATTAAGCTATGATTAAGGTGCCCAGGAGGGATTTTTTTTTAGTTTTCTTCTTTGGGATACTTGTTGCTCCCCTTTAAATTTACAACACTCCTTTCCATTGTGTTTTCATGGCTGATATTTTCCCCCAAGCACCTTAGATTTCAGCTTAAATCCAATCAAGTTTTCATCTATATTTGAAAGGTACCTAGGGTGACAAACTAGGATTCATACCTCCCTATTATTGAGTGTACCCTCCCTCGGTTAGAGGACTAGCTTTCATTATAGGGCCTTCTTCCATAGTTTATCCCAACACATTATGGTATCCGATCTTATCCATTCGGTTACGGCTCTTCCAACGCACGCTTACCGACATGGCAGCAAAATGGTATATCGAGTTGCCACAGTACTCTTTTCGAGATTTCAATACCCTGGCTATGCAGTTTTTGACACATTTCCAGCTCCCCATCCGATAAAAGACTGGAACAGACTTGTTGACTTCGTTGCATCAAACCACTTCCACGCATATATCTGATCATATCCATGAGTGGCGTCGACGCCGAAGGTTAACCAAGGCACCCATCCCGAACCAATTACTCGTTGATTGGTTCACTAATTCATTTCTACCTCCCATCGCCAGGGATATTTCCATGGGAGGACCTATCACGGAGGAACAAGCGATTTCTCGCACTCAGTATATGGATTTCGTAAACACCCAATCCAGAACTTTATACGAGCTTATTCCTCACGCCACCTGCACCACCACTGATCCAACCAAACTGACCACTGAACCTCCCATCGACGGTATCATCGGTTCAGTCAAGGCCCAGCCTACAAACAAATCGAGTGGGAAGCCACAGAATACTACCCCATCTCCCAACCAGGCTACTCCCAAAACCTCCACCCCTCCTGTTGTTTCCTCCGAAGTGAATACTGTCCAATATTCGCCACAACAATCCGGAGGAAAGAAGAAGAATATTCGAGGAAAATCTAAGAAACCTCCCAAACAGCAGGAAAACCCCAAGCCGCAACAAACCAACACCAATAAAAAACCACGTCGGAAAGAGAAGTTTCCCTGCCTCATCTGTTAGGAACACCATTATACACGTGATTGTCCTTACAAGGAGGAAGTCAATAAATTTGCTAAAGGGTCTTCCCGCCCAACAGTGCTAACCGATCCTTTCCCCCACCTGATAATAGTACTTAGTGCAGGGACTTGTCTACACTAGTTCTACTATCTTTCTAAGGAATGGTGAGTTCCTACATCAGCAACTTGAAAATATTATTACAAATTTCCCAAAGATCTATATCTATTCATCAATCAAGATAAACAAACTTAAGATCTAAAGCCATCCAAGAATTAAATTCATACAAGATAAACCATATTTAAACTCATAGATGATAGAAACGTGAATCCATTCATATTAGAATAATGAATAAATACATCCTTACCGATGATCTAGGTGAGAATCCTTCCTCCATTGCAAAAGAGCTTCCCTTCCTTCACCCTTGCTTTTGAAGAATTTGAGCTCTTTCTCCTCCTTTAGAATCTTTCCAGCATTCCTTATCTCTTCCTTTGTGTGTCTTTACCATGCCCCAAATCCTTTCTTATATAGCATTAGGAAATGTGCCTTAGGTTTATCTTTTGAGTGTGGGATAATCCATTTTAGATTATTTTAACTTGAAAACCCACTTTTCATAGTTTTTAGGCTTTTTGCACCATTTAGAATGATTTTAAACACAATTAATGCATTTTAATGCATTTCTCAGAGAGGATTCATCTCTGCATGAACTTGTGTCCTGTCTTCCTACTGCAGGTGCATGGTAAAAATGCGCTTCTTCCGTCACCTGAATAAGGGTGTTAATTTTATTGTTAACAAATTCCCCCTAATGTGTGAGGTCCGAAGTAGAGCTAAGGGCCGAAATACATTACTGAAATTTATACTCTGTATATTGATACTCTTTATCGTTCAAAGCAAGGATAAGGGAAGGAAAGATCACATGCGATGGATTGAGGATCACACCTGTAAAACATAGCAATTTCTCAAATATATAATATCTTCCTGAGGCGGGAATACCCATGCTCAGCAGTAAACAAGCATGGCCACGAACAATACATAGTGGATCCATGTCAAAAGCAATTTTTTTCTGAAAATGTAAATGTGCACTTTGATGAGTGCGAGAACAAAGTCTTTTTGGGGTTCTAACATGGCAGTCTAATCTTGCGTAGCTCGGGCAGTGCATCGATGAGTGATACAACTGTTTTTCCAAAGGTCTTAAATACAAACCGACGGTAGTACGAGTTTATATCATGCGAATAAGTGATCTGATGTTGAGCATAATAAAACACCATCTGATTACCGGTCATTGATGTATACCGTTAACAGATGCGAAGAGACCCACCGATAATGATGATGGACTCTAAGGTACTGAGTACAAACTAACAAGTGTGAATAGATGTTCTAAAGTTGAACACTTGTAGAATTAAACAATCAGGGGTCATTGATGTATACCCACTGTCATTTGCGAGGAAACCTGCCACTAATGATTGCAAGATCCAAGGTACTCTTGGGTTTCTAGATCCATGTCCTAGATAATGATTTGATGTCGATAGGAATAGACCCATCGGAAGGAGGGCATTGGTGTATCCCACATCAACCGATACAAAACAAAGATCAATAGTATGATATAATTTGGTAGAACTGCAAGATTCAACACCGTATATTGACACAAGGAAGGCCGACATGATTTGGTCAAGAATATTTGAGGAATGGCCGACTTGGTTTGGACTTCCCTTGAACACATAACACAACGCAAAATGGACACTTGGAAACATAGGACTTTGAGTAACCGACCTTAATGAAATCCACTAATGCCATATGCATTAACGAAAGCTCCATTGGTGACGGGAAGGATAACCCATCGGTGGAGATCGATTAAAAATACTAGTACAGTTTCCTACGGCAAATGCAGATGGTGTACTGACAGCGGGGACCAAATTATGTGCCGTGTTCAAGGGCAACAAGGACTGACTGTTGTCGTTTTCTTCAAGGATTATAATATGAAGTGATTCAAGTATCTCCCTTTTTGGATTTTTGTGTTTTTTATTTTTTATGCTTTTTCATTGTAAAAAAGAATAAAGAATGCTATGATACATAGGAAGGAACAAGTGTTGCATGGGCGTACGCCTATTTTTCAAGGGAACAGGTTAGGCCAAGGCAAAGATCCATATTGTAAACAAGGGCTAAGCTGGTTGTGCACACTCTTACAGCTGTTCCTTCCTGGGGGAGTCTAATTGAAGGAGGATTATGTGTCGACGGACAGTGAAGTAATACCATGTGACTGAAGTTATCCGATTTGGGGAAATGGCCAAGTAGGAATGGTTCAATGAGGTTTACTTCAGCCTGAATCTTATGAAAAATGCCAAAATCATAGATCATCATGAATCATGGTCTGTCTCAACTACCTGAGTCAAATAGTTTGAACTGTCAAAGTCTTCAAGTCCTGAAATCAAAACCATTTCACTAGCCAAAAATTTAGTTAGACACTGGTTCAGATGTGCATTTAATGTCTAAAAAGATAGCTAAAATTGAGGAATTATGCCTCTTACTATCATTCAAAGGGATACTGTTTGTACATGTATGAATAAAAGATAAGTAAAAATACTCATGATTTACCATATGTGTTCGTTGTGCAGTCGATGTATGAGAGAAAGAATTTCCTTTCAGCTGGAATTCCTAGAAGCTATGAACCTTTAGTCTTTGATCTGCCAGTAGTGGGTTAGTTTCGATGTCGAACTAGAAAATTTTGAAACAGTTTCCCATGTTTTTGAGTTTTTCCAAATTTTTCATTTTTTTTGTTTGTATGAACATTTTTTGGGTCTTATCTGTAAGAAAAAGAATAAAAAAGGGAAATAGTATTTACACTATTCTTTTTGTGTGTGTGCAGAATTTACACACTTTTTAGGTTATGATGTAAGCTAGATTATTTCGGTTTCACTTATGTCCTTAAATGATGTGTTCAATTAAATTGGACATGAAATAATGTGCATGCTTGGTTTTTGGTAAAATGTTAATGACTTAGATTCCAATCAAGTACATAGTTGGCCAAAGAGTCCGCCAAACTATTTAGACTTCTAGGAACATGAATATATTCAATAAACTCGAACTGACGTTCTAAAATACGTACTCATAGAAACTTTCTAAACAGTGTAGGATGTCGAACCTGATACCGACCATTTAACTGGGATACAACTAATTCCGAGTCCAGTTTGACAATTATTTGTCGGATGCCAAGTGTGACAACCTCGACAAGAATCTCAATGACTACGCTATATTCTGCAACATTGTTGGTTGCAGATCCGAGAAAAATGCCTCCTGAAATAAGAACTTCGTTAGTAGGTGAAAAAAAAAACCATGCGGCGGAAGCAATGTTCCGAGAAATACGGCTGGTGCTGTCCGCATATCCCAAATATGTGCAAGACTCTTGTGCCATCTGCCAACGTGACAATGCCAAGCAAGATAAGTGTGTGCCCGAAATAACTAATGTACAAATTTAATACAACATAATACAACAAATGGTGCGAGGCATCAATGCCTACTCGAAGTATTTCTTCAGATAGAGACCATTTCTGATCTCCGACATGGGTTCCCCATCAAAATTGACCAATGCATAAGCTCCCTTTTTTAACACAGTTTTGACAATAAGTGGGCCAAACCATTTAGGTACAAATTTTCCTTCTCCTATTTTATCTTGGTCTTGGTCATAAACTAAAACCAGATCGCCTTCAAAAAAGACTCAAGGACGAATGGACTTGTCATATTGTGTTTTGACCCTCTTCTTATGTACTTCTATGTTTAGAGAGACTTCTCTTATAGTTTCATCCAAAGCATGGAGATAGAGAAGCCTTTCCTCTTTTGCAGCTATGTTAGGTAGGAGTTCAATAGCTATCTTTAATGATGGGATTTCACATTCAATCGGCAACACAACTTCTTCTCCATAAACCAGTTGGAAAGGAGTGAATCCGGTTGCAATTTTACAGTTGTTCGGTAGGCCCAAAGAGCAGTAAACAACATCAAGTGCTAGTTGTTCTTGTTTTTATTAATCATCCTCTGTAACATGGTTTTCAAAACCTTGTTGATGGTTTCTACTTGTCCGTTAGCTTGAGGATAATATGGCGAGGAAAATTCATGCCGCAATACTAACCGGTTTGTAAGTTCATCCATACAAGAATTCCTAAAAATGAATTCCGTTGTTAGTAGTGATTTCTTTGGGTACACCAAACCTTGCTATCACATGATTGAATAGAAAGTATGCTGCAGTTTTACCTTTGCAATTAAATGTAGGCATTGCCTCAGCCCACTTGGTGAAGTAGTCCACTGCTACAATGATGTAGTGGTGGCCATCGGCTGAAGGTGGGTTGACTGTCATATAATCAATGGCCCATTTTGAAAATGGACCCACGGTTACTACAGGGTGTAAAGGAGCAGGATGTGCGCGCATTTTTCTTGTGTAAATTTGGCAAGGGTGACACTTTTTGACAACATTTATGCAATCTTTGAAAATTGTAGGCCAAAAGTATCCTGCACGTAAGATTTTATGAGCAGTTTCTAACCCAAAAAGATGACCACCACATGTTCCAGCATGGAAATCATTCAATACTTGTTCAGTTTCTTGGTGTACTAAACAACGTCTTAATATCATGTATATTCCTTGATGGTACAAAGTATCCCCGATGATGAGGTATCTTCGAGCTCGATGTCGAATGCGACGTCGTTTAATACTAGAAAGCTGAGGATCGATCCTTTGGGTTTGGAGGTATATAATGAATGCTCCATACCATGGATCAGAAGGTGCAATGAGGAATACATGTTCATCTACGGCAACGTTCAAAGATGGCTTGCAAATGTGAGCCATGTTTAGCTTGTTGATGCCCCGAAGATCGCAGCATCAAGCAGAAAAGGATTCTCTTCGGTAAACTATCCCAATTAGATTGTCCACCTTTTGGTGTGAGGAATCCGTCCGGTTAGCGGTTCCGGCTACCGTTAGATTTGGATTTGTTTTCTTCTACACCAGTTATGGCCCGATCCACCGTTCTTTTTTTATTTTATTGTTAAGATGATATGCAAGTGCCTAAGTTAATTTAATCTAAATGCAGAACTTGAAACAAATCTGTATCTAATACTGAAATAAATCTAACCTATCCCTGCAAGGAGCAAATTGTAAATATGAGCAATGTGTTGAAAGAAACATCTAAATATCAACAGATAGCCATTAAATCATAAAGATACATCTACAACAAGAGATTAAAGATATAAAAGATAGCTTTTAATCCATATGAAAGCATTCCATTACTCATTGAAGAGAAACATCATTGCACAGAAAATAGTAAGATCACTCAATACATAGAAATAATTCAGAACAGTAAAGAAGGATCTCACAGTAAGATATGAATGTTACAAGAGTAAATCAGCATGCATCCAACACACATTTCCATGCAAAAGACGTCCTCTCCAGGCTCTTCTTAGGAAAAATTCATTTTCTTGGAGCAAGTGCAAAATAATTCGTACAAGTTTAGAAAATTCCTTTTCCCCTGCCAAAACGTCCTTTACACTATTCCCTAAGATTCTATTTATATCTTTACAAAATCCTTCTAATGCTGCCACATGGCCTTTTACAAGTGTCCTTTATAGGCTTTAACAAAAATAAACAATTCGTGGCCCTTTTCTCATAATAGAAATTCTTTCTCATGACAGAAAAGGATAGCTGTCCTTGTGACTCCACGCTCTAACCATAGGGACAAAAAGAAGTAGACCAAAACAAAACAACGTATTATGACTAGCATGATTATCCTTGGGGTGGCGCTTCTGTTGGGGGTGAGGTGCCTGTGTTGGCTGCTACAGCTGTTGTTTCCTTCTTCTCCTCTTCTACAATATAGCTGAACCATATACCAGTGTCTCTTACCACCACATTTGCTGGCGAGGGGAGCAGGATCTTCTGTGAAGTCACATGCTTACCAAGCTCTGCTTCAATACCCTAAATTTCTGCTATTGCTTCCTGGTGGATCTCCTTGAGCATATGATTGTATACTGATGATAGCCCAATGTAATGATGAAGATCATCGGTGGCCAGCACATCAATCTTCTTTACATACTCTATTTGAATGCCCAACTCTTCCTTCAAGTCTCACAAACGTTGCTCTTTGCTTGGAAAATCATCTAGGGTCTGGGGAAAAATAAGCTTGCATTTTTCATGCACTTCAAGAATCTTTTGATACAGGCTATTAATTTTCCCCATTGCTCCCTGGATCTTAGCTATTAGATTGGTACTGCAATTCGTGCAGAACTCCATAAGAGCTACATCCTCCTTAAAACCGTCCACAGATTTGAACGGGAGATGCTTAGGGAAATCTACCTTTCCTTCTCTCCACTCCATCTGACTCACAATGTTCGATTTTACCCGAGTGTACTTTCCTTTAAGCCTACTGGCTTCAACATTAACTTCCTTCATCCTATCCAACATGCTTTTGAGCTTGCACACCTCCTCAGTAACCAATTCTTGTGTAGCATGCATCTGACCTAAGATGTCACAGGACTGCTCATGAAATGGAGACATATCCATCGCTCTACTTTCTGCTTGCTCTAGCTGCTCAACCATTGCCTGTTTATCTACTTCTAGATGAGAAACTCTAGCTTCGGAATCATTCTTTTCTGCTTCTAGCACCATCATCTGGATTTCCAGGTATTCCTTTTCTTCTTCTAGGTGTCGGTACTTATCTGACAACTCTTTGTGATTAGCAGACAGGCGATTATATTTGTTCACCACAAGATCCCTATAAGCCTGCTCATTAGCCACAGTATGTTGCAGCATGCGAGCTCTCCTATTTGTTGAATCAAACTCTTTGATCATGTCGATCACATTGTCTTCTGTTGCTTTTGTTGCCGACACAACGATGGATGCCATGGCTATGGGGGCCTTATTTGTATTTTGCATAACCGTGGTTTCTCGCTGGGTGACAATATCTACCTGGAAAAGTCTCTTTATCCTCTCTTCTAACTTCAGGACCATAGCCTTCCTCTTCTTATAATACACAAAGTTATCCCATCGGGACACAGTATGATCTTCGAATGGGGTGAAAGGGATGATCGGGAGGTCTCTTATATGGAATTCTGTCTCCGTGGGTGGGGTCTGCACTACCTGAGATGAGTCTATTTCCATATCTTGGGTTCCAAAGCCACCCACCTAGGCATCTTCGTTGGACTTAAGTTCTCTTTTAGCATTCTGTTCTTCTTCAACTTTACGCCTTATTTCTTCTTCCTCAGCCTGTTGCTGATTTTCAATTACCTCCCTCTGCTCTCGTTCCTGAGCTTCCTGCTGCATTCTTGCTTCTTCGGCTTCCTGCTGCAATCTCACTTCCTCAGCTTCTCTTTTCAAACTTGCTTCCTTAGCTTCCTGCTGCAGTCTTGCTTCCTCTTTCAATCTTTTTTCTTCACAGGCCAGGGCCTCAGCTGCTTCACTTTCTTTCTTCTGATTGGCTTCTCGGGCTGTGGCAGAGCTAGATCTAGCTCCACTGCTGAGACGACAAATCTGCAACTCAGTCATATTACTGATTCCCCTGAACACTTCTTCTTTGGCATCATAGTAATGGGCGTACTCAAAATGAGCATACAACTCTTTGCAATGCTCCGCAACCTTGCTCCGCCTATCATTTCTATGGAAGATTGCCTCACCGAAGTGAAAAGATTTTAGCTCCTAAATGAACTCTTCAGCTGCTACAACTCCCGAGAATTTATAGGCTCCTATACAGAAAGGAAAAGGAGGGAAGGAAGCCTTATGCTGCTTATTAAGAACTCCTCCTATTCCATCAAGGAAAACTTGCCTGACTGCTTCTTTCAGGACTACATAATCAGTGGCGTATTTTGGTAAGATGTATGGTGGCTTAGTACCTCCAAACATCCTGATATAGGTACCCTCTTCTGAGAAGTAGAAATCTCCATAACCTTCCATGACTTCCATGGCGTTCTCTGACAAGCAATTGGGTTCTTCATTGAACATCTGCTCATACAGAGGCATAATGAATTCTTCACATATGAGCTTATAGTGCGCTCTGTAATTTTTAGCCCATAGCATTTTATAAGCAATGTATACCGGGGTGTTGGCCTAATCCCATGAGCAACCTAACTTGGCGAAAGGGAGCTTTGACAGGATGCAATCAATGAGGTACGAAGACATGAAAAACTCTGACTTCTTTAGAGCCAAACCTTCTCTAGCTGCAGCGACAATTGAAGCCAAACTATCTGAGAGGATAGTAGCCCGATCAAACACAGTTCCCTTGAAAGCTATGAAGTGTATTATGGGGGCCCACTGTATCCTATATATAGTGCCATTGGGCATGCTGAAAATCCTACTTAACATCAGGGCAATCAACCTAAAAGGAGGTCTTAAGCTCTGAACGTCATACTCATCATTGTCTCTTTTCCTCAACTGCTTCCCCGTGATTAACAGCCTCTTAGCCATTTCGAAATTATTCATCTGTCCCAACCATTCATCGTTTAGTGCCTGTTGTGGACGTGAGAATTTGTAGGATGCCGCAATATAAGCTGGATGAAATGAAGCGAATGCCTCTCCCTTGATGTCCTACAACACTCTAGTTTGTGGATTGGCATGTTCCAATATCCACCCGATTACTTCTAAGCACGGGAATAGCTCAGAGCGAGTAGAGGCCCTTGCTATGCCAGAGGTCCTGATGTTTAGGTAGATTTGTTCTTCTTATAATAACACATATGGGATATCTTGGTCCCTGATCATCCGGTAAACATCTCCCCACCGGACCTCGGGGGGATGCCCGTGGTGCACTTTGTGTCTTGAAAAAGAGTTTCAGTCCTTGGTTGTACTGGTTCTGGCTCCATCATTTCTTTCTGCTCCCTTTTGACATTGTAACTTATCCCTGTCACCAAAGGTACGTGCATGAATATAAAATTGTAAATCATTATGAGAGCGTAACATAAAGCAAGACGAACTTATTATTCTAGGGAAGCAGACAAAACGCAGACTATTCAAGACAACATAATATAGCCATCATAGTTTGATCGTTCTAGGGAGGCAATGCCTGGTTTGGAACTTTTTAAATGCTTCTGAAAAGGTAGGCATACGACATGTAGAACCCACTTCCCTCCTAGTCTTTGGAGATAGGACGTCCTTCATTATAGGCACTTCTAATGGCTAATGGTAGGATGGATTGGATTGGGAAATCCTATGAGGAAGCTGAAACAAAAAACATATAACGAAGCTATTTTCAATAACCAGTATCTAAGCCAAGTAATTGAACGGTTGAGTATCTCAGCCAGCTATGACTAGCACTGCCCCTTGTTCGATGGGCAATGAGAAGCGGCATATAGCCGACATAAAAAATGGATTGAGTGCATTAACTTGGCTTGGGCAGGTTTTATGATAGAACTGCGGCCGGTGGAACTGACTAGGCTTGAATGACCTGGTAACAATGGACCAACTGGGAATGAGCTACCAGCAATGAGAACTCTATGGGGCCGCAGCGGCTGTAAATTTTAAAGGATATACTGCTACGAGTGCCTACCGGCCATGTAATGAAACGAAAAACACCCGAGAAAGCCTCAATGCATAGATAATACAAAGTTAACGGTAGAACCACCTACCTGGCAATGAAACAAGGGTGTTACGGGCTGATGTGGTGGCGAATAAACTAAGCTGGAGCGAATAACTTGCGTAGGTTCCAATGGCATCTTCCGAACGAAAATTTACCAATGGCACAATCGAAACCCCCGCCACCCTTATATTAAGACTGATACGTGCGGGCAATAAATTGGGTAGGTGGTGATATTAAACGGGGTTAATAACCCATACGGTGGGGTCATTTCCACCCATCTAGCATTTATGGGCAACCGTCAATAGTCAGAAGGAAAAGGTGAGTCTCGTCCGTCATTGTGGGAGGACCTTTTGAGTTTCATCCGAAGCGCGGGGAACTTGGAGTTCTAGCGCAGCATCTTGCTTGTTGCGAGAGAGAATAGAAAGACGCTCCGCTTTCGCGGAAAGGTTTGGCGATTTTTTTTGAAATTGATGAGACGAAGGTTTTCCATAGCAGAACTTCCTAAGTTGTTTCGACGTTGTGGAAAGATTCGATGATTCCTTCCGAAAATGACGGATGAGTTTGTTAAGTCTTTTCCAAAAGGGAAAGGCCGAGGGACTTGATAAGAAGACGCCCATTGCGACAAGACTTTACAAGTGTTTCCACTGTTTCGGAAAAGAATTTCAAGTTCCTTTGCTGCTCCAAAAACATGTAAGTGTTTCCGTCGTTTCGGATGACATGCCTAAGTTCTTCCGTTGTTGCGGGTGAACATCCCAAGTTCTTCCGAAGTGTTAAATGAATGAAAGTGCTTCCGCCGTTTTGGAAGAAAAACTTGAGTTTTGATTTTTTAGAAGAAAACTTAAACGCAAAAAGAGATCTTTCATTTGAAACAAAAAACTAAGTTCAAATATTTTCCAAAGGAGACTTAACTCTTTAAGCAGACTTTCTAGGAAAATAAAAGGAGGGGCCCCAATATCTACAAAATTTTGGGGGGGATGTTGCTGCAACAACAATTGGCGAATCGCTGGTGAACACAGATCTCTGAACAAAACACTCTTCTCGTTCATTGGAAACCATTAAAAGTTGTTCACCCTAGGTGCAACAATCGGTTTGAGTGTCCGAATCTCGGCAAAGGAAGTGGTCACTTTATCTGCTGGTTACTGGGAAATGGGAGCTTTGATGAAGACATCCTTAAAACTTTCCAAGGGCCAGAATATGAGGTTCATTTTAGGAGATTTATCTTTCAGAAGACCACTGTTATTGGACACCACAGGATCGTAACAACATCTCGTAGACATTATTGCTCGTGTTCCTCATTCCCATGCTGCTTGCATCCTTTTAGATGTTTCATATGTTTGAAAGCTTTTGTTTTTTTGAGCCTTCCAGAAATATTTTCTTTAAAGTCACGATCTTCGATTTTGGTTCCTCAATCCATAATGTCCTTTTGTGTGAGCGAGAATTTTATTGATTTATCAAGCCTCATGGACGGAGAAGAACCTGGCTTGAGCTGAGTCCTTTTGGACATCTTTCCTGACTTGTACGCTTTACTTTATCTCAGCCATGCTTTGATTGAGGCGAGAATCTCTGGAAAACAAACCCTTGATTGCAATCCTTTTGGCTTTTGATTTGCAGCATGGAGTCATTTCAATACCCTGTGCCTGCGAGACATGCTTCCTTTCCGTGGGTCCAACTATAGTGATCTTCTTGAGATATTTTTAAGTGTGAGGGTGGATGGAGCCCAAAGAAAGTGATAAAGATAATCATAGATCTCTGCTATTTAAACAAGGGTTAGTGCAACCAGCAAAACAAGATTTCTTCATTCTAGAGAACAATTAGCAAAAACCGAAAATGAACAGATAAACTTCCTTTTGAGGATGACTTCCCAGTTTCATGAGTTGTGAGATTTCTTGAGAGCTCTACCTTCACGAGAAACTCAATTGCAGGTGCTTCAAAAACAAACTGTACAAAAGGCTCAAACGCTGAGAAAAGAAAATGACCTAGCTGAAACAAAGAAAACTAGAGACTAAAATAAAATGAAGAAAGCTTTATTTATGTATAGAAAGTCTCAACGAGACTAGGCAAAGTATTGTTTCAAGGTGAGGCCATTAAGAGGAAGGGTTACTTCCTCTCCCTGGAGGTATGTTAGCTTGTAAGTGGATGGGCCGAGCTTTGTAGAAATTTGGTAAGGGCCTATCCATAAGTATTGGAATTTCGTGTGCATCCCCTTACCCTCATGGTTATGGTCCCATTTCAGGACTAAATCCCCTACTTCAAAACTTCTTTTACCGGATTTCCTTTTATCGAACCATCTTTTGACTATATCTTGGTGCTGATGAAACCGGTCTTTAGCTTTCTGTCGGGCTTCCTCAAGTTGAAGTAAGGTATCGATCCTGGATTGTAAGACTTGACTACCAGACCCTCGAGAAGCTTGGGACAACTGTAAGGATGGAAGCAAGATATTGGGAGGGAGAATGGCTTCCTTTCCATAGATGAGGGTGTAAGGGGAAACCCCTAATGCATTCTTTGGAGTTAGTCTATCTGCTCATAAGGCATTTGGGAGAGCTATATGCCAGCTTCATTGATTTTCAATCACAGTCTTCTTGAGAATTTGGATGAGGTTTTTGTTTGAGGATTCAGCTAGTCCATTCCCTTGAGGGTAATAATTGGCTGAATAATGCAATTTAATTTCCCATTCATACACAAATTCATTTATCTTAAAATACGAGAAATAAGGAGCATTATCAAAAACTAGGGAAATTGGAACCCCAAACCTGGTTATGATGTTTTCTTTCAAGAAGCTGATGATTGCATCTTCATTGATCTTGCGCAATGGGGTAGCCTCCGTCCATCTGGTGAAGTAGTCGGTGGCCGTCAGGATGTATCGATGTTGTAGAGAAGAATTTGGGTTTATCTCTCCAATGACATCTATACCCCATTGTTCAAAAGGTTCTGAGATAATAACCAACTGCAAAGGTCCTGTTGCCTTAGGTAATTTCCTAGCACTTCTTTGGCATATATCACAGTTCCGTGCATAAGCATGAGTATCTCGGAATAAAGTGGGCCAATAATATCCAGCTCTGAGTATTTTGTGAGTTGTTGTCTCCCCTGAATAATGTCCACTAGCAGGACCATCATGTATCTCTTTTACAACTTTGCTTGCATCTCCCTTTTCTAGACATCCGAGGAGAATTCCATTGTAATTTTTTTTTTAAAGTATTCCATCAATGATTTGATAAGCTACTAATTTCAAACGGAGTACCCTTCTTTGCGTAGAGCTCCAGTGTTCTGGTAGATATCCCTGCTGCAAATAATTCACTAGATCCCTATACCATGATTGAGGAGCTGTGAAGATAGGACATACTTCAACTGAATTCAGCTCAGCTTCATTTTTCCAATGTTGCTCTTCATCATTCGGATTTTCTGTAAGCAATTTGCACAGGCCTTTTCCTTTGATGATAGTGGCCGGCTTAAATTCTAAGTCATATTCTTGAAGAGCTATGACCCAATTTCCCCTCCTTTCTCCTAATTCCTTTTGAACGAACAAGGATCTAACCATTGGGTGAGGAACTATAACTTTAGTTCTGTTCTTAAGAATATATGGTCTGAACTGTTTGACCGCTTTGAAGATGGCATACACATGTTTGTCGACCACAGGATAGTTCAGTTCAGCACCTTGCAGACCAGTGCGCATAAATGAGATTGGATATTCGTCTCCTAACTCTACCTTTTGCGTGAGCACTGCCACGAGAGAGTCATCCAAAGCAAAGGTATACAAGATAAAATCTTTGTCGAAATCTGGGCTTCTTAAGGAAGGAGCCTTAGCTATGGCTGCTTTAATGTCTCTGAATGCATCCTTTTCTAAGTCTGTCCACTTGAACTGTATGTTTTGCTTGACCATTTGCTGCAAAGGTTTAACAATTTGTGCGAAATCTGGAACAAACCTTCGGACAAAATTGATAGTGCCCATAAACGACTGCATGGATTTCTTGTTATGGGGCATTGGAATTTTATTGATAGCCTGTACTCTTTCTTGATCTATTGATACTCCTCTTTTGGAAATGATATGGCCCAGTAGTTTACCTTCAGGAACAGCAAACACACTCTTCTTGGGATTTAAAGAGATACCATATTTACGGTAACGATCAAAAATATGCTTCAAATGAACAACATGGTCTTCTCTTTTCTTCGAAAAAACCGTCACATCATCTAGATAGACAACGACACAATGACCTCCCAATCCTCGGAAGGCGATGTCCATTGCTCGCTGGAACGTAGCTCCTGCATTTATCAGGCCAAATGCCATTCTTCGGTATGCGAACGTTCCCCACTTAGTGCGGAAAGTAGTCTTAAGATGGTCTTCTTCAGCTACCAATACTTGATTGTAACCAGAGAAGCCATCAAGAAGGGAGAATAGTTCAGATCCTGACACCATCTAAAGAATTTGTTCCATTGAAGGGACCAGATAGTTGTCTTTATCTGAAGCTCTATTTAAATTTCTGAAATCAACACATAGTCTTATCTCTCCTGACTTCTTTCTCACGGGAACCAAGTTAGCCACCCACTCAAAATGCTGGACTTTAAATATTATTTTAGCATCCAGTAACTTCTTCAGTTCTTTTTGAATCAGAGGTTCAAGAGTAGGATGCATCCTTCTTAATTGCTGCTGAAATGGCTTGACACCTGCTTTCATTGGTATGACATGTTGAATAATGCGGATGTCATATGTTTTCATATCTTCATAAGTCCATGCAAAAACATCTTTATATTGTCAAAAAATCTTGATGAACTTATCTCTTTCTCCCGGTGAACAACATTTTCCAAGGTTAACAAATTTTGGTTCAGCCTCGGTGCCCAAATTAACTAATTCATGCTGCATTGATGAGCTATTGGTCTTGGTATTTGTTGGCCTTTTGAACTTGCTTTGAAGATCAAACAACATTTCAAGCGACCTCACCCCTTTGGGGATGAAATTGCCTTTAGCTGTCTCTTTCTTTTGTAAATCAGAATCGTGTTCTTCTTCATCTATCACAGCTTCTTGGAATATGTCTTCGTTTGTTAGAAAACTGATAATCTGTTCGTCATCATCAAAAACTCTGAAGTTTGTGATATTGTCAGGGACAAAAGGCTTGAAAACCAATTCAATTGAGAACTTGTTATTAGTCGGCACCAATCTAGAAGCGGAAGTTGCTAATAAATCAACTGCAGCATTTTGCAGTCTAGGAATAGATTTTATATTGAAAGCATCAAAATGCATAATTAAATCCCATACCTCAACCTGATAACCTTTCAAATGAGGTGAGAGACAGTGAATGGTATCTCTTACCTGTCTCACAACTATTTCTGAGTCACCATAAACCTTCACGTACTTAACATTTAAACCGATGGCTTTCTTCAATCCGTGGACTAAAGCTTCATATTCAGCAGTGTTATTAGTACAATCGAATTCTAATCTACAAGACAAGAAGTACTTGTTTCTTTCTGGATCCATCAGAACGCAACCGGCTCCGGATCCTTCCAAAGTTTTAGAACCATCAAAGTATAGTGTCCAAAAAAATCGCTTGATTCAGCTAAGTTAGTATCTTTATGATCTAAGTCAGTGACTAAACTAACTATATTACAGTCAATATCATCAAGTCCGAGAAAAATGAAGGAGATCGGACTGTTCATCTGATTCATGGCTAATAGTTTCAGACTAATAATTACCCGGATCAATTTCTAAGAAATAATTTCCCAAAACTGAGGATGAAAAGGCCACAGCTTCATTCTTTCCTTCTAGTTGAGTTACATTTTGTTTCATGTGTGGTTCTCTCAGAACTTTGATCTGATTCTATCTGTTTTGATATGGCAACCACAAATGGGACCAATCAGTTGCAAAGTAACCGTTCAACTTTGTAGACCAGTCCCAACTCAGGATCAAACCATAGGCTTTGGGAATGTCAACTACCATTATATCAATGAACTGACAAACTCTAGAATCTGCTGACAACCTAATGAGGACATCTTTCATTTCCCCGATAACTTTGACAGCAGTCCTATCTAACTGAATAATTTGGGCAGGAGATGGAATTGGTTGACTGTTAATTTTTTTACAGATAGATAGTGGCATAACATTCAAAGATGCTCCAGAATCTACCAGAAAATTGTGTACATTGTGATTGAAGATTTCAAAAGTTAAAAGGAACGGCAATGTCTGAGATTTAGATTTCCCGCCGATACTGGCCTCATTAATTTCAGGGTCTTCTTGAGTGTCCATTAATGGAGTGATGGGTTGGGATTTTAGAACATGCAACAACTTGTCTCGTTGTTGGGGCAGATTGCACATATCGAATATTGAAACATTTGCCTTTACTTTCTTTATATCTTCAATGATGTCATATCTCATATCACATTCTTTTATAATTCTAGTTTGATGGTCTATCTTATTCAGTGTGACCTCTGGTTGCTTGGTCATTGTTTGGTGAGCTTTAGGTTGTTGGGGAATGACTGTAATGTGCCTTTTAGGTGACTCTTTTGAAATTTTAGGTTTGGGAGTAGTCGATCTTGGAACTGGATCTACAATGGGACCTTCACTACGAGTAGTAATGTTTACAGCAGAAACTGGGCTTTCCACGGAATCACCTTCTACCAATTCGGTTAAAGGTACCCAATCCCATAGCACCATGGTAATGTCTGGGGATGGTTCCTCTATCTCAGGGCTTGGTTCCTCTGGAGGATTGTCTTGATTTGGAATCTGTGAATCCAGCATTTGGTTCATGACTAAACTCATAGAGTTAATCCATTGTGGGAAGCTCTTTTTCGAGTGTGGCTCTTGATGAAATGTGCAAAAATTTTCCATCCCTATTTCATTCATATTTAAAACAGGAGAAGTATTCATTGGTGTATGAGGTTGATCGTTATCTTCTCTCTTCTTGTAGAATGGTTTTAAAGGTTTCCTAGATGTACTAGCTGCTTTATCTTTCTCGAGATCTACAATTTTATTGGACAATTTCTGCATCATCTTAACTACGTTCTCCATGTCTACTGATGACTCTTCTTTATTCCTGGTGAGCATCAAGGTTTTTTTACTAGTTGTCGGTTTTGTCTATGCATCTAAGGCATGTTTGGCAATGATGTCTGCTTCTTCTTCCACCTTCCTAGCTTCTTCAAAATTTTCTATCAGGGTGGTTTTCTTAGACCTTTTGACGAACATTGCTATTGGCCCTTCAAGAGTTGTTGTATAATATTCAACCAAAGACTCTTTTGCTAGTTTATTTGCTTTGCTGAAATTATTCAAGAGTGTTGTGAACCTTTGGTTGAAGTCTTGAACCTTTTCTTTCTTTTCCATTCTCATGGACAATAATTCTTTCATGCGTGTAGCTACAGTCTTTTGATTTCCATAATTCTTTAATAAACATGTTTCAAATTCTTCCCAACTGGAAATTGAGCTAGATTGTAAGCTAAAATACCAAGAAGAAACTTTTGGCTCAAATGTGTATGGGAAAAGCCTACAAACTACATCTTCATGCTGAACATTTACAAGATTCAAGGCTAAATAAAAACTCGTGAGATGATCTTCCGCAGAAATAGCTTTTCCTGGGTCGAATTTAGGCAAGACTTTCTCTGGATTTTTAGGCAGATTGTGGAATGGCCCAGCTAGATTTAATGCTCCCCTCACTCTCCAAGCAGGCACATCCATGTTTCTATGTGGAGAATCAGGTGGAGAATTGCGTGGTGAATTAAGTGGAGTGTTCTTTGGAGTAACAAGTTCTCCAAGATTTTCTGGATCTAAAATATTTTTTGGGTCTTCCAGATCGATTTCTTTCAGGGGTTCTGCAATTTCTTCCAAAGTTAAATTTACAAGCTCTTCAAAGTTCTGCACAAGAATCGAATCACGGGTGTATTGTCGCTCTTTTCTGGGAGTACTTTTCCTAGGGAGAAAATTTACTGCGCTTAAAGCACCCAATTTCCTAACATAAGATCGTGTATGTCTTCTTAAATCTTCTATTTTGGCAAAAGGCACAGCATACAATACTTCTTGATGTTCAGAATCAGAGATGGGGTTTTCTTGATTGATTACTTCAAGATTTGGGATGTCTGAAATTCCTGTTTCAAGTGGGTTTTCAGTAACATTTTTGACAATGGGAGATTTAACTCTATCAGCCATGCACTTCAGGCCCTCCTTCTAGCGCCAAAAACTGTTGATTCCCCGAAGATCACAGCATCAAGAAGAAAGGGATTCTCTCCGGTAAACTATCCCAATTAGATTGCCCACCGTTTGGTATGAGGAATCCGTCCGGTTAGCAGTTTCGGCTACCGTTAGATTTGGATTTGTTTTCTTCTACACCGGTTATGGCCCGATCCACCGTTCTTTTTTTATTTTATTGTTAAGATGATATGCAAGTGCCTAAGTTAATTTAATCTAAATGCAGAACTTGAAACAAATCTGTATCTAAAACTGAAATAAATCTAACCTATCCCTGCAAGGAGCAAATTGTAAATATGAGCAATGTGCTGAAAGAAACATCTAAAGATCAACAGATAGCCATTAAATCATAAAGATACATCTACAGCAAGAGATTAAAGATATAAAAGATAGCTTTTAATCCATATGAAAGCATTCCATTACTCATTGAATAGAAACATCATTGCACAGAAAATAGTAAGATCACTCAATACATAGAAATAATTCAGAACAGTAAAGAAGGATCTCACAGTAAGATATGAATGTCACAAGAGTAAATCAGCATGCATCCAACACACATTTCCATGCAAAAGACGTCCTCTCCAGGCTCTTCTTAGGCAAAATTCATTTTCATGGAGCAAGTGCAAAATAATTCGTACAAGTTTAGAAAATTCTTTTTCCCCTGCCAAAAAGTCCTTTACACTATTCCCTAAGCTTCTATTTATATCTTTACAAAATCCTTCTAATGCTGCCACATGGCCTTTTACAAGTGTCCTTTACAGACTTTAACAAAAATAAACAATTCGTGGCCCTTTTCTCATGACAGAAAAGGACAGTTGTCCTTGTGACTCCACGCTCTAACCATAGGGACAAAAATAAGTAGACCAAAACAAAACAACATATTATGACTAGCGTGATTATCCTTGGGGTGGTGCTTCTACTGGGGGTGAGGTGCCTGTGCTGGCTGCTACAGCTGCTGCTGCCTTCTTCTCCTCTTCTGCAATATAACTGAACCATATACCAGTGTCTCTTACAACCACATTTACTGGCGAGGGGAGCAGGATCTTCTGTGAAGTCACATGCTTACCAATCTCTGCTTCAATACCCTGAATTTCTGCTATTGCTACCTGGTGGATCTCCTTGAGCATATGATTGTATACTGATGATAGCCCAATGTAATGATGAAGATCATCCATGGCCAACACATCAATCTTCTTTACATACTCTATTTGAATTCCCATCTCTTCCTTCAAGTCTGACAAACGTTGCTCTTTGCTTGGAAAATCAATCTTTTTTACTTTATGGGAAAATAAATGGAGGGACCCCAATATCTACAAAATTTTGGGGGCGATGTTGCTGCAACAACACAGCTCTCTTTTTATATTTAGCTGCTAAATCATCAAGGTAAACCTCAACGATATCCTTAATATCGTGGAATGCATATGACATAGCTCTTTGAAAAATAGTTCCGACGTTTTTAAGGCCGAATGGCATTTTCCGATATGCAAAAGTCCCCCAAGGGCATATAAAAGTTGTTTTGTGTTGGTCTTCCTTTTTTATTTGGATTTGGTTATAACCAAAGAAGCCATCCATGAATGAAAATATTTCATTCCCGGCACATTCATCGATGATCTGATCAATGAAGGGTGTGGCATAGTTATCCTTAGGACAAGCTAAGTTTAGATCTCTAAAATTGGTACAAACCCGGATAGTTCCTTGTTTTTTGTTAACTGGAATAGGATTGGATACCCAATTAGTCTAAGGAACAGGATAAATGAATCCATCGTTCAAGAGTTTTTCGACTTCTGCTTTAATGGCAGCTGATTTCTTAGGGTTCATTGGACGTAGTTTTTGCCGCACAGGTTTAACATTGGGATAAGTTTTGATCTCATTTTCTACGATGTTGGGATCGATGCCTGGCATTTCTGCATAAGACCATGCGAACACATCACGATACTTTTTAAATAAAGCAGTGTAAAATTTTATTTCTTCAGGAGAAAAATTCTCACCTATGTTGATGTGTTCAACAACGCCAGGTTTGATGGATATATCAATTTGGATGGTTTTCGAAATTTTCGCCAAATTACCTTCCGAACTCACATTGTGTATCTGGATAGGGCATTGGTATTTACTGATGTCATCATCAACGTAAAACCTCTTCGGCCAATTTCCTTCTGAACTCACATTGTGAATTTGGTCAGGGCATGGGTACTTGCTGATGTCATCATCGAAGTAAAAATTTTCAGGTTTAGCTTCTAATGAATCGATCTTAGGAAGAAATGAGGATTTGTGATGCATATCGTCCCAAGGTCGTTCTAATATATTCATAGCCTCTAAGATGGCTTCATCCGAAGAGAAAGTATGATCTAGGAGATCATGGTTACTTTGAGAGTTCAAGGCCCACAAGGTGAAGTATAGGGATCATACTCCTCCATCTTGGGAGGGTTTTGATCTGGTTCTACCGAAGCCATTTGAATAGATTGATAAGCAAGCTCTGTGGCAGAAAAGGGAACACTACTCTCCATTTCCTCATGGTGTGCAGAAGTATGTAGCTTGCCATCATTATTTTCATCTAAGGTGTTTTCTTTGGAGGTTCCAACCGATGAGGTGGAACCGACCTTCGAAATGGAATTAGAGAAAACTCTTAATGGAAAGTATACCTCCGATGTTATGGTGAAAATTGGAGCAGCGTTAGGGGTGAATATTGGTGGTGGAAGTGGAAAAGTTCCCAAAAGGGACGAGTCTTTAAACATTCCTACCCCAACATCTTGAATAACCGTCGTTGCATCCCCTACATAAGGTACATTCGAATGGATACCAGTTTCGGGTGAGCAGTAATCTAGTTGATCGATTGTAACAATATTCCCTTGGTGGGGGAACCGAATGACTCGGAATACGGAAGACACTATCGCCGTCATCTTGTGTATCCAACTGCGTCCCAATAGAAAATTGTAGTCTATGGGTGCATCCACTACCTCAACATCTACTTGAATTGTTTTGCCCCTGAGTTCTACTGGGCAAGCCAAGATAAGTCCATGAGGTGGGAATGAATGTCCATCAAATTCCTTGAGTATTGTGTGGGATGGTACTAAGGTGGGTGATCCCAAAGCTTTCCAACAAGCTAGTGACATGATGCAAGTGGAGGCTCCTTCATCCACAATGGTTCGAAAAATATTCTTCCATGTGAAGTTATTTTAATTTGGAAAGAAATTTGTGAGGGAAGCCTACATGTGGGCTGCTCTAAGTCAAATGTGATTAAATTGGTGTCTGATGGATCAATAGCACCGATGGCAGACAATAGTGCTTTCCACTGAGTGGGACAACTTTTCAACACCTCCAAGGCAGACATTGCACAAGGGGCTTGAGCTAAATCTTCAACCACATTGTAGTTTTGAGCAACTCGCGCATTGGGGTTGTGTGTTGTTTTGCGGAGGACCCCTTTTGGAGGTCGAGGCACCATGTCTATGGTTGGTTTTTCAATATTTAGAAAACCACTAGGCTGAGATCCAGTTGCTTTAGCATATTTTGAAGGTATGTCATAAGAACGGTCCCTAGTTTGGATATGAATGTTATATTCACCATTTGTGAAGATATTCGCGTTGGGTGGATTTCCCCCCTGTGGGGGGTTTGCCTGGTTCCCTCCTAATGGAGGTAGTGGTGCTGCAACAACCATCTATTATTGTTGGGGAAAGGGTTGAGTTAGGACAACAGGTTGTGGTTGTTTCCCTCCTCATTGTGCTAACATGCGATGAATATCATCCATATGAGGACAAAGATGAGTAGGATGATCCTCCTTGCAAATTTTGCAAGGATACCTGTTTTTCCTATTTTCCTGATTGCCTCCTGTAGGGTTATTCACCTTAGGTGCCTCTATTGTCCCAGGTTTTGCATTAAGTTTCTTCTTTTGCTTCTTCTTTTTTCCTTTTGCGTCCACAGTTTGAACCGTAAGGACTTTGGAAGTTTGGGCAGGAGTTGCAGCTTGCTGATTTGCCTAGCCAGTTGTGGGCTGCGGATTTTGAACTGACATTTGTCCCAATTGCTAGGCAATTTGTTCAATTTGGTTCACGGATCCAATCACACCATCAGTATGAGGTCCTTTTGGTGTCCTAGATGGATCAAACGCAAGTCTTACAGCATGGGGTATTAATTCATAAAGTATGCCCAATTGAGAATATACTAAATCCATATGGTGAGCACTCTGAATAAGTTTTTATTTAGTCATGGCTTCTGACATGGCTACATCTTTAGCAAGAGTAGGCAATAGTGATTTGATGAACCAATCTGCTAAGAATTGATCAGGGATTTCAGCTTTTATAATCCTTCTACGTCTCCTCCACTTGTGTATATGATCCAAGATGTGAGTAGCGGTGGATTGCCTAAGTGAAGTTAAAAGTTCGGTTCCCGTCTCATAGCGGATAGGTAATTGAAAATGTGTCAAAAATTCCATAGCTAAAGATGAAAATTCTGTGAATGTATTGCGGGGCAAATCAATGTACCATTTCGCAGCATTTCTGGTTAGGGTCCGCTGAAACAACCTCAACCTAGTACTATTGTCAACTAGGGAATTAGATGAACACCACAAATGGAATGTCATCACATGATTTGATGGATCTTCCCCTGGTTTTCCATCAAACTTGGGTATGTCTGAGGGTAGTTTGGTTGGTATGGTTGGCCACCCATTCAAATGTAGAACAGGGTCATTGGTCAGCCGGGATAAATCCGGTAGATTCAATGTTGCTAGAAATGGTGACTTGGATGATGTCGGAGCAAATGCTTGATATCCAGGTGAAGCTTGATGGCTCCACTGTTGTGGTCCTTGGGATGGAAAAGAATTCCAAGTAGGGTTACCTCCTTGCAGAGATTGCATCCAAAAAGTTGGGTTATTTCCTGAATATTGTCCATTCCATTGTGGGATAGGATGCATGTATAGATTTCCCCCTTGCGGAGGTGTGTTCCATTGAGGATGGATACTTGGTGGAACATTGCCACCCCACTATGGAATAGGATTAATGAGTGGATTTCCCCCTTGCGGGGGTATGTTCCATTGATATTGGTTACTTGTTGGAACATTACCACTCCATTACTGGTTGGGATTCATGGGTGGATTTCCCCCTTGCGGGGGTATGTTCCATTGAGATTGGTTACTTGGTGGAACATTACCACTCCCTTGAGTGTTTCCTTGGTTTGGATAAGCATTCCAAGGTTGATTTCCATCTTGCGGGGGTGGTGCCCAAGAAGACTGGGTACTTCCTGGAACTTTCCCACTCCATGGTGGAATGAATTTGGTGGATGGGTTGCTTCCGGGTGTGCTACCTATTGGGGGAATGGGATTGCCCCCAGGATTTGTGCTAGGAAAGTTTGGATAAAGGTTTCACGAGGCACTTCCACTAACTTGTGGAGTATTACCCCAATTAGCATTAGTGTTCCATGGTCCATTAAGTCCACTAGGGATGTTGAGATTCCAAAGTGAAGGATTCCCCCTAGGGTTAGGATTTGGAAAAATGTTTGGTATGCCAATAAGATTTTGGTTGACTCCTAAATTTTTTTGACCTTGGGTAGCCAAACCATATGGGAAACCCAAGTTTGGTAAGGCAGACCCTCCAGTAGGGATTCCTGCAGGTAAAGTGGATGTACTTCCGAGATTGGGACCCGAAACTGTACCAACTGGCACTGAAGTGCCAATTGAACTTATGGTCGAAGCAGGTAAACTAACTGGTGGAGTTGTGGTAGAATTCAAGTTGGAAATTTTACTACCTCCAGCAACCATTTGAGGTTGTGATGGTGTGGTCCCTGGTTCTCCTGATGAAGCCATAGGGACGTTGGGAGTATTGCTACCTCCAACATTTGTTTGATATGGTGCTGATGTTGTCCCTTGTGCTCTTGATGAGGCCATGGGATTAGATGTTGAATTTAGCATGTGTACCAAGTGTGCCACAAGAGGATTGAGGGTGTTCAAAGGTTCACTGATGTGGAGTACCATTGGGTCTGAAATATTTGTCAAAGGTGGATTTACGGGATTTGCAGTGTTGTCTTCTAATGTTTCAATTGAAATCGGAGCAAGAGGATCAACAATTTCTATGCTTTCCTAGGTAGGTGATGTTGTAGTATTTGTTTGATGTGTCTCTAATCTACTATTGATTATTGAAGTTAGAATTGTGTTGGTTTCAAAGTCAAATTGTCTTTTAATTTGTAGTCATCTCCGCAATGTAGCGGGGCCTTCAATTTCTGGTGACTCACCTCTATGCCACCGTGACTGGCAGGTCAGAAGATTAGCCACTTTGAATAATATTGATGAAAGGATGTGTTTAAAAAGTTTTTGAAAACAGAATCAAACAATCCTATGGATTTCTAGACTCAACAAAATAAAAAGTGTCCACACAGTAAAAATTCCCTAGAGATTTCAAGCAAGCAAACTTACTTTTCCAAAGAACCGAAGCTCAGTGAAAATTTGGATTGTAGGGCCTTCCGAAACTAGTAGCTGCTGAGGGATTTCATGTCCTCATACAATTTCTAGGAGCGAAGGTGTGAAAAATAAGACAATAAACTTTAATCGCCAGGGGTACAAGTTTTGGTTCCTGACCACTCACCCTCCCAAGGAGTAAAAGTTCCAAAGTCTGTCTCAGGTATTGGAAGTGTGTCCCACTTGTAACAGCCTATGTGGTATCCTAAGAATAGCCACTAAAGTTACCACTTCACAATCGACGGTCGGGAGGACAGTTGTAAGTCGAGGACAACTCTTATTACCAGAAACTCTAGAAATAGTGATGTCACCCCGAGGACTTGTCACTGAACATAGAATCCATTCGATAAGCTCATGTCCCACTAAATAAAAAAGAAGGGGGAACCACCCTTACTTATCCAGATTGACCTCATGCTTGACGCATGTTTCTGAAGCGCTTTCCCGACAAGCGTTTTTTGCGAATAATGGATTTACTTTCTTTAATCAATGCTAGTTTCAAAGTTTTGCAGCCCAGGAGTGTTAACTCTCCAAACCTAATCTAGGGCACTAACCTAATCTTGTTGGTGACATGAAAATCAAAAGTTTGTCAATTTTAGATTAAGCGCCAATTTTAACTGTAGTTTGCTTAGTTTCAGGAGTGGAAATGAAACTGATGGTGTTTCGACTCGAAAACAAAATGAACCACACAATGCAAAATGTTCACTGCTCTACCTTTCAATTCGATGAATATTCTAAATGAAGGAAGAGTGAGAGGTTCATGAGTCTCTCATTCATGCAAAATTTCTAGTAGATTCCTTATGTTCATGCATAGTTTTTTTCTGAAATATGGATAATAATCAATGTTTGATGATCAATGGAATCCAAACAGATATCTCAAATAAAAGTGAATCTAATTCTATTACACAGGGGATCCCTATTTCTCATTCACAAGATCGCAATAAGGCCCAAGTGAAGAGGATAAGCAGAGCCCTTTGATTAATGCTTTTGAATTAAATCCTAAACTGTTACACGTGAGAGCCAATTTCTCATTCACAAGATCGCCATAAGGCCCAAGTGAAGAGGATACGGTTGCTCGATATAAGATGCTTTGAAAGTCAACCCCTAAACTATTACACGCGAGATACACTTTCTCATTCACAAGATCATCATAAGATGCGAGTGAAGAGGATACGGTACCTCATACACAATATATGTCAAGAAAATGGAACACTAAAGGTGCAATCCTATCTAATTAAGTATGAAAATCATGAAATCATTCAAACTCTTAAAACAAAATGTAACTAATTAAAGTTTGTTTATGTTTTGTGGAAAGAAATTGCTCTCAGATTATCTTAACATGTGATGTTTAAAGTGATTTTATCAATTCAAATATGTGTGAATGGCACTTTAAATCCTACAATTCCAAGCATAACGCAATCTTAATGCATACTTCCCAAGCCTTGTAAAAATTTTGCAATTTTTTTTTTTTTTTTAATCAGAAATTAAAGATTTGAAAAAGGTTTCAATATTTTTGCAAAAAATTTCCTTATCAATCTAAAATTAAAGATTGTAACAAGCTTGAAAATATATATATATATATATATATATATATATATTGCATAATTTTTCCCTTTTAATTCTAAGATTAAAGATTTAAAATTTTTTTAAAAAATATTGCAAAATCTTTTTGTATTTTGTAACCTTAAAATGAAAGATTTCAAAGACTTCAAAAAAGAATTTTTGCCATTTGTTTTTTTTTTTTAACCTCAAATTAAAGACTTAAAAATTCAACCATTTTTGCAATTTTTCTTTTTACCTGCAAAATTAAAAGTTTCTAAAATATCAAACATAAAAAATAAAAAATAAAAAAATCTTTAAAATGAGTTTTGGGAAATAATTTCGAATGCAAACAAAAATTTTAAACTGAGTTTTTGGTGCTCAAATTTTACTAGATCATTTTTATTGAAGATTTTTTATTGTTGGTATAACGTTTGGGATTAGCACTGCGCTGAGGACAAAATACTCCTGAGTCAACTAGTGATCTATGATCTATGAAACTAGGATTAGCTTCTACAAACACATTCGTCGATTAGTGTCAAAGTTCACAAGGAACGGTAAACTAAGCATTAATACCTTGGTTACATGGCTCAGTCTCAAAATCCACGTCTTCCTATAGGTCCTTTGGCTTTGAATTTGTTGGCTTGGTTCCTCGTTTACACAACATGTTGTTGTATGAATGATTCTTCAACGCTGTCCGTTCCATCCATGGATGGCAGAGTTTGAAAAAAAAACGCAGATGTGTGATATTTCAAGATCCAGGCAAATTCGAGAGGCTGAGATCTAAATTCAGAACTTGGATTGCTCAGTAGATTCGAACTAATGATCAAATTTTAAAAGCAAAAGGCAGAGGGGATCATTACCATCTTTGTCAAGACTCACGCAGAGGTTTTAATAAATGGCGCAGAGTTTCACAGTGTCAAGATCATTGCAGGGTTCGAGTTGAACACGCCGAGGATTTGGAATGATGCATCATTCACGCAAGGGTGTCAATAGATAACACACCTTCACGCAGAGCTGGACAAAAACTCGCGTAGACAATCGAAAAGACTCACGCAGAGGTTTTAAGAAATGGCGCAGAGCTTTTAAATATCGGTGCGGAGTTCCAAGACGTAGATACTGAGATGCAAGAACGCATCTGACACAGGAAATGATAAACACTCAAAAGTTACTACCCAGCATTCATACCGACATGATGATTTGAAGAGCCAGAGCTTAAACCCACAGTTCAAGGCAGAAATTAAGGAATTCTTCAAAGTTTTTTGACAGAGTTTAATAGGAATCTTCAGCAGGGTTGTATTTAGATCTTTAAAGTTGCATTCACGCAGAGCTTTGAAGAGATCCTCAACGTTGAGTTCGTGGCAGGGTTGGGGTTTGTGACAGAGTTGAACGCCTCAATATTTAGTGTGAGGTTCGAAACTGTGACAGAGTTGAACCCTGTAGAAAGGTGCATTCAACGCATCCCACTCAAGTTTAAATGGCAGAGGTTAAAGAAAACACGTAGACTTCTAAAGAAATCACACTGCCATTCCTCACAAATCAAGAAATTCCAAATTCCAGAGCCTAAAGAACTCAAGAAACTTAGAACAAATCAAGAAACTCACATTCAACGCATCACATTCAGCGTGACAGATATGAAATCACCGTAGCAGGGTGAATTCCATGCATCTCATTCAAGTTTAAAAGATCTGAAAGCATGGTAGCAAGGTCTGAATAAAGACTTCTATGCATCATACATTGCTTCCCACTCCAACGTTGAATGCCAAATTTACAGAATTCTGCACAGTTTAAACTACGCGCAGCAATCTTCAAAGCTTTAAAGGACACACAAATTTCGAAAATCTACAAACTGTTAAGAGCGTGCAGAGAGCTTCAAATTCATATATCTTTGAAGTTTAAAGAAAATGTAGAGTGTAAAGATGCTCTATGATTCACGCAGAGACAGAGGTTTAATAAACACGTAGAATTATTTCCAAATGAATCCAACAATGCCAAAGAAACATGCAGAATTACTAAGATGGACAGTGCGACCAACTCTCAAACACCAAGAAATTCAAATCTGAGTGCAAATTGAGATAATTTGATGAATTAAAGATGTAGTTAGGATAATATTGAGTTGTTTAAGCTGAATCTTAAGTTTTGTTATGGATGTTTAGGCTACAAAGGAGCAGATCTGAAGGAAGAACACCCAAAAATTGAAGAAAATTCAGGAAAAATCAAGAAAATTCAAGAAAATTCAACAAGCTAGTATGGTCGCCAATCTGATAACAGTATTTAGTGCAGGGACTTGTCTACACTAGTTCTACTATCTTCCTAAGGAATGGTGAGTTCCTACGTCAGCAACTTGAAAATATTATTACAAATTTCCTAAAGATCTATATCTATTCATCAATCAAGATAAACAAACTTAAGATCTAAATCCATCCAAGAATTAAATTCATACAAGATAAACCAGATTTAAACTCATAGATGGTAGAAACTTGAATCCTTTCATATTAGAATAATGAAGAAATACATCCTTACCGATGATCTAGGTGAGAATCCTTCCTCCATTGCAAAATAGCTTCCCTTCCTTCACCCTTTCTTTTGAAGAATTTGAGCTCTTTCTCCTCCTTCAGAATCTTTCCAGCATTCCTTTGCTCTTCCTTTGTGTGTCTTTACCATGCCCCAAAGCCTTTCTTATATAGCATTGGGAAATGTGCCTTCGGTTTCTTTTTTGAGTGTGGGATAATCCATTTTAGATTATTTTAACTTGAAAACCCACTTTTCATAGTTTTTAGGATTTTTGCACCATTTAAAATGATTTTAAGCACAATTAATGCATTTTAATGCATTTCTCAAAGAGAATTCATCTCTGCATGAACTTGTGTCATGTCTTCCTGCTGTAGGTGCATGGTAAAAATGCGCTTCTTCCGTCACCTGACTAAGGGTGTTAATTTTATTGTTAACACCACCAGCAACAACAAATGGTTACTCACAATCCCCCGCAAGGGGGCAATCCGAACAACCCACCCCGTGGAGAAATGTCCGCAAACCGCGATGTTTTGATGATGAGTAACAAGGAAATCCATATATCCACTCGAGCAAGTACGTATGATACCCCTCCAAGTTCAAACAAAATAGAGGTAGCCCATGGCAAGACTTCTCCTGAAGATCCTATTATCACACCTCCCCCCAATGGTCATCTTCATATTGAGAGACCTGCCACTGACACGATGCTGTGCCCACCCAAGGGCACCATCCGAAAGGCGACATTTAACCCCAATGCACAAGAGACCCAAAATTACAATATTGTTGAGGACCTAGCTCAAGCACCATGTACGATGTCAACTCTTGAGGTTCTACAACACTGTCCCACACAGCGTAGGACCTTACTTTCAGCATTAGGGGCGGTGGATCCAGATACTTCTAATACGATCATGTTCAACTTGGAGTATTTTAAGCCTAGGATTTCCCACCAGTTAGCCTTCCATATCCAGACAAAGATCTGTGGTGACAACATTCATCGCAATGTCCTAGACGAGGGTGCTTCCACGTCAATCATGTCCTTGACTTGTTGGAGATCCATAGGCTCACCTGAGGTTACCCCTTCTCCTACTACTCTTAAAGCGTTTGACGGACATGGTTTTCAGCCATACGGACTCATTCCTTCAATTGGCGATAAACTAGGGGGCAAGACAGTATCTATACACATCGAAGTCATAGATGCGCCACTAGACTATAATATTCTACTCGGACGAAACTGGTTCTATGCCATGACCATCGTCGCATCCTCCGTCTTTCGACTAGTGCAATTTCCTCACCAAGGGAAAATTGTCACTATTGATCAATTGGATTTATAAAATCCGGATATTCATTCGAACTCCACCCACAATGTCCCATTGCTCGGTCAATCCCAGCACCGTTTTGAATATATTGGCATTGGTCTTATGAAAGACTCCTCCCTCATCGGGATATTTCTGGAACTTAGAGCCCCTGTCTTCGCCATAAACATGATATCATCAAGTGTCATTCCATCCAATGAACCTATTGATTCATGGGTGATATTGAGTCCTACAGAGCTTGAAACCTATGGTAGTTCCTTTCCATTAAATAGGAACCTCGTGACTTACCAGGCGATCCAGTCAGCCACAGATTGGGTCAATTCTGTTGTACATCCTACAGTGGCACGGCTCTCATATGAGGCTAGTCCATTGTTGCCATTTATCGATCCTCTCACACATATTTTTCCTTCTAACAAATCGATTATGGAGGTTATGTGCATCAATGAACCACCTTGGGAAGACCACCACCATCGGTCTTCTTTCCCAACTATCTAGGCGATCGATCAAGATACCAAATCCATTAGTTCACTTGAAATTGTCAACCCCAAGTTTCCCACTTCATTCGACAATATATTCTCCGAAGGAAACTTGGCCATAATCATGGCAACCACTCCTATTGACATTTTAGTGAAACCTGGTGTCATGGAAAACATTCACATAGGCAATACTTGCACTCCCACCGAGGTGGATTTCTATACTGGCTTATTCAAAGAGTTTCACGACGTGTTCGCTTGGAGTTATGAAGAGATGCCAGGAATAGACCCGTCAATCGTGGTCCACGAAATCCATGTTAGTTTTTCAGAAATTTCAATCTGATCTAGGATCTTAACTGAGATAATAACATGTACATCATATCTACAGCATATCAATCATGGACAGAATAATGCAAGCACACAAGAGACACAGAGTTTCTCCGAGGAAAACCAAGAAGGTGAAAAACCCCGCAACTTCCTCAGAGATAGATAGAGCAATGATACAACCCAAGTACAAGAGATAGTCCTCCTAGTAGCAGCTTCTACTCATCCACTAGTGCGACACTCTCCAATGAGTGTGTGAATGAGAAAGTGAATGATCAAATAGAGTGCCTCCGGCACTCTATTTATACATGACTTGACTTGCCTAATAACCTTTACTAGGTCGGCCTCAACTTAACCACATAGCATAATGCTGACAGGGCCGACCCCCAATAGGGTGGTCTAATAACTCTTTAACCCACATGACTTATTGAATTGACTTGCCTAATAACCTTTACTAGGTCGGCCTCAACTTAACCACATAGCATAATGCTGATAGGGCCGACCCCATCAAGGTGGTCTAATAACCCATCAAGTATAAGTTAAGAAACTTACAATATAAATGACGACACTTCCGTATATAGGAATAATAACATCTCTATAGGAATACAATATACATGTGTGAAATACATTCCGAAGTTACAATTACATCAACACTCCCTCTTAACTAGGAAGGTATTTCTCAAAAGATCTACTAGCACAAGTCTTCTTCTCTGGATCATCATTATCGAATCATTGTCATCATCACTGCTGCTGCTATCTCAATCAATCTCCAATCTACTCGTCATAGGAATTTCTACAGAGCCAACCCTTTTATATGTTGGATGTAGGCCCACCACCTGTAGGTCTTCATCATCACTAGCCATACTGTTGAATCCTCAGGACTTATTACGTGCATCACAAAACCTCGCAAGAGCATCCCAGGATCCTTTATGTGCCTAAGCAAGATCGGCAAGATCTCCCAGGGAAATATTATATGTGACCCCACCACAAAACCTCGAAAGAGCATCCCAGGACTGATTACGAGCGTACTGATCAACCTATCGGATGTCCCAGGGAAATATTACATGTGGTCATGGAAAAACCTCGAAAGAGCATCCCAGGACTGATTACGAGCATACTGCTCAACCTATCGGATCTCCCAGGGCCTTTTACATGCCACTGCACAACCTTTCCACGGCCACAGAGTATCATCCTGATACTCATGATCATCGTACACGAAGCAAAACCCAGATGCACATCACACAACACTTACACTCACCGGCATGGGAAGACATACTTCAACCATCCATGAACGGCTCAGCACTTGTATCTGCGCCATGGGAAGACAAACTTCAACCATGCGAGAATGGCACAACACTTATATCGCAGCCATGGGAAGACACACTTCAACCATCCTCAAATGGCCCGAGCCCTTACATCTTCACCGTGGAAGAACACATCTACACATTGTGAAGAATGGCTTTAGCCCTTACATCTTTACCGTGGGAGAACACATCTACACCTTGTAAAGAATGGCTCTAGCCCTTACATCTTTACCGTGGGAGAACACATCTATACCTTGTAAAGAATGGCTCAGCAATTACATCACGACCATGGGAGAACACATCTACACCATGTCTAAAAATCCTATGTGCATCTGTGAATTCGGAACTCATCATACATGATCAGCCTGATCATCATCACTGCATCGTTCTGATGCATGTCGTCCAGAGCATCGTCCTAATTCTCATCATCCATGATCAACCTAATCATCGTCACTGCATCGTCTTGATGCATGTCATTTGGATCAACATCTTGAAGCTCATCATCCATGATCATACAATGCATCCACCTTCTGCATACCAAGTATCTACCTGATACATATCATCATACATGATCCACCTTATACATACATAAATACATGATCCACCTGATCATACAATGTATCCACCTGATACATACAAAAATACATGATCCACCTAATCATACAATGTATCCACCTGATACATACATAAATACATGATCCACCTGATCATATCAAGCATCCAACATAATGCATATACAAATGTATGATCCAACAGATCATATCAAGCATCCAACATGATGCATATACAAATGTATCATCCAACTGATCATATCAAGCATCCAACATGATGCATATACATACACATGATCCAACTGATCATAACAAGCATCCAACATGATGCAAAGCAGTAACTGGAGCATCGTCTTGATGCTCATCATCCAGTGCTTACATCCACAGCCATGGGAAGGATCCTCCTCTCACCATGCTTGGAATGGCTCCTACAAATGTGTCCATCACTTCTTCCTCGAAGTGTCTTCAATCTGAAGAACACCAAGCCTCTCCCTGAAGTACTCGAACTTCACTCTAGCTAGTGGTTTTGTCAACACATTTGCAACCTGCTCATCCGTCGCAACATACAGGAGCTTCACTGCTCCTCTCTACACCATATCCCTTATATAGTGATATTTGATCTCTATGTGCTTCGACCTGTCGTGGAACACCGAGTTCTCTGACAGCTTCACACAACTCTAGTTGTCACAAAAATATACCAGTAGCCTCCAATGGGAGATCAAATAACTCAGACAGTAGCTTCTGAAGCCACACTACCTCACAACTAGTCGAACAAGCTGCAACATACTCTGCTTCGACTATACTCAGTGCTATGCAGGACTGCTTCCTGCTAAACCAAGAGATCACACTTGATCCCATACTGAAGCAGCATCCAAATGTGCTCTTCCTATCTGCAGCACTGCCTACCCAGTCCGAATCAACATAACCCTGCAGGTTAAACTTTTGATTCGCATCATACTTGAGCCCGTAGTCAACTGTACCCTTCAGGTACTTTAGAATATGCTTTGCAGCTATCAGGTGAACATGTCTTGGATCTATTCAATACTAGCTCAACGTGTTCACCGCAAAGCAGATGTCTAGTCTCGTATTCATCAGGTACATCAAGGACCCAATCATCTGATGATACATCGTGGCATCAACCGGATCATATGAAGCATCACATAAAAGCTTCAGGTTCGATGCCATAGGTGTGGCCATGGCCTTGCAGTCCATCATCCCAAACCTCTTCAAAATCTCTACTACATACTTCCCTTGTCCAAGGAAGATTCAATCTGCACTCTGCCACACCTCCATGCCTAGGAAATAGTGCATCATCCCCAAGTTCTTCATCTCGAACTCAGCAGCAAGCTTCCTCCTGGTATCGACAATCAACCCATCCTCACCTGTTACAAACAGGTCATCCACATACAAAAGTAGTATCACTGGATTTCCTTCCTCAAACTTGTAGTAAAGGTTGGAATCCGCTTTACTCTTGGTAAATCCCAAACTGGATAGAAAGCTGTCTATCCTACCATACCAATTCCTAGGAGCTTGCTTCAAGCCATACAAGGCTTTCTTCAACCCGAACACATATAAGTCTCTGTCATGTGTCTCAAAACCAAGTGGCTGCTCCACATACATTTCCTCTTCGACTACACCATTCAAGAAAGCTGTCTTGACATCCATCTGGTGTATCTTCCATTTCATCACTACAGCAGGGAAAGTACTGATCTATTGGAAGTGTATCTGGCCACAGGAGCAAAATTCTCTTCATAGTCAATCCCTCTTTCTGGGAGAAGCCACGAGCTACAACCCTCGCTTTGTATTTCTCTATGCTACCATCTGCAGCATGCTTGATCTTATAGATCCACTTGGAAGTCACAACAGACTTCCCTTCAATTCTTGGGACCACATCCCAAACATGATTGATTGGTACTTCTCGACCATGGAAACTTCAGATTCTTCAATATCTTCAATAGATAGTTTGAACTTTGTTGCTGGAACAAATGTTGTAGTCCTTCTTTTGTAGGTGATGATATACGATCTTTCCTACAAAGCAAGTTAAATTGCATGATTAGAAACATCTCATAGGTTTTTAGAACAAATTCTTACACATAAAGAAATATGTCATACAGTCATGCAATTATTTTAGCCAATGCTTCAATACAACATTTATCCATATCCTGTAACTTTCTAGATGCCTTCCAATCTCTACCAGAACATTGTTAAGAGTGTGCACAACTCCCAACATGTCAGCAAAGAGGTTACATTCTAGATAAGTAGCAATGGAATGTTGTAAAGTGCCATAGGCCACTTACCCATCACATGCATATTAGTAGTAAACTGTTCATTAATGCAATTATTCTAATATGCATAATACACACCCTTGTTGATGTATTTGTAACTTCGGAAGATATTCTTCTATGTATTACATTTGTACTTTATTGTATATCCCACAGAGATGTATTATTCCTCTGATTGGAAGTGTCATCATTTGTATTTGTAAGTGTCGTCATGTGCATCGACAAGTGTTGTCATTTGTATTGATGGGTTATTAGACCACCAGTGTGGGGTCGGCCCTAGTTAGCACATGTGGTTGGGTTATTAGGCTTGATTATCAAGTCAACCCCAGTGGATTATTGGCAGGTCAAGTCAGTGTATAAATAGAGAGGTTGTGTCTCTCATTTAGATCATTCACTCACTTCTCAAGCTCGCATAGCTAAGAGAGAAAGTGGCGCACTAGTGGAGGAGGAGGAGCATTGGCTAGAGACATCTTATTGGGTTTGATCATTGTGATCTTGTATTGTGGCTTATCTTATCTCTGAGGAATTTGCGGGGTTTTTCACCTTCTTGGTTTTCCCCAGGGAAACTCTATGTCTCTTGTGTGATTTGTTTTATGTCTATGATTGATATGTTGTAGAGATATGTTGTACATGTTATTCTCTTAGAGATCCTTATGATAATGGAATGAAATTATCGAAAATTTAACATGGTATCAGAGGTGACCTAAGAAGAAGGCACTATGCAGCTGCGGAAGCTAGGGATTCTTAATATTTTGGTTTCTCTTCACAGATCATCAAAGGAAGAAGGCTATATTGACTCTCCTTGGAAGGGCGCATCTTTCTATCGAGACAGAATTCAATTCTGACCATTTTCAGTTTTGACCCTAAAAATTAGGGTTTCCACAAAAATAGGAATTTCTAAAATCTGAGGACATAGCTGGAAGCTCCTTGGAAAAATCAAAGTTTAGAGATTTGGATCGAACTTTTTGGTTGGGTGAAGCTCTGGGAAACTCAAACCCTAATTCAGGGTCCTCCCTAGTGAATCTGGGAGATTGAAAAGCATTTATGAAGGGTGAAACTTTGCAGTTTTCAATTTTTGAGTATACCAGGATGATCATCTCATCAAGGCACATCTTTCTATCCTTTCAGAATTTTGAAATTCACATTTTGAATTTTTAGGGTTTCTTTGAAAAACCCTAATCCAGCTCCAGATCCAATTTTCAGCAAATCAAGTGGTAAGACCTAAATCTTTTCTATTTCCATTTGAAGTACTCTTTAAGATGTCTCACCACACCAAGCTTGAGGATAAGCTTGAAGGGGCTGATAAATTCCGAGCATGGAAGTATAGGATTGGGTTAATCCTAGAAGAGAATGAGTTGGACAACTACATAAAGGAAGAGGTTCCAGTTCCAGAAGAAGAAGAGGCTAAGACCTTACACAAGAAGAACCTGATCAAGGCTAAGAGAATCATTGCTAATTCTATAAAGGACCATCTCATACCCTATGTGTATTCCCTAAAGACACCTAAGGAGATGTTTGACTCCTTGACCAAGTTGTTTGAAGGAAAGAACATAAATCGGAAGATGACTCTGCGGAACCAATTGAAAGGGGTGAAGCTTCAGAATGGAGAGACCATTCAATCCTACATTTCTAAGGTCTCTCAAATCAAGGAACAACTTGAAGCTGTGGATGAAGTAGTGGAGAATGGTAAAATTGTAATGCCCACCTTGAATGGCCTACCTATGTCATGGGACTCCTTCATTCAAGGAATCTGTGCAAGAAGAAAATTGGTCTCCTTCAATAGACTATGGGAGGAGTGTTCTCAAGAAGAGGCCAGGCTTGTGGCTCGAGAAGAAAAGATGGGAAATGAAGATCAAGCTCTCACAGTACACACCAAGAATGGAAAGTTCAAGAGGAAGCATTCTCATCCCAAGAAACCTTCTCACCACTATAAAAATAGGAAACATCTAAGATGTTTTACATGTAATGAGAAGGGACACTTTGCCTCAGATTGTCCCAAGAACAAGAAGGACAACAACAACTACTTCAACAAGAAGAAGGAGGGCAATAAAATAAAATATCATGCTCATGCTGCTGAGGATGATGAACATCCCAAGAAGAAAGCTAGAGCAGAAAGTGATGACTCATCTAGTGAAGATGAATATGTTCTAATCTCTGCACTCACAGGTACTATCTCTCATGGATGTAATGATTGGCTTATTGATAGTTGGGCTTCTAAACACATGACTCGGTTTAAAGAATCTTTTGCAAATTTATCTGAACATGAGTCACCCCATAAGGTGAAACTTGGGGATGACTATCAATATCCTATCAAAGGAAGTGTTGAAGCCTCCTACATGCTAGACTCTGAGAAGTCTTTGAAAATGAAATAGGTTCTATATGTACCTAGACTCAAGAAGAATCTTCTCTCCATATCATCCTTGGATGCAAAAAGAATGAGAGTTGCATTTATGGATGGCCAATTACTCATGTGGCCAAAGGGTAAGACCATAGATGATGCAGTAGTGATTGGAGAGCAAGAGGGAGGATTGTACAAATTGAAAGGACAACCTGAAAATGCCATGGTACATGAGTCCATGGAGCCAAGTGAACTTTGGCATAGAAGGCTTGCACACATGCACTATAGAGCACTACCAATTGCAAGCAAATTTGTAGAAGGTCTTCCTGAAATCCAGCCAAAGCATGAAGGTGTTTGCAAAGGATGTGCAAAAGGTAAGAATACAAAGAAGGAATTTCCAAGCAGTGAAAAAAAAGCAAAAGGAATCTTGTAGATGATCCACTCCGATGTATGCATTCCAATGTCATCCAGTTCTCTGAGTGGGTATGTATACTATGTCTCTTTCATTGATGATTTCTCTAGGAAGACTTGGGTTTACTTCTTGAAGAACAAAGATGAAGTGTTTGATAAGTTCAAGGAATTCAAAGCCTTTATGGAAAATTAAACTAACAAGAAGATCAAGACATTCAGATCCGACAATGGCGGAGAATTCACTTCAGGTGATTTCAAGAAGCTATGCAGTGACTCAGGTATTAAGAGGGAGTTGACTACTCCTTACAATCCACAACAAAATGGAGTTGCAGAAAGGAAGAATAGAACTATCATGGAAGCAGCACGAGAAATGCTTCATGACCAAGATATTCCTATGCATCTATGGGCAGAAGCAGCTATGACAGCTGTATATGTGCAAAACAGAACACCTCACAAGATATTGGACAACAAGACACCAGAAGAGGTCTTCTCTGGTAAGAAACCTGAAGTCATTCATCTCAGAATATTTGGTTGTCCAGTATATACACATATTCCAAAGGAAAATAGGACTAAGTTAGATCCTTTAGGAAAGAAGGGCATCTTTGTGGGGTACAGTGAAAACTCGAAGGCTTACAGAATATACTTTCCAGGGTTCAAGAAGATTGATGTCAGCAGGGATGTAACATTCGATGAGGACTTAGCCTACATCAAATCAAGGAAGACACCTGTTGAAGATCATGAAGAACCAAAGGAATCCAGATTTCAAGATACCACTATGAATGAAGCAAGTCCAGAAGCAACCCGTGAAACTGAAGATCCACAAGAACCTATAGATCCACCCCATGAGAAGAACTCTCACAAGAGGAAACCTGCATGGGCTAGAGAGCTCATCCAAGATGTAGAAAGATATGGTATTCTAGAAGAGGAACACAGAGAAAGGAAAAGGACAAGGTCACACACTAGCTATGTTGCCTTGCTCTGTGACATTATGAACAAAGAACCTTCCAGTTATGAAGAGGCAGCGGAAATGAAAGAATGGAAGGATGCCATGGTCAAGGAATACCAATCGATCATGAAGAATGATGTTTGGGATGTGGTCCCAAGACCAGAAGGGAAGTATGTTGTGACTTCCAAGTGGATCTATAAGATCAAGCATGTTGCAGATGGTAGCATAGAGAAATACAAAGCGAGGTTTGTAGCTCGTGGCTTCTCCCGGAAAGAGGGAATAGATTATGAAGAAACTTTTTCTCCTGTATCCAGATACACTTCCATCAGAAGAGTACTTGCTCTGGCTGCAGTGATGAAATGGAAGATACACCATATGGATGTCAAGACAGCCTTCTTGAATGGTGTAGTCGAAGAGGAAGTGTATGTGGAGCAGCCACTTGGTTTTGAGACACATGACAGAGAGTCATATGTATGCCGGTTGAAGAAAGCCTTGTATGGCTTGAAGCAAGCTCCTAGGACTTGGTATGGTAGGATGGACAGTTTTCTATCCAATTTGGGCTTTACCAAGAGTAAAGAAGATTCCAACCTCTACAACAAGGTTGAGGAAGGCAATCCTGTGATACTACTCCTATATGTGGATGACCTGTTTGTTACAGGAGAGGATGGGTTGATTTCCGACACCAAGAGGACACTTGCAGCCGAGTTTTAGATGAAGGACTTGGGGATGATGCACTATTTTCTAGGCATGGAGGTGTGGCAGAGTGCAGATGGGGTATTCCTTTGACAAGGGAAGTATGTAGTTGAGATCCTAAAGAGGTTCGGGATGATGGACTGCAAGGCCATGGCCACACCTATGGCATCGAACCTAAAGCTTTTGTGTGATGCTTCATCTGAGCTGGTTGATGTCACGGTGTATCGTCAGATGATTGGGTCCTTGATGTACCTGACGAACACAAGACTAGATATTTGCTTTGCTATGAACACATTGATCCAGTTCCTGACAGAATCGAGAAGTGTTCACATGGTTGTTGTAAAGCATATTCTGAGGTACCTGAAGGGTACGGTTGATTATGGACTCAAGTATGATGCGAATCAAAATTTTAACCTAGAGGGTTATGTTGATTCAGATTGGGCAGGTAGTGCTACAGATAGGAAGAGCACTTCGGGGTGTTGCTTCAGTATGGGATCAGGTGTGATCTCTTGGTTTAGCAGGAAGCAGTCCTGTGTAGCACTAAGTACAGCCGAAGCAGAGTATGTTACAGCTTGTTCGGCCAGTTGTGAGGCAGTATGGCTGAGGAAGCTACTGTCTGAGTTATTTGATCTCCCGTTGGATGCTACTGGTATCTATTGTGACAACCAGAGTTGTGTGAAGCTATCTGATAACCCAGTGTTCCATGACAGGTCGAAGAAAATTGAGATCAAATATCACTATATCAAGGATATGGTGCAGAGAGGAGCAGTGAACATCTTGTATGTTGCGACGGATGAGCAGGTTGCAGATGTGTTGAGGAAACCACTAGCCAGAGTGAAGTTTGAGTACTTCAGAGGGAGGCTTGGTGTTCTTCAGATTGAAGATACTTCGAGGAAGAAGTGATGGGACACATTTGCAGGAGCCATTCCAAGCATGGTGAGAGGACGATCCTTCCCATGGCTATGGATGTAAGCACTGTGTGATGAGCATTAGGATGATGCTCTAGTTACTGCTCTGTATGATCAATTGGATCATGTATATGTATATGCATCGGTTGGATGCTCTGTATGATCAGGTGGATCATGTATTTGTGTATGTATCAGGTGGATACATTATACGATCAGGTGGATCATGTATGATGATATGTATTAGGTAGATACTTGGTATGCATCAGGTGGATGCATTGTATGATCAGGATGATCATGGATGAAGAGCTTCAGGATGTTGCTCCAAATGACATGCATCAGGACGATGCAGTGACGATGATCAGGATGATCATGTGTGATGAGTATCATGACGATACTCTGGATGACATGCATCAGGACGATGCAGTGACGATGATCAGGATGATCATGTGTGATGAGTATTAGGACGATACTCTGGATGATATGCATCAGGACGATGCTATGATGATGATAAGGATGATAATATGAGATGATATGCATCAGGTGGATACATTACATAATTAGTTAGATTATGTGTGATGAGTTTCGAAGACACAGATGCACATGAGATTTTCGGACATGGTTGTAGATGTTTTCTCCCATGGTTGCGATGTAATTGATGGGATTTTCTGACATGGTGGCAGATGTGTTCTCCCATGGTCGTGATGTAATTTTCGGATCCATTCGAGCATGGTTGTAGATGTGTTCTCCCATGGCTACGATATAAGTGTTGGGGCCATTCGAGCATGGTTGTAGATGTGTTCTCCCTGTTAAATTTTCAGAATTCACTTCAATCTAATCTAGGATCTTGACTGAGAGAACAACATGTACTGCAAATCTACAGCATATCAATCATGGACACAATAATGCAAGCACACAAGAGACACAGAGTTTGCTTGGGGAAAACCATAAAGGTGAAAAACCCCAATAACTTCCTCAGAGATAGATAGAGCAATGATACAACCAGAATACAAGAGATATTCTTCTCCTAGCAGCAGAGCCTCCTCCTCCACAAGTGTGCCACTCTCCCAAGTGTGAGTGAGAGAATAATAGAATGATGAAATAGAGTGCCTCCCGCACTCTATTTATACTTGACTTGAATTTCCTAATAACCTTTACTAGGTCGGCCTTAACTTAACCACATAACATAATGCTGACTGGGCCGACACCTAATAGGGTGGTCTAATAACTCTTCAACCCACATGACTTATACAGGGCGGACCCCAACAAGGTGGTCTAATAACCCATCAAGTATAAGTTACGACACTTACAATATAAATGACGACACTTCCGTATAGAGGAATAATAACATCTCTATAGGAATACAAACACTTCCATATAGAGGAATAATACCATCTCTATAGGAGTACAATATACATATATGAAATACATTCAGAAGTTACATATACATCAACACTCCCTCTTAACTAGGAAGGTATTTCTCAACACAGGTCTTCTAGCACAAGTCTTCTTCTCTGGATCATCGTCACTGGATAATCGTCATCGAGTCATCATCATCGTCACTGCTGCTGCTATCTCAATCAAACTCTGAATCTACTCATCATAGGAAGTTCTATAGATCCAGTCCTTTTTCATACTGGATGTAGGCCCGCCACCTGCAGGTCTTCATCATCACTGGCCATACTGTGGAATCCTCGGGACTTATTACGTGCGTCACAAAACCTGGCTGCAGCATCCCAGGCTATTACGAGCACACAGCTCTACCTGTCAGATATCCCAGGAGCGCATTACATGTGACCCATCACAAAACCTGGCTTAAGCATCCCAGGCTGTTACGAGCACACAGCTCTACCTGTCAGATCTCCCAGGAGCACATTACATGTGATCTCACCACAAAACTTGGCTGAAGCATCCCAGGCTGTTACGAGCACACAACTCTACCTGTCGGATCTCCCAGGAGCACATTACATGTGGCCCACCACAAAACCTAGATGAAGCATCTGAGGCCTTTTTCATCCTGTCCAGATCTCCAAGGATCAAATTACATGTGGTCATGGCAAAACCTGGCTGAAGCATCTGAGGCCTTTTTCATCCTGTCCAGATCTCCCAGGAGCAAATTACATGCCATAGGACAAAACCTCGCAAGAGCATCTCAGGATGTTACGGGTACACAACTCTGACCTAAAGATCTCCCAGGGCACAAATTACATGTCCTCCCAGAGAAATGTCTCGAAAGAGCATCCCAGGCTATTACGGGTACACAACTCTGACCTATACGATCTCCCAGACATGCTCATCTTCACAACCTGATCCACGGCCACAAAGTATCATCCTGATTCTCACCATACATCATCCTGATGTACACATGATCATCCTGATCATCATCACTGCATCGTCCTGATGCATGTCATCTGGAGAAGCTCATCATCCACGATCATCCTGATCATACAATGCATACCAAGTATCTACCTGATACATATCATCATACATGATCTACCTAATCATACAATGTATCCACCTGATACATACATAGATACATGATCCACACAATGTATCCACCTGATACATATCAACTTACATGATCTCAGTATCCACCTGATACATATACAGATACATGGTCCAAGCATCCAACATGATGCATATACAAAATACATACAAATGATCCAACTGATCATATCCAGCATCCAACATGATCCATACATACATAAATGATTCAACTGATCATATCCAACATCCAACATGATGCATATATATATAAATGATCCAACTGCTCATAACAAGCATCCAACATGATGCATATACATATACAGAGTAGTAACTGGAGAATCGTCCTGATGCTCATCATCCATGATCCTCCTGATCATCATAGCATCGTCCTGTTCAGATCATCTCATCATCCACGAAGCACAGCCCAGTTGCACATCATCCAACACTTACACCACTGACATGGGAGAACACATCTACCACCATTCGGGGAAGGCTCCAACCCTTACTTTTTCACCATGGGAGAACACATCTACCACCATGTGAAAAATGGCTCAGCAATTACATCACGACCAAGGGAGAACACATCAACCATATCAGAAAAGCTCATGTGCATCTACATCTTCCAAACCCATCACTTCCCTTTGGAAGGAACCTCGATCTGAAGTGCACCAAGCCTCTCTCTGAAGTACTCAAACTGCACTCTGGCCAACGGCTGGGTCAATACATCTGCAACCTGCTCATCCGTCGCAACATACTCTGCTTTGGCTGTACTTAGTGCTACGCAGGACTGCTTCCTATTAAACTAAGAGATCACACCTGATCCCTATCTGCAGCACTGCCTGCCCAATCTGAATCAACATAACCCTGCAGGTTAAACTTTTGATTCGCATCATACTTGAGCCCATAATCAATTGTACCCTTCAGGTACCTCAGAACATGCTTTACAACAACCAGGTGAACACTCCTCGGATCCGTCAGGAACTGGCTCAATGTGTTCACCGCAAAGCAAATATTTGGTCTCATGTTCGTCAGGTACATCAAGGACCCAATCATCTGACGATACATAGTGATATCAACTGGCTCAGATGAAGCATCACACAAAAGCTTCAAGTTCGATTCCATAGGTGTGGCCATATCCTTGCAGTCCATCATCCCGAATCTCTTCAGGATATCTACTGTGTACTTCCCTTGACCAAGGAAGATCCCACCTGCACTCTGCCACACCTCCATACCTAGGAAATAATGCATCATTCCCAAATATTTCATATCGAACTTGGAAGCAAGCTTCCTCTTAGTATCTGTAATCAATCTGTCATCTCCTGTTACAAATAAGTCATCCACATATAGGAGTAGAATCACAGGATTCCCTTCCTCAACCTTGTAGTAAAGGTTGGAATCCGCTTTACTCTTGGTAAAGCCCAAACTAGATAGGAAACTTTCCATCCTACCATACCAAGTTCTGGGAGCTTGCTTCAAGCCATACAAGCCTTTCTTCAATATGCACACATATGACTCCCTGTCATGTATTTCGAAACCGAGTGGCTGCTCCACATATACTTCCTTGACTACACCATTCAAGAAATCTCTCTTGAAATCTATCTAGTGTATCTTCTACTTCATCACCCGCTTTGTATTTTTCTATGCTTCCATCTGCAGCATGCTTGATCTTGTAGATCCACTTGGAAGTCACTACAGACTCCCCTTCAGGACTTGGGACTGCATCCCAAGCATCTTCATGATCAACTGATACTCCTCGATCATGGCACTCTTCCCAAATCCTGGGAACTTCAATATCTTCAATATTTTCAATAGATAACTTTGTAGCTGAACAAATGTTGTAGTCCTTCTTTTGTAGGTGATGGTATACGATCTTTCCTACACAACAAGTTAAATTGCATGATTAGAAAACATCTTATAGTTTTCAGAACAAATTCTTACACATAAAGAAATATGTCATACAGTCATGCAATTGTCTTACCAATGCTTCAATACAACATTTATCCATATTTCGTAACTTTCTATATGCCTTCCAATCTCTACCAGAACATTGTTAAGAGTGTGCACAACTCCTAACATGTCAACAAAGAGGTTTCATTCTAGATAAGTAGCAATGGAATGTTGTACAGTGCCATAGGCCACTTACCCATGTATATTAGTAGTATACTGTTCATCAATGCAACTATGCATAATACACAACCTAATTCTAGGAACATAAGCATATACATCATTGAATAACATTATGTAAGAAATGACAATTCAAATACTTATCTTTGTTTGGTTGCTGGGTGGACTCCCTCTGAATCTTTGCAACTCCATTCTGATGTGGATTGTGAGAAGTGGTCAACTCCCTCTGAATATCTGCATCCTTGCAGAAACTACTTGTTGGCCTGATTTTCTGAATCCAGGCCAATAAGGAGGTTTTGTCCACACAATCAGCTTAAAGCAGCGTCTGGTATGTTTGATTTAACAAAACCTCGCAGGTTATGGTCCTGCTACCAGCTAGTTTGTCTCTTAAGGAGAACTTAAAACCAGCAAAATCTAACCTATTCTAATGTTTATCCTACCTAAATATCTACAAATGTCCTAAGGTTGCTTTCGTAAGGAAAGACTTCAATTTTTTGGGAAATTTTCTAAATATGAAAACTTACTTATAGTATGCAGAATGATTTACAGTACTAAATCAATAATAAAATAAACTTTTAAACTAATTAACCTATCTATCCTATTAAACCCCTATCTCAGCTGAAAGCAAATTTACAGCTGAGAGCAAATTTAAGATTATATTAATTATTAATCAATAACAGAAAAACTGAAGCATGATCTAAACAAACATATTTAAATCATAACAAAGCCACTCTGCTATAATAGAAATGAAATCTAACCTGTAAACACACAGTTAATTTCAACTTCCTAAAATTGATTAATAATTAATGATCAAGATAGTTATTTGAATTTGAGATAATACTTATTTAAAGTCACTGTCAACATACAAGTGAGATTTTAAATAAGCAGAAAAGTATATCATTAAAACTTATGTTCATAGTAAACATACTAATAAACAAAACCATAATGAGATATTTACTCAAAACACTAACTTGAATTGATGAAGTGGAAAAAATGATTAAACATCAGTATGTCACAGCAATACTGAGTTAGTATATAAGCAGAAGACAACAAACTGAAATTTATGTATATATGTATAAATCCAAAAATGAAATACCAGTCACAGTATTTGTTGCAGATGTCCAGTATCATTCATATGAAAGCTTCAGCTTCAAGTATGATGTAATACTAGTAACAAAATATATTTCAAATGAGTTTTCTTCACCACTCCATCCTGCAGAGAGATACAACGAATCCTCAAAAGACAAAGCTCTTCATCTCCATCGATCTGCCCTGTCTGGCAGCAACATTTACAGAACAGAGAAAACAACACTTCCTTTGCTCTATCACGCGCCCCCTTCCTGGAAGTGTCTCTTCTTCTTTTTGCAACATAAAATTTACAAAAGGAAACAGAATTGAATATCATAAAATATCCTCTCTTCTGCTAAGAACCCCCCCCATCTGGAAGTCGAATCTCCATCCATTATATAGGTGATCAGGAAGATAACCATCTCCACATTTGATGTTTACAGCTGGTCGCAAAAAACGTTTCCTGGAAAAATCTGGTTGAAACAGGCCCGAAAATATCCTAGATCCTTCACAATTTCTGGAAACGGCCCGCGTTGAAAGGTAAATCAGCCCATTTGTGAAGTGGGTTTTTAATGGTTTTAGCTAATTCATCACGGTTTATCCGCAATCATTCGTGCAACAACCTGTCTTTTACTGGTGCGCGATTTGGTTTTTTAATCTTCTATTATATCTCCTTGTCAAACCTGCACATTAAACCATATATTAAATAGCACTGCAGATTATATAAAAATAAATATCAACTGAGAAGAGAAATGATAGTTCAAAGGAGAAGAAGAAATGATTTTAAATGGTAAAATAATAAATATTGATGAATCTCCCTTCTTCATTGATTCGTTGATCCTTGACTTCAACGATCTCCTCTTAACATGCCAATGGTTGGGCGAACCGTTCTGATCCGAGGCTTTCATGATCATATGCACAACAGAACTGCGATATTAAGATTTCACTTGGGTGATACAATATCTCCACCAAAACAAACATTGCCTTGGATTCTCCTCTCCTTCTGCGCATTTGTAGAACTGCACCAATAAAACTATCCATCTGCTGATCTAATAATAAGCATATCTCATGAATCACCATCGTATGTATTCGTGGCTGATCTTTCAACAAACATGTGACAGCTTTGTAAACTGGTGGCACAATCCTCTCATCGCTTTTAATGTGGCAAACTGTCTCGATTAAGAGACAACAATATTTCAAGGAGATATCATTGCATACTACAACAAACTCATTTCCCAATCCTCCACGTTGCGGTGCAGGTTCTATCTTCTCTATTCATGGCGATATTCCCTCTCTGAGCATTCTGTTTTATGAGACTACACTCTATATTTCCAAGTGGCATATTGACCAAGTTATCCATTGACGAGATAACTATGAGAAGTTTCTATTGATTCTGGCAACTTTGTGTCTTGCATGCACTGGGCGTCTAATTCTTTAAGTGATATCACCATGTAGCACAAACCTGTACCATTTAATGAGAGGATGTGGTTGTTTTCAAAATATTAATCGCCCATATGACACTTAAACCTTATGTTAGCCAAAACGATTCAAGAAATGAAAACGTTAAGTGGAAAAAGATATAAGCATAAATGCACATGATTCCAGAGTTAATTTCAAACGAATTCAATTCTATGACTTTATCCAAAAGCATATTATGGTGAGTAATAAAGTGAAGTATGAGATTCAATATGTTGCATAACATGATTAAGAACAAATATATCAAAAACATTTTTGATATATTATGTTTACCTTTTTCCAATGGTATGAATATATAAAATCTTAAACTTATTTTGTGATAGACTTGAAATATGTGTAATCAAAATGTAAATTTAATCTCTTATGAAAAATCGTATAATTTATAAATGAAGCAATACTTTGGAGAATTTATACGTAAAGATATGAATATTTTCATTCCAAGGATAAAATGAATATAATCTTCATTTAAGAATATTTTAATTAGAAAGTCATAAGAGTTGTGAATTCATTACACATCAAATTCAAATTAAGTAAATTGCACAATGCAATCATTTTGGATAAGTTTATGTAAGCTTTGTTGATTGTAAAGAAAATCAAAAGACCAACATGCATAGATCAATTTGAACCATCAGAGCTTCATTGTATTAAAAGCAAGCCAAAGAATGAGCAGTGTCAAGATCAAAGAAAAGATCAAAGGAAAAGAGCCATGAAATCACCTACAAAATCAAGAAAGCAAACCATAAGTTAAGTATTTACAAATTTTTAATGGGGTCCCTTTATTTTGTGCAAAAATTAAAGGGAGTTGTTGGGGTGCCAACAAATGGCGACATGCTGGGCGAACCAGTTATCTCTGTATGTTTACTAGAAGATTAAAAATATAGGGAAACAAAATCAAGGTTTTCTCGAAATATCAAACTTTCACACCACATGACATTCTCACATCACTAGCCTATATAGTAAAGTTTAAACTTAAAGTGCTGTCACACTCAAATGAATTATCATAACTATTATTCAAAGACTTCGTAAAGATGAATGATTTTAAAATATATGCATAGCAAATAAACTTTATCAAGAATGCCTTCTCAACAGTTAAGGATAATCGAATAACACTAGTATAAAGATATGACCTCCATATCTTAAGAAGATATCTGGATAAGTTCCCCATCCATTAAATATAAATAACTGAAAGATAAAATTTGTTTTTCTCTTGTTTTTTTTTTTGTTTTTTTTTTTAATTAATTTATATATATATATATATATATATATATATATATATATATATATATCTTTGATTCAAGACTACTATCCTGGCTTGGTAACCAGCTATTGATAGCATCATTCACGAGAACTGTCAGAGATAAACAAGCCGGCTCGTGATGAGACCTCCTGTCCCTTGATCTTATGACCAAGAGCCATCACCCTAGTGATCAGAAATGATGTTATCCCTGAGAGGGCTGATGATCATGATTAGGTCGGCTCGTAATGAGACCTCCTATCCTTCAATCAAAGTTTAGTTTAGTTTTAAAAAAAAAATTTCTAATGGATGAGAAACAAATCCAGATAATACCCCTATAATAACATGGAAGGCCTAAAGATGACTAATGCCATTGATTTATAAAGATTCTGAGAGAAAAGTTTCCCAACAAGTTGACTTGCCTAGCTAATGATATCATTCTCAAAATAAAGTCCAAGAATAATAATCATGAGTCCAACTGACTGATTAGCTAAGTTCATAAGAAATCTTTCAAGGCTAGGAATGATTCAATCACAGTAAGAACATTTGATATGGCAAGAAACTCCTTACAATGGTTTCCCTTAAAGATATTGGGTTGATTAGTAGAGAAACATATGAACACCGAGCAGTGTGCCATCAAAGTATTATTTATCTACAATGCTCCCTTAAAAACAAAGAAGAAAATCAAAAGCTTGAAAAATATTAAATTTACTACTGAAACCAATCAACCAAACAAAAATCACTAATAAAACACTCAAAAGATAGAATCCGATCAAATCCAAAATTCAACGAAAATGTATGTATTGAAATCCAAAAGAAAAATTTTAAAAAATTTATCGAAACTTTAACTGAGAGTCGAAGATGGTCAATAACCTCAAAAATCAAAATTCAAGATATGATTACTTTCTATATGATGAGCTATATAAAATAATGTAAAAATCATAAAATTAAGACATACGTAAGAAAGAACGACAAATCTCCTAAATGCCATATTAAAATTGACCACAATATAAAGATCTAAAAATAAATGTCAATATAAAATAAAAAATAGGAGACATAAATATGTATGTCGAAATGGTGATTTTCACAAAACGTATCATAAACTTATTATTGATGTAAAGTTTCTTAAAATATTTCTTCATTCTTTTGGGACTCACTTAATTAGTGAGAAGATTGAGTAAGTCGAATCCTTTTATTCATCATTATTTACAAAAGGAAAAATGAAAAATTTTAAGTTGTAAAGTTTCGTGGAAATAATTACAAAGTGAGCAAGATGTAACAATTACAACTCTTTATTTTGAAAAACAAAACTAAATAAAAAAACCTAAAAGAAAAATGGTCACAACAAAATCTTCTAAGATAATCAAAAGAAATAAAGAAGACTTGTAAGAAACCAATTATTTCAAAAAGCAAGATTTCAACTCAAAATCTAGTCAATATGTACAAGGTTGAGGTGATAAGAAATCCAATCATCTAGGTCTCAAAAGTGAAAACGAGAAGTAATCAAGTGAAACCAAACTCAATATTAATTTCCTTTGATGATTAAATTGATTTGTGCAAATCATTATTAATTTCATGTCACAACTTCACTAAGCATCATAATCGAATGAAAGAAAATTCTTAAATCGAAGATCAACATGTAATAATATTTTACAAGATTTAATTGATCTGAAATTATAAAATAATTTTCAATACCCTCAATTAGATTTATCTTAATTTGTGGTTGTGATAATATCAAAATAAGACCTTTCTTTAATTATAAATATGGTAAGTATTCATAGAAAAGCCCAAAATTATTAATTTTGAAAAAATGATCGATTTACAAAAATTTAGAGAAATATTCATCAAAACAATCTTTATGATGCTCTAGTTACTGCTCTGTATGATCAATTGGATCATGTATATGTATATGCATCGGTTGGATGCTCTGTATGATCAGGTGGATCATGTATTTGTGTATGTATCAGGTGGATACATTATACGATCAGGTGGATCATGTATGATGATATGTATTAGGTAGATACTTGGTATGCATCAGGTGGATGCATTGTATGATCAGGATGATCATGGATGAAGAGCTTCAGGATGTTGCTCCAAATGACATGCATCAGGACGATGCAGTGACGATGATCAGGATGATCATGTGTGATGAGTATCATGACGATACTCTGGATGACATGCATCAGGACGATGCAGTGACGATGATCAGGATGATCATGTGTGATGAGTATTAGGACGATACTCTGGATGATATGCATCAGGACGATGCTATGATGATGATAAGGATGATAATATGAGATGATATGCATCAGGTGGATACATTACATAATTAGTTAGATTATGTGTGATGAGTTTCGAAGACACAGATGCACATGAGATTTTCGGACATGGTTGTAGATGTTTTCTCCCATGGTTGCGATGTAATTGATGGGATTTTCTGACATGGTGGCAGATGTGTTCTCCCATGGTCGTGATGTAATTTTCGGATCCATTCGAGCATGGTTGTAGATGTGTTCTCCCATGGCTACGATATAAGTGTTGGGGCCATTCGAGCATGGTTGTAGATGTGTTCTCCCTGTTAAATTTTCAGAATTCACTTCAATCTAATCTAGGATCTTGACTGAGAGAACAACATGTACTGCAAATCTACAGCATATCAATCATGGACACAATAATGCAAGCACACAAGAGACACAGAGTTTGCTTGGGGAAAACCATAAAGGTGAAAAACCCCAATAACTTCCTCAGAGATAGATAGAGCAATGATACAACCAGAATACAAGAGATATTCTTCTCCTAGCAGCAGAGCCTCCTCCTCCACAAGTGTGCCACTCTCCCAAGTGTGAGTGAGAGAATAATAGAATGATGAAATAGAGTGCCTCCCGCACTCTATTTATACTTGACTTGAATTTCCTAATAACCTTTACTAGGTCGGCCTTAACTTAACCACATAACATAATGCTGACTGGGCCGACACCTAATAGGGTGGTCTAATAACTCTTCAACCCACATGACTTATACAGGGCGGACCCCAACAAGGTGGTCTAATAACCCATCAAGTATAAGTTACGACACTTACAATATAAATGACGACACTTCCGTATAGAGGAATAATAACATCTCTATAGGAATACAAACACTTCCATATAGAGGAATAATACCATCTCTATAGGAGTACAATATACATATATGAAATACATTCAGAAGTTACATATACATCAACACTCCCTCTTAACTAGGAAGGTATTTCTCAACACAGGTCTTCTAGCACAAGTCTTCTTCTCTGGATCATCGTCACTGGATAATCGTCATCGAGTCATCATCATCGTCACTGCTGCTGCTATCTCAATCAAACTCTGAATCTACTCATCATAGGAAGTTCTATAGATCCAGTCCTTTTTCATACTGGATGTAGGCCCGCCACCTGCAGGTCTTCATCATCACTGGCCATACTGTGGAATCCTCGGGACTTATTACGTGCGTCACAAAACCTGGCTGCAGCATCCCAGGCTATTACGAGCACACAGCTCTACCTGTCAGATATCCCAGGAGCGCATTACATGTGACCCATCACAAAACCTGGCTTAAGCATCCCAGGCTGTTACGAGCACACAGCTCTACCTGTCAGATCTCCCAGGAGCACATTACATGTGATCTCACCACAAAACTTGGCTGAAGCATCCCAGGCTGTTACGAGCACACAACTCTACCTGTCGGATCTCCCAGGAGCACATTACATGTGGCCCACCACAAAACCTAGATGAAGCATCTGAGGCCTTTTTCATCCTATCCAGATCTCCAAGGATCAAATTACATGTGGTCATGGCAAAACCTGGCTGAAGCATCTGAGGCCTTTTTCATCCTGTCCAGATCTCCCAGGAGCAAATTACATGCCATAGGACAAAACCTCGCAAGAGCATCTCAGGATGTTACGGGTACACAACTCTGACCTAAAGATCTCCCAGGGCACAAATTACATGTCCTCCCAGAGAAATGTCTCGAAAGAGCATCCCAGGCTATTACGGGTACACAACTCTGACCTATACGATCTCCCAGACATGCTCATCTTCACAACCTGATCCACGGCCACAAAGTATCATCCTGATTCTCACCATACATCATCCTGATGTACACATGATCATCCTGATCATCATCACTGCATCGTCCTGATGCATGTCATCTGGAGAAGCTCATCATCCACGATCATCCTGATCATACAATGCATACCAAGTATCTACCTGATACATATCATCATACATGATCTACCTAATCATACAATGTATCCACCTGATACATACATAGATACATGATCCACACAATGTATCCACCTGATACATATCAACTTACATGATCTCAGTATCCACCTGATACATATACAGATACATGGTCCAAGCATCCAACATGATGCATATACAAAATACATACAAATGATCCAACTGATCATATCCAGCATCCAACATGATCCATACATACATAAATGATTCAACTGATCATATCCAACATCCAACATGATGCATATATATATAAATGATCCAACTGCTCATAACAAGCATCCAACATGATGCATATACATATACAGAGTAGTAACTGGAGAATCGTCCTGATGCTCATCATCCATGATCCTCCTGATCATCATAGCATCGTCCTGTTCAGATCATCTCATCATCCACGAAGCACAGCCCAGTTGCACATCATCCAACACTTACACCACTGACATGGGAGAACACATCTACCACCATTCGGGGAAGGCTCCAACCCTTACTTTTTCACCATGGGAGAACACATCTACCACCATGTGAAAAATGGCTCAGCAATTACATCACGACCAAGGGAGAACACATCAACCATATCAGAAAAGCTCATGTGCATCTACATCTTCCAAACCCATCACTTCCCTTTGGAAGGAACCTCGATCTGAAGTGCACCAAGCCTCTCTCTGAAGTACTCAAACTGCACTCTGGCCAACGGCTGGGTCAATACATCTGCAACCTGCTCATCCGTCGCAACATACTCTGCTTTGGCTGTACTTAGTGCTACGCAGGACTGCTTCCTATTAAACTAAGAGATCACACCTGATCCCTATCTGCAGCACTGCCTGCCCAATCTGAATCAACATAACCCTGCAGGTTAAACTTTTGATTCGCATCATACTTGAGCCCATAATCAATTGTACCCTTCAGGTACCTCAGAACATGCTTTACAACAACCAGGTGAACACTCCTCGGATCCGTCAGGAACTGGCTCAATGTGTTCACCGCAAAGCAAATATTTGGTCTCATGTTCGTCAGGTACATCAAGGACCCAATCATCTGACGATACATAGTGATATCAACTGGCTCAGATGAAGCATCACACAAAAGCTTCAAGTTCGATTCCATAGGTGTGGCCATATCCTTGCAGTCCATCATCCCGAATCTCTTCAGGATATCTACTGTGTACTTCCCTTGACCAAGGAAGATCCCACCTGCACTCTGCCACACCTCCATACCTAGGAAATAATGCATCATTCCCAAATATTTCATATCGAACTTGGAAGCAAGCTTCCTCTTAGTATCTGTAATCAATCTGTCATCTCCTGTTACAAATAAGTCATCCACATATAGGAGTAGAATCACAGGATTCCCTTCCTCAACCTTGTAGTAAAGGTTGGAATCCGCTTTACTCTTGGTAAAGCCCAAACTAGATAGGAAACTTTCCATCCTACCATACCAAGTTCTGGGAGCTTGCTTCAAGCCATACAAGCCTTTCTTCAATATGCACACATATGACTCCCTGTCATGTATTTCGAAACCGAGTGGCTGCTCCACATATACTTCCTTGACTACACCATTCAAGAAATCTCTCTTGAAATCTATCTAGTGTATCTTCTACTTCATCACCCGCTTTGTATTTTTCTATGCTTCCATCTGCAGCATGCTTGATCTTGTAGATCCACTTGGAAGTCACTACAGACTCCCCTTCAGGACTTGGGACTGCATCCCAAGCATCTTCATGATCAACTGATACTCCTCGATCATGGCACTCTTCCCAAATCCTGGGAACTTCAATATCTTCAATATTTTCAATAGATAACTTTGTAGCTGAACAAATGTTGTAGTCCTTCTTTTGTAGGTGATGGTATACGATCTTTCCTACACAACAAGTTAAATTGCATGATTAGAAAACATCTTATAGTTTTCAGAACAAATTCTTACACATAAAGAAATATGTCATACAGTCATGCAATTGTCTTACCAATGCTTCAATACAACATTTATCCATATTTCGTAACTTTCTATATGCCTTCCAATCTCTACCAGAACATTGTTAAGAGTGTGCACAACTCCTAACATGTCAACAAAGAGGTTTCATTCTAGATAAGTAGCAATGGAATGTTGTACAGTGCCATAGGCCACTTACCCATGTATATTAGTAGTATACTGTTCATCAATGCAACTATGCATAATACACAACCTAATTCTAGGAACATAAGCATATACATCATTGAATAACATTATGTAAGAAATGACAATTCAAATACTTATCTTTGTTTGGTTGCTGGGTGGACTCCCTCTGAATCTTTGCAACTCCATTCTGATGTGGATTGTGAGAAGTGGTCAACTCCCTCTGAATATCTGCATCCTTGCAGAAACTACTTGTTGGCCTGATTTTCTGAATCCAGGCCAATAAGGAGGTTTTGTCCACACAATCAGCTTAAAGCAGCGTCTGGTATGTTTGATTTAACAAAACCTCGCAGGTTATGGTCCTGCTACCAGCTAGTTTGTCTCTTAAGGAGAACTTAAAACCAGCAAAATCTAACCTATTCTAATGTTTATCCTACCTAAATATCTACAAATGTCCTAAGGTTGCTTTCGTAAGGAAAGACTTCAATTTTTTGGGAAATTTTCTAAATATGAAAACTTACTTATAGTATGCAGAATGATTTACAGTACTAAATCAATAATAAAATAAACTTTTAAACTAATTAACCTATCTATCCTATTAAACCCCTATCTCAGCTGAAAGCAAATTTACAGCTGAGAGCAAATTTAAGATTATATTAATTATTAATCAATAACAGAAAAACTGAAGCATGATCTAAACAAACATATTTAAATCATAACAAAGCCACTCTGCTATAATAGAAATGAAATCTAACCTGTAAACACACAGTTAATTTCAACTTCCTAAAATTGATTAATAATTAATGATCAAGATAGTTATTTGAATTTGAGATAATACTTATTTAAAGTCACTGTCAACATACAAGTGAGATTTTAAATAAGCAGAAAAGTATATCATTAAAACTTATGTTCATAGTAAACATACTAATAAACAAAACCATAATGAGATATTTACTCAAAACACTAACTTGAATTGATGAAGTGGAAAAAATGATTAAACATCAGTATGTCACAGCAATACTGAGTTAGTATATAAGCAGAAGACAACAAACTGAAATTTATGTATATATGTATAAATCCAAAAATGAAATACCAGTCACAGTATTTGTTGCAGATGTCCAGTATCATTCATATGAAAGCTTCAGCTTCAAGTATGATGTAATACTAGTAACAAAATATATTTCAAATGAGTTTTCTTCACCACTCCATCCTGCAGAGAGATACAACGAATCCTCAAAAGACAAAGCTCTTCATCTCCATCGATCTGCCCTGTCTGGCAGCAACATTTACAGAACAGAGAAAACAACACTTCCTTTGCTCTATCACGCGCCCCCTTCCTGGAAGTGTCTCTTCTTCTTTTTGCAACATAAAATTTACAAAAGGAAACAGAATTGAATATCATAAAATATCCTCTCTTCTGCTAAGAACCCCCCCCATCTGGAAGTCGAATCTCCATCCATTATATAGGTGATCAGGAAGATAACCATCTCCACATTTGATGTTTACAGCTGGTCGCAAAAAACGTTTCCTGGAAAAATCTGGTTGAAACAGGCCCGAAAATATCCTAGATCCTTCACAATTTCTGGAAACGGCCCGCGTTGAAAGGTAAATCAGCCCATTTGTGAAGTGGGTTTTTAATGGTTTTAGCTAATTCATCACGGTTTATCCGCAATCATTCGTGCAACAACCTGTCTTTTACTGGTGCGCGATTTGGTTTTTTAATCTTCTATTATATCTCCTTGTCAAACCTGCACATTAAACCATATATTAAATAGCACTGCAGATTATATAAAAATAAATATCAACTGAGAAGAGAAATGATAGTTCAAAGGAGAAGAAGAAATGATTTTAAATGGTAAAATAATAAATATTGATGAATCTCCCTTCTTCATTGATTCGTTGATCCTTGACTTCAACGATCTCCTCTTAACATGCCAATGGTTGGGCGAACCGTTCTGATCCGAGGCTTTCATGATCATATGCACAACAGAACTGCGATATTAAGATTTCACTTGGGTGATACAATATCTCCACCAAAACAAACATTGCCTTGGATTCTCCTCTCCTTCTGCGCATTTGTAGAACTGCACCAATAAAACTATCCATCTGCTGATCTAATAATAAGCATATCTCATGAATCACCATCGTATGTATTCGTGGCTGATCTTTCAACAAACATGTGACAGCTTTGTAAACTGGTGGCACAATCCTCTCATCGCTTTTAATGTGGCAAACTGTCTCGATTAAGAGACAACAATATTTCAAGGAGATATCATTGCATACTACAACAAACTCATTTCCCAATCCTCCACGTTGCGGTGCAGGTTCTATCTTCTCTATTCATGGCGATATTCCCTCTCTGAGCATTCTGTTTTATGAGACTACACTCTATATTTCCAAGTGGCATATTGACCAAGTTATCCATTGACGAGATAACTATGAGAAGTTTCTATTGATTCTGGCAACTTTGTGTCTTGCATGCACTGGGCGTCTAATTCTTTAAGTGATATCACCATGTAGCACAAACCTGTACCATTTAATGAGAGGATGTGGTTGTTTTCAAAATATTAATCGCCCATATGACACTTAAACCTTATGTTAGCCAAAACGATTCAAGAAATGAAAACGTTAAGTGGAAAAAGATATAAGCATAAATGCACATGATTCCAGAGTTAATTTCAAACGAATTCAATTCTATGACTTTATCCAAAAGCATATTATGGTGAGTAATAAAGTGAAGTATGAGATTCAATATGTTGCATAACATGATTAAGAACAAATATATCAAAAACATTTTTGATATATTATGTTTACCTTTTTCCAATGGTATGAATATATAAAATCTTAAACTTATTTTGTGATAGACTTGAAATATGTGTAATCAAAATGTAAATTTAATCTCTTATGAAAAATCGTATAATTTATAAATGAAGCAATACTTTGGAGAATTTATACGTAAAGATATGAATATTTTCATTCCAAGGATAAAATGAATATAATCTTCATTTAAGAATATTTTAATTAGAAAGTCATAAGAGTTGTGAATTCATTACACATCAAATTCAAATTAAGTAAATTGCACAATGCAATCATTTTGGATAAGTTTATGTAAGCTTTGTTGATTGTAAAGAAAATCAAAAGACCAACATGCATAGATCAATTTGAACCATCAGAGCTTCATTGTATTAAAAGCAAGCCAAAGAATGAGCAGTGTCAAGATCAAAGAAAAGATCAAAGGAAAAGAGCCATGAAATCACCTACAAAATCAAGAAAGCAAACCATAAGTTAAGTATTTACAAATTTTTAATGGGGTCCCTTTATTTTGTGCAAAAATTAAAGGGAGTTGTTGGGGTGCCAACAAATGGCGACATGCTGGGCGAACCAGTTATCTCTGTATGTTTACTAGAAGATTAAAAATATAGGGAAACAAAATCAAGGTTTTCTCGAAATATCAAACTTTCACACCACATGACATTCTCACATCACTAGCCTATATAGTAAAGTTTAAACTTAAAGTGCTGTCACACTCAAATGAATTATCATAACTATTATTCAAAGACTTCGTAAAGATGAATGATTTTAAAATATATGCATAGCAAATAAACTTTATCAAGAATGCCTTCTCAACAGTTAAGGATAATCGAATAACACTAGTATAAAGATATGACCTCCATATCTTAAGAAGATATCTGGATAAGTTCCCCATCCATTAAATATAAATAACTGAAAGATAAAATTTGTTTTTCTCTTGTTTTTTTTTTTGTTTTTTTTTTTAATTAATTTATATATATATATATATATATATATATATATATATATATATATATCTTTGATTCAAGACTACTATCCTGGCTTGGTAACCAGCTATTGATAGCATCATTCACGAGAACTGTCAGAGATAAACAAGCCGGCTCGTGATGAGACCTCCTGTCCCTTGATCTTATGACCAAGAGCCATCACCCTAGTGATCAGAAATGATGTTATCCCTGAGAGGGCTGATGATCATGATTAGGTCGGCTCGTAATGAGACCTCCTATCCTTCAATCAAAGTTTAGTTTAGTTTTAAAAAAAAAATTTCTAATGGATGAGAAACAAATCCAGATAATACCCCTATAATAACATGGAAGGCCTAAAGATGACTAATGCCATTGATTTATAAAGATTCTGAGAGAAAAGTTTCCCAACAAGTTGACTTGCCTAGCTAATGATATCATTCTCAAAATAAAGTCCAAGAATAATAATCATGAGTCCAACTGACTGATTAGCTAAGTTCATAAGAAATCTTTCAAGGCTAGGAATGATTCAATCACAGTAAGAACATTTGATATGGCAAGAAACTCCTTACAATGGTTTCCCTTAAAGATATTGGGTTGATTAGTAGAGAAACATATGAACACCGAGCAGTGTGCCATCAAAGTATTATTTATCTACAATGCTCCCTTAAAAACAAAGAAGAAAATCAAAAGCTTGAAAAATATTAAATTTACTACTGAAACCAATCAACCAAACAAAAATCACTAATAAAACACTCAAAAGATAGAATCCGATCAAATCCAAAATTCAACGAAAATGTATGTATTGAAATCCAAAAGAAAAATTTTAAAAAATTTATCGAAACTTTAACTGAGAGTCGAAGATGGTCAATAACCTCAAAAATCAAAATTCAAGATATGATTACTTTCTATATGATGAGCTATATAAAATAATGTAAAAATCATAAAATTAAGACATACGTAAGAAAGAACGACAAATCTCCTAAATGCCATATTAAAATTGACCACAATATAAAGATCTAAAAATAAATGTCAATATAAAATAAAAAATAGGAGACATAAATATGTATGTCGAAATGGTGATTTTCACAAAACGTATCATAAACTTATTATTGATGTAAAGTTTCTTAAAATATTTCTTCATTCTTTTGGGACTCACTTAATTAGTGAGAAGATTGAGTAAGTCGAATCCTTTTATTCATCATTATTTACAAAAGGAAAAATGAAAAATTTTAAGTTGTAAAGTTTCGTGGAAATAATTACAAAGTGAGCAAGATGTAACAATTACAACTCTTTATTTTGAAAAACAAAACTAAATAAAAAAACCTAAAAGAAAAATGGTCACAACAAAATCTTCTAAGATAATCAAAAGAAATAAAGAAGACTTGTAAGAAACCAATTATTTCAAAAAGCAAGATTTCAACTCAAAATCTAGTCAATATGTACAAGGTTGAGGTGATAAGAAATCCAATCATCTAGGTCTCAAAAGTGAAAACGAGAAGTAATCAAGTGAAACCAAACTCAATATTAATTTCCTTTGATGATTAAATTGATTTGTGCAAATCATTATTAATTTCATGTCACAACTTCACTAAGCATCATAATCGAATGAAAGAAAATTCTTAAATCGAAGATCAACATGTAATAATATTTTACAAGATTTAATTGATCTGAAATTATAAAATAATTTTCAATACCCTCAATTAGATTTATCTTAATTTGTGGTTGTGATAATATCAAAATAAGACCTTTCTTTAATTATAAATATGGTAAGTATTCATAGAAAAGCCCAAAATTATTAATTTTGAAAAAATGATCGATTTACAAAAATTTAGAGAAATATTCATCAAAACAATCTTTATGAGCAAAATCAAGAATTGGCATGAATGATTTAGAAATTTCAGGGAGTTGATTTGACAAACTCATTCCAAGAGAAAATCAAAATTTGAATGATAAAAGAAATAATTATAAGGCTAGTCTACACCTTTAAATAAATTGATGAATGTCACTGTAATAATTTTAAATATATTCGAAAGGTATATAATTAATGACATCATCCCACAATCGTGTAAAATAACTTAATGATAGATTTATCATTACTTCATTATTGTAAATTTATGATTTCTCACAATTAATACCAAAATTCAAGGTTTATAAGTATACAAATGTTGAAAGGGAAATAAGATAAAGAACTCACTTCCCTGATGTAAGGCCATCTCGTATTCATGCATTCTCGATTGTATCATTTGCTTCAAAACGCTTTCTAACTTGTCAATCCAACCAAGTGTACCTGACTAAAAATTAAGTAGAGATCAATCTATCTTTAGCAGAAAAACTATTGAGCTGATTAATAAATATATACATTCTTATATTTACTACTATGTGTGAAATCAAAACTAAGAAGTAAAGAAAAAGAAAAGAAACTACTCTATCTTATTCCTAGTCTTATTTTATGTACAATAAAATCAAATATTCAATAAAGTCAAAAAGCCAATGAAGCCATTGAAGCATTTGTAATCCTGCAAAATAAAACATATCGAATATTAATAATATGAATTGAAATGCTTCATACTCAAAAATAGAAAGAATTAACTTAGAACTTATAATTACAAAAGAAAAAAGAAGACGACATGAAAATCTTTTAAAATATGACTCTTCCAACCATGCATAAACTGGATCATAAAAAGAAGATTGTAGGAGATCTAAAACTCGTGAAGATTCAATGGAATGTGTGATAGCAATTTCATTAGGATAGTAATCAAAAAGTGGCATGTCGAGATTATGATCAAAGGATCCAGGAGAAGTTAAAGTAGAGGATATATTTTGTAAAGAAGTATCATCATCATAAATTTGAAAATCAAATTTTGACACTACTTTAGAGTAAGCACTTTCCCTTTGAAATTCATGAGGTTTTGACGATTCGATTAATTTACAATTGAAAAGATTAGTATCGCCAACATTATAAGAAATGGTTTTATCTTCTAACTTAACTTCTTCAATATTATTGCATGCATGAGATTCATGAGCGATATTTATAAGATTATTTTCCTCGTCAATATCTTGAATAGAAATATTTTCCTCATTCTTATACGACATATCACTTTGCATAGGAACTGACCATAGTGTTTGTATATTAGTATCTGAACTTGAACTAAAATCAGTAAATAGATTTGGATATAAAACATGATAACTTTCCAAATGTTGAAAATTAGATGTTCCTGTTTGCAAAGGACAATCTTGATTAATTGACTCAAAAGAAAAATCATTATTCATATTTTGATTTGTTGATATATTTTGTAAAGGAATGAGACAATTTTGTTCAATTTGAGAGGAAGAAAATGCAAAATCATGATTTATGCTATGACCATTCAAAGATTCGGTTTCAAGTCCTAAAATCATCGACTCATTTTCAACTACAATCGCTTGAACAAGAGAATGATTTTTAAATGTAAGCGTCGAATTTAAATTCTTTTGTTCTTGAAATTGTATGTTAAAAGATCCTAAAATTTGTTGATGTTCAACAATTTTAGTGTTAGAATCTGGATCAATAAAATTAGACCTTGAATCAGTATTAACTGATGAAGTGATGCAACCATTAACATGCATATCATCAATTTGAAGCTTATCATGATTTGTTTGATCAGATAAAGTTGAAAGAGAATCAAGAGATAAAAATAAATCTGTTATTTCTTCTGCAGAAAATTGATCTTTCTCATGAAATCCAAAATGCATTGACATAAATCTTGAAAAGAAAGCACTAGTAGATTCACCTTTTTGTTTGCGAAGATTTCCAATCTCATACCTCAACGCTTGATAATTATAATCCTCATGCGCATCAATGAATAACTCCATAAAATGTTTCCATGAATGAATGGACTTAGCGGGTAACATTTCGAACCAGCCTCGAATTCTTCTTTTGAAAGTGACAGTAAAAAGCCTGCAAATCTTACTCTCACACATTATACGAAAATGGTTACAAATATCTGTAAATTTAGTGAGATGTTTCAAAGCAGTCATTTTACCTTCTCCATCAAAACTTAACCTTTGAAAGAGTTTTACTGCACTTTCAGAAATACCTCCAGCAGGCCCAGGCATGCTGAAAGCATGTTCTAAAACAGTAATATGAGCCATTTTTAAAATAGATAAAAATTTAAAAGAAATAGCTCAAAGGGCTTACTTGCCTATCTGCCCTCCTTCTAGCGCCATTTGTTGGCCTGATTTTCTGAATCCAGGCCAATAAGGAGGTTTTGTACACACAATCAGCTTAAAGCAGCGTCTGGTATGTTTGATTTAACAAAACCTCGCAGGTTATGGTCCTGCTACCAGCTAGTTTGTCTCTTAAGGAGAACTTAAAACCAGCAAAATCTAACCTATTCTAATGTTTATCCTACCTAAATATCTACAAATGTCCTAAGGTTGCTTTCGTAAGGAAAGACTTCGATTTTTTGGGAAATTTTCTAAATATGAAAACTTACTTATAGTATGCAGAATGATTTACAATACTAAATCAATAATAAAATAAACTTTTAAACTAATTAACCTATCTATCCTATTAAACCCCTATCTCAGCTGAAAGCAAATTTACAGCTGAGAGCAAATTTAAGATTATATTAATTATTAATCAATAACAGAAAAACTGAAGCATGATCTAAACAAACATATTTAAATCATAACAAAGCCACTCTGCTATAATAGAAATGAAATCTAACCTGTAAACACACAGTTAATTTCAACTTCCTAAAATTGATTAATAATTAATGATCAAGATAGTTATTTGAATTTGAGATAATACTTATTTAAAGTCACTGTCAACATACAAGTGAGATTTTAAATAAGCAGAAAAGTATATCATTAAAACTTATGTTCATAGTAAACATACTAATAAACAAAACCATAATGAGATATTTACTCAAAACACTAACTTGAATTGATGAAGTGGAAAAAATGATTAAACATCAGTATGTCACAGCAAAACTGAGTTAGTATATAAGCAGAAGACAACAAACTGAAATATATGTATATATGTATAAATCCAAAAATGAAATACCAGTCACAGTATTTGTTGCAGATGTCCAGTATCATTCATATGAAAGCTTCAGCTTCAAGTATGATGTAATACTAGTAACAAAATATATTTCAAATGAGTTTTCTTCACCACTCCATCCTGCAGAGAGATACAACGAATCCTCAAAAGACAAAGATCTTCATCTCCATCGATCTGCCCTGTCTGGCAGCAACATTTACAGAACAGAGAAAACAACACTTCCCTTGCTCTGTCACGCGCCCCCTTCCTGGAAGTGTCTCTTCTTCTTTTTGCAACATAAAATTTACAAAAGGAAACAGAATTGAAGATCATAAAATATCCTCTCTTCTGCTAAGAACCCCCCCCATCTGGAAGTCGAATCTCCATCCATTATATAGGTGATCAGGAAGATAACCATCTCCACATTTGATGTTTACAGCTGGTCGCAAAAAACGTTTCCTGGAAAATTCTGGTTGAAACAGGCCCGAAAATATCCTAGATCCTTCACAATTTCTGGAAACGGCCCGCGTTGAAAGGTAAATCAGCCCATTTGTGAAGTGGGTTTTTAATGGTTTTAGCTAATTCATCACGGTTTATCCGCAATCATTCGTGCAAAAACCTGTCTTTTACTGGTGCGCGATTTGGTTTTTTAATCTTCTGTTATATCTCCTCGTCAAACCTGCACATTAAACCATATATTAAATAGCACTGCAGATTATATAAAAATAAATATAAACTGAGAAGAGAAATGATAGTTCAAAGGAGAAGAAGAAATGATTTTAAATGGTAAAATAATAAATATTGATTAATCTCCCTTCTTCATTGATTCGTTGATCCTTGACTTCAACGATCTCCTCTTAACATGCCAATGGTTGGGCGAACCGTTCTGATCCGAGGCTTTCATGATCATATGCACAACAGAACTGCGATATTAAGATTTCACTTGGGTGATACAATATCTCCACCAAAACAAACATTGCCTTGGATTCTCCTCTCCTTCTGCGCATTTGTAGAACTGCACCAATAAAACTATCCATCTGCTGATCTAATAATAAGCATATCTCATGAATCACCATCGTATGTATTCGTGGCTGATCTTTCAACAAACATGTGACAGCTTTGTAAACTGGTGGCACAATCCTCTCATCGCTTTTAATGTGGCAAACTGTCTCGATTAAGAGACAACAATATTTCAAGGAGATATCATTGCATACTACAACAAACTCATTTCCCAATCCTCCACGTTGCGGTGCAGGTTCTATCTTCTCTATTCATGGCGATATTCCCTCTCTGAGCATTCTGTTTTATGAGACTACACTCTATATTTCCAAGTGGCATATTGACCAAGTTATCCATTGACGAGATAACTATGAGAAGTTTCTATTGATTCTGGCAACTTTGTGTCTTGCATGCACTGGGCGTCTAATTCTTTAAGTGATATCACCATGTAGCACAAACCTGTACCATTTAATGAGAGGATGTGGTTGTTTTCAAAATATTAATCGCCCATATGACACTTAAACCTTATGTTAGCCAAAACGATTCAAGAAATGAAAACGTTAAGTGGAAAAAGATATAAGCATAAATGCACATGATTCCAGAGTTAATTTCAAACGAATTCAATTCTATGACTTTATCCAAAAGCATATTATGGTGAGTAATAAAGTGAAGTATGAGATTCAATATGTTGCATAACATGATTAAGAACAAATATATCAAAAACATTTTTGATATATTATGTTTACCTTTTTCCAATGGTATGAATATATAAAATCTTAAACTTAGTTTGTGATAGACTTGAAATATGTGTAATCAAAATGTAAATTTAATCTCTTATGAAAAATCGTATAATTTATAAATGAAGCAATACTTTGGAGAATTTATACGTAAAGATATGAATATTTTCATTCCAAGGATAAAATGAATATAATCTTCATTTAAGAATATTTTAATTAGAAAGTCATAAGAGTTGTGAATTCATTACACATCAAATTCAAATTAAGTAAATTGCACAATGCAATCATTTTGGATAAGTTTATGTAAGCTTTGTTGATTGTAAAGAAAATCAAATGACCAACATGCATAGATCAATTTGAACCATCAGAGCTTCATTGTATTAAAAGCAAGCCAAAGAATGAGCAGTGTCAAGATCAAAGAAAAGATCAAAGGAAAAGAGCCATGAAATCACCTACAAAATCAAGAAAGCAAACCATAAGTTAAGTATTTACAAATTTTTAATGGGGTCCCTTTATTTTGTGCAAAAATTAAAGGGAGTTGTTGGGGTGCCAACACTACTGAAGTGTGCTCCTTTGCTTTCTTGCAGGAACAACTGGAGTGAGCTCCCTCTTGATCTTTGCTTCCTGGATTACCTGTCCTTGAACTCACATCCATCCTTAATCACTATGCATGCTTATTAGTATCATCATTGTGTTATCCTTGAGGTCTCATACATAACCACACATTTATTAGTATAATCTTAATACTATCAAAACACAATAATCTTAAACATGTATAGTCATGATCATTCACAGATAATAAACATTAGTATTCAAGGTTTCAGGGAAGTCTTCTTTTACTCATGCATATTCTTATTTGATCATAGGACTCTTCTGATTAGTTAAATCATCAATGCATAAACCCGTAATTACTCAAACCTATACCTTCATGATTCTTCTGGTTAGTCATATCATCAATTATGGTAAGAAACATAATATGCATACAGCCATGACTATTCAAACCTATGACTTCATGAATAATCATTATCAACAACACAACAGTATAAGATCCTAACACAAGGTAGGATTCTAGCTTGATATAGGAAAAACATACCTGGATTAGCATGCTAGCTAGTTATGTCTAACATACCTGCATAATGTCTTCTGGTTCTCTTCAGTGACTTGTGCTAGTAACCTGCATGTCTCATAAGTTAACCATTATAGAACCAAGTTATACATACCTCGTAAGTAGATTTTCTAAGTGATCCATGACAATGGATGAATCTTTGTCTTCATGTCATCATGATCATATGTTCTTGAACTAGAACATGATTTGTCTTTCTTGGTGTACCTTTCATGTTAGCGGACAACATAAACCTCATACAACACCATAATGCATTAGTACAATCATAAGTGTCAACACCCTAATGCATGCATTCATAATTTTGTTAAGGTGATACGACAAGTCTAAAATCAAGATTGTTCTAACCGTAGTAACATGAAGACAAACATATCATGAACAAATCTCGAGACATACCTGGATGATTCATACCTGTCGAGATTGTTTGTAATCTTCTTATGTAAGGCCTTAGCCTCATCTCCCTCTGAAATAGGAACTTCTTCACTTATGCAGGTGACCAATCCATCTTCTTCTAGGATTAACCCAATCCACTTGATTTGCAAGAACTAGACCTGGAGCTGGATTACGGTTTGTCAAAGAAACCCCAAAAATTCAAACTTTGAATTTCAAACTTCCGAAAGGATAGAAATATGCACCTTGATGAGCTGATAAAGTTGGTATATTCATAATTTGAAAACTGCAAAGTTTCACCCCTCGAAATTGCCTTTTAGATTTCTGGATTCACTGGGGAGGACCCTGAATTAGGGTTTGAGTTTCCTGGAGCTTCACCCAACCAAAAAGATTTGATTCAAAGCTCTAAGCTTCGATTTTTATGAGGATCTTCCAGCCGTGGTCATAGATTTCCAAAAATTCCAATTTTTGCAGAAGCCCTAATTTTCCATCTTTCCGATCAAAGTCTCGAACTGGGGTTTGATCAAGCCCGACCTTCTGCCAAACCAAAAAATCTGATCTTGGTCTCTAAATTTCGATTTTGATGAGTAGCATCCAGCCATGGTCTTCGATTACAAAAATTCAAACTTTCTCCGAAGCCCTAAATTCCGGAAGCCATGAATGAAGGTACTCAAAAATAATTCTGTTTTGACAGAAATATGTACCTGATTGTTTATGGTGTAACTCTGAACTTTTTGATCTACAGGGTCTGAACAATTTTCCTGAGATAGCCCGACCTGTTATATTTCCATCCCGACAGGTCTAACCTCAATTGGATTCTCTGAGAGAGAGTTATTCCAAGTGTCGCAACGTGACCATTTTATGGGATAATACAGGAGAGCGAACTGGTACAGTGTGCCATGTGTCACTGGTTCAACTTCGGCCTCTAAACAATTTTCCTGAGATAGTACAGTCTGTTTACTACCTGTCACTTTTTATGAAATTTCATTTGGAGCTTCCTATCCCTAGTTATGACCTTTTTCCCAAGGTCACCTGATTTTGACTCAGATCTGGAAGAGGCAGAAACCCTATATTGTACAGATCATAAATCATAAAGTACAATGAATTAGAGGTTTTCCTTTGGACACAATGTACATGGGGATCGGATATTCAACCTGTAAAATTTTCAGATCCAAAAACTTCACCAAAATGGATTTATAGCGAAAGTGCTACGATGACTGGTTTTTGCTATATCAAGCCCTAGCATCGTAAGTGCAACAAGTGTCATACATGCCATATCATGTTAGCATTTGATAGCTCGGTGGCACTCCTGCATCAGGTGCCTAGGTACAGGGGTCAATAACTTGAAGTCTCAGTTATATTCTTAAAGTGACTTTAGTAATGTGTTTTTTATTAAAGTACCTTTTTTATGTGACTTTGTGATTTTAAAGTGAGTTGTACTTTAATATGTTTTTAAAGTGACTTTAATTCATAAAGTGTACTTTTTAAATATTTAGGGTTAAGTGACTTTTCAAAAAGAAAAATTTGGTCTAAAGTTCACTTAGGAGATTTAAGTGAGTGAGAGATTAGATCCCAGCCATAGATCTCTTGGCCAAGATCTAATCTTGTCCGTTGAATTTGAAAAGTTATGAGAGAAACCCAAATAGGGTAAATAAAAACTTGAATGAGATTTCAGTTTGGTACACATTCCCAAGAGAGAGTCTTTGGAGGGTGGCTCGATTCCCAAGAAAGAGTCTTTGGAGGGTGGCTCGATTCCCAAGAGAGAGTCTTTGGAGGGTGGCTCGAATACCAAGGAGGAGCTTGGTGAGGAGTGTGAGAAACACACCTGCAAGAGAGAGTGAGAGATAGAGCTTGAAGGAGAAGAGGAGAAAGAGACAGCTTGAAGGGGCGCACTTCCCAAGGAGAGGCAGTACGCACTCCAAGACAGGTACAGCAGGAGGAGAAAGGGTCTACACGCATCCCAAGGTAGATTTCTGCAGCCATTTCATACAGCAGTTTCAGCACTAAAAATGAGGCAAGGTTGGCACGCATTTCAAGAGAGGAGACTGTTGTTGTTTTTGTTACTACAGTGCACAGAAATCGAGGAGATTCCTGTAGCAGCCACTATGGGCATTTGACTCAAAAATAGAGAATTTCCAGCATGGAAATCGAGGCAGTACAGAGCTGTGGTTACTGCTGGACTTCGCCGTACAGCTGCTGAGATAGTGGAAACCTGTTGGCACAAATTTCGAGGTGTCTGGAAGGACTGTGGGAGATAAGTACAGTGATATTTTACTGCTGAAAATGACTGCTGTAAATTCTAAGAATTTTTCCTTCATGAGCTAATAAAAATCTCTCTTGTGAACTGGTTTTCCCCAAGGGTTGGGGGGGTTTTTCCAGGGTCAAATTTGACCAAAATTCCTGTGTTGAACACTTTTTTACAGTCTGCTGATTTTGAGTTTTTTTTTTTCCGCTGCAAATTTTACTTAGTTACAGTATATCAGCTTGCAGAAACATGAAATTTACATGCATGTGATATGTGTTTTGTTTTATGAGGATTGAAGACTGATATCATATTTGTGCTAAGTGTTTGGGCTGAGTTCAAGCTCAGATTTTAACATATCATGCCTTCTTTCAGGCTAGCTCTGATACCATGTTAAATTTTCAGAATTTACTTCAATCTGATCTAGGATCTTAACTGAAAGAACAACATGTACAGAAAATCTACAGCATATCAATCATGGACACAATAATGCAAGCACACAAGAGACACAGAGTTTACTTTGGGAAAACCATAAAGGTGAAAAACCCCAATAACTTCCTTAGAGATAGATAGAGCAATGATACAACCAGAATACAAGAGATAGGCTTCTCCTAGCAGCAGAGCCTCCTCCTCCACAAGTGCGCCACTCTCCCAAGTGTGAGTGAGAGAATAGAATGATGAAATAGAGTGCCTCCCGCACTCTATTTATACTTGACTTGACTTTCCTAATAACCTTTACTAGGTCGGCCTTAACTTAACAACATAACATAATGTTGATTGGGCCGACACCCAATAGGGTGGTCTAATAACCCTTCGACCCACATGACTTATACAGGGCCGACCCCAACAAGGTGGTCTAATAACACATCAAGTATAAGTTACGACACTTACAATATAAATGACGACACTTCCGTATAGAGGAATAATAACATCTCTATAGGAATACAAACACTTCCGTATAGAGGAATAATACCATCTCTATAGGAGTACAATATACATATATGAAATACATTCCGAAGTTACATATACATCAACACTCCCATGGCTGCTATATAAGTGTTGGGCCATTCGAGCATGGTTGTAGATGTATCTCCCATGGCTGCGATATAAGTGTTGTGCCATTCTCGCATGGTTGAAGTGTGTCTTCCCATGGCGTAGATATAAGTGTTGAGCCTTTCACGGATGGTTGAAGTGTGTCTTCCCATGCCAGTGAATGTAAGTGTTGTGTGATGTGCATCTGGGTTGTGCGTCGTGAACGATGTTATGATTAGTAGTATCAGGATGATACTCTGTGACCATGGACAGGTTGTGCAGTGGCATGTAAAAGGTCCTGGGAGATCCGGTAGGTTGAGCTATGTGCTCGTAATCAGTTCTGGGATGCTCTTTCGAGGTTTTGTTGAATCACGTAATAAGTCCTAAAGATTCCACAATATGACAGTGATGATGAAGGCCTACAGGTGGTGGGCCTACATCAAACATGAAAAAGGGCTATCTCTATAGAACTTCCTATGACGAGCATATTTCATATATAGCCCAGTGATCGAGATGTCAAGTATAGCAGCCGTGATGATGATGATGCTCCGTGATCCAGTGATGATGATCCAACTCCAGAATTGAAGACTTGCACAAATATGTATTGATGACCTGTGACAAAAGAATACCTTCCTAGTTAAGAGGGAGTGTTGATGTAATTGTAACTTCGGAATATATTCTTCTATGTATTACATTTGTACTTTATTGTATATCTCATGGAGATGTATTATTCCTCTGATTGGAAGTGTCATCATTTGTATTTGTAAGTGTCGTCATGTGCATCAACAAGTGTCGTCATTTGTATTGATGGGTTATTAGACCACCAGTGTGGGGTCAGCCCTGGTTAGCACATGTGGTTGGGTTATTAGGCTTGATTATCAAGTCAGCCCCAGTGGATTATTGGCAGGTCAATTCAGTGTATAAATAGAGAGGTTGTGTCTCTCATTTAGATCATTCACTCACTTCTCAAGCTTGCATAGCTAAGAGAGAAAGTGGCGCACTAGTGGAGAAGGAGGAGCCTCGGCTAGAGACATCTTATTGGGTTTTATCATTGTGATCTTGTATTGTGGTTTATCTTATCTCTGAGGAAGTTGCGGGGTTTTTCACCTTCTTGGTTTTCCTCGGTGAAACTCTATGTCTCTTGTGTGATTGTTTTTATGTCTATGATTGATATGCTGTAGATATATGTTGTACATGTTATTCTCTTAGAGATCCTTATGATAATGGAATGAAATTATCGAAAAATTAACAACCCTAAGTTTAGGAACATAAGCAAATACATCATTGAGCAATATTATTTAAACTAACAAGTATGCAAGAAATGAGAATTCAAATACTTATCTTTGTTTGGTTGTAGGGTGGACTCCCTCTCAATATTTGCTTCCTTGCAGGAACTACTGGAGTGTGCTCCCGCTTGATCTTTGCTTCCTGGATTACTTGTCTTTGAACTTATATCCATCCTCGATCACTATGCATACTTACTAGTATCATCATTGTGTTATCCTCGAGGTCTCATACATATATTCAGTAGTATAATATTAATACTTATCAAAAACATTATGATTCTAAGTAATCTTAAACATGTATGGTCAAGATCATTTCATACACAGATAAGTTATCACAATTATTTTACTCATGCATATTCCTATTTGACCATAGGACTTTTCTGGTTAGTCATATCATCAATCAAAGTAAGAAGCATAATATGCCTAAACCCATGATTACTAACTTCAATGAATAATCATTATCAATCATGCCATGTATACTTATATAAGAGATCCTAACACAAGGTAGGATTCTAACTTGATATAGGAAAAACATACCTGTATTAGCATGCTAGCTAGTTATGTCTAACATACCCACATAATGTCTTCTTGTTCTCTTCAATGACTTGTGCTAGTAACCTGCATATCTCATAGGTTAATCATTATAGAACCAAGTTATACATACCTCGTAAGTAGATATTCTATGTGATCCATGACAATGGATGAATCTTTGTCTTCATGTCACCATGGTCATATGTTATTGAACTAGAACATGATTTGTCTTTCTTGATGTACCTTTCATGTTAGCGGATAACATCAACCTCATACAACACCATAATGCATTAGTACAATCATAAGTGTCAAAACCCTAATCAATGAATTTCCTCTATCATGCATTCATATTTTATTAAGGTGATACGACAAGTCTAAAATTAATCAAGATTGTACTAATCTTAATGAAGACAAACATAAACTTAATCATGAACAGATTTTGAAACATACATGGATAAGTCATACCTGTCGAGATTGCTTGTAATCTTCTTATGTAAGGTCTTAGCCTCATCTCCCTCTGAAACAGGAACTTCTTCACTTATGCGGGTGACCAATACGTTCTCTTCTAGGATTAACCCAATCCACTTTGATTTGTTGAAACTGGATCTGGAGCTGGATTAGTGTTTGTCAGAGAAACCCTAAAATTTCAAACTTAGAATTTCAAACTTCTAAAAGGATAGGAAGATTCGCCTTAATGAGCTGATCAACCAGGTATACTCAGAATTTGAAAACTGCAAAGTTTCACCCCTCAAATTTGCTTTTCAATCTTCCGGATTCACTAGGGAGGACCCTGAATTAGGGTTTGAGTTTCTCGGAGCTTCACCCAACCAAATAGTTTGATCCAAAACTCTAAACTTTGATTTTTCCAAGGAGCTTCCATCTATGGTCACAGATTTCAAAAATTCCCATTTTTGCAGAAGCCCTAATTTTTCACCTTTCCAATCAAAGTCTCGAACTAGGGTTTGATCAAGCCCGGCCTTCTTCCCAACCAAAAAATTCGATCTTGGTCTCTAAATTTCAATTTTGATGAGGAGCATCCAGCCATGGTTTCTGACTACAAAAATTCCAACTTTCTCCGAAACCCTAAATTCTCCTAGCCATGAATGAAGGTGCTCAAAATCCAATTCTGTTTTGACAAAAATATGCACCTGATTGTTTCTAGTGTAACTCCGAAATTTCAGATCTACAAGGTCTGAAAATTTTTCCTTTGGTATCCTGACCTGTTAACTTTCCAACCCCATAGGTATGACCTCAAATTGATTCTCTGAGGGAGAGTTATGCCAAGTGTCCCAACGTGGCCTATTTATGGGATAAAACAGGAGAGCGGACTTGTATGGAATGCCACGTGTCACTGGTTCAATTTCGGCCTCTGAAAATCGGACCTTTCAAATTACAATCCGTGCCCTACCTGCCAAGTTTTATGAAATTTCATTTGGAGCTTCCTAGCCCAAGTTGTGACCTTTTTTCCTAGGTCACTTGTTTATGACTGAGATCTGGAAGAGGCAGAAACCCTATATTGCATAGATCATAAATCTGGAATTACAATGCATTAGAGGCTCTCTTTTGGACACAAGGTACATGGGGATCTTATATTCGACCTATAATATTTTCATATCCTGAAATTTTCCCAAAATTAATTTATAGCGAAAGTGCTACGATGACTAGTTTTTGCTATATCAATCCCTAGCTTCGCAAGTGTAACAAGTGTCATAAATGCCATACCATGCCTTCTTTCAGGCTAGTTCTGATACCATGTTAGTTTTTCATAAATTTAAATCTGAGCTAGGATCTTAACTGAGAGAATAACATGTACAGCATATCTACAACATATCAATCATGGACACAATAATGCAAGCACACAAGAGACACAGAGTTTCACTGGGGAAAACCAAGAAGGTGAAAAACCCCGCAACTTCCTCAGAGATAGATAGAGCAATGATACAACCCAAGTACAAGATATATTCCTCCTAGTAGCATCTTCTCCTCCTCCACTAGTGCGCCACTCTCCAATGAGTGTGTGAATGAGAAAGTGAATGATCAAATAGAGTGCCTCCCGCACTCTATTTATACATGACTTGACTTGCCTAATAACCTTTACTAGGTCGGCCTCAACTTAACCACATAGAATAATGCTGACAGGGCCGACCCCATCAAGGTGGTCTAATAACCCATCAAGTATAAGTTACGACACTTACAATATAAATGACGACACTTTCGTATAGAGGAATAATAACATCTCTATAGGAATACAATATACATATGTAAAATACATTCCGAACTTACAATTACATCAACAATCCAAACTTTTCCTGGTGCCCGACCTGTACGGCAAAAACTCTGACCCATTCATCCCCGCAAAACAGCAACTATCAAGGCAGAAGTTGAAAAACTTATGCGTGTTGGTTTTATCTATCCTGTCCCATTGACAGATTGGGTGTCTAACATCGTTCCTGTAGCAAAGAAACAGGGTACGATTAGAGTCTATGTTAATTACCAATATTTGAACAAATCTTGTCCAAAAGACAACTACCCAACTCCGTTTATCGACCAAATTATTGACAACTGTGTCGGGAGCATCATCTTTTCATTCATGGATGGTTTCTCTGGCTATAATCAGATAAAAATACTCCCTTCCGACCAGCAAAAGACGGTCTTCATTTGTCCATGGGGGACCTTTGCATACCGCAAACTCCCTTTTGACCTTAAGAATGTCGGGGAAACTTTCCAACGGGCCATGTCATACGCATTTCACAACATTAAGCATATTGTGGAACCATATCTTTATGACCTCCCCGCCCATTCGCAGGCTCAGGATGATCATCTTGACCATTTGAGCGCCATCTTTTCAAGATGTTGCCACTACAATATTCTCTTAAATACACAAATGTGTCTTTTTTGTTGAAGCCGAAAGACTGTTGGGATTCATTATCTCCAAAGGTGGCATACATTTAGATCCAACGAAGGTATAATCCATTCTCTCTCTGCCTTCACCCACCAACATTCCAGCACTCCAAAGTTTGCAAGGGCATGCAAACTTTCTACGCCATTTCGTTTGTAATTTTGTTGAGATAACCAAGGGCTACATGAGGCTTCTGAAAAGGGACATCCCTTTCATCTGGGACCATGAATCCCAACGTTCCTTTGACAATTTGAAGGTCTCCCTTACTAAGGATCCTGTAATTCAACCCCCCAACTACACACGGGATTACATCTTGTATCTTGTAGCTTCCACTTCCACCATTGGCATGGTGTTAGTCCAGGAAGACATCGACGACATAGAACATGTGGTTTATTACCTTAGTAAGAGTCCTCTCGACTCCGAAACCTATTACGCGCATGTTGAAAAGATGGCTCTGGCTACAGCTTTTGTTGTCCAGAGGTTTCGCCATTACATTCTACTCCGCAAGACCACTGTCATAGCAGACTTCAATCCAATGTACTACATCCTCACACGCCAAGTGCTTCGGGGCAAATATTCTCATTGGATTGTCGTTCTTCAACAGTTTGACTTGGAATTTGCCAAGGCAAAATCCAAGAAATATTTGGTCTTCGTGGAGTTGATTTGTACTTTGCCCCATGTCACTGAGCAACTGAAGCCCATCGATTCTCTTCCAGGCGAATCATTGTTCCTCAATGGCATGTCTGATCCTTGGTATGGGTATATTATTCTATATCTCCAAACCCAACGCTTTCGGCCCGAAATCGACAAGGATGAACGTCATCGTATCAGACATCATGCTAAGTACTACCTTATTATTAATGATACTTTGTATCGTAGTGGTGTTGACACCGTTCTACGACGTTGTCTAAATTTAAACGAGGTCGAACACGTTATCAATGAATGTCACTCTGGAGCATGTGGCGGTCACCTTTGTGGGATGGCCACGGCCCAAAATATTTTGCGAGCGGGATATTTATGGCCCTCAATTTTCAAATATTGTATTGAAACGGTCAAGAAGTGTCCACCCTACCAATTTTTCCATAGTAAGAAGCGCTCGCACCCTGATCCACTACATCTTGTTGTTGCCATCGGCCCCTTTTCCAAATAGGGCATTGATTTCATGCATTGTATGCCCACTTCAACCGGGGAGCATGGCTATGTCATAGTATCCATGGATTACTTCACAAAATGGGCTAAAGCGATGCCTACCTTCGCAGAATATGGAAAAACAGCAGCACAGTTCATTTTCAATCAAATTATAGCTAGGTTCGGAGTACCACAATCTATTGTGACCGATCATGGTTCCCATTTCACGAACCATATGATCGAAGAATTGAGTGCCAAATTGGGTTTTCGCCATGAAAATTCAACCCTGTACTACCCACAGGCTAATGGTCAAGTAGAGGCCATTAACAAGGTCTTGAAACGTATGATCTAATGCATTGTTGGTACTCAGAAGTCAAATTGGCACTTGGCTCTTTTTTCAGCTTTGTGGGCCTACCGAACCTTAGTTAAAAATGCAACCGGGATCACACCATTTCAACTGGTGTATGGCCTAGAAGCTATTTTACCGATTGAATGTGAAATCCCATCACTGAAGATAGTTGTTGAGCTACTTCTCAATACAACCTCTAAGGAGGAACGGTTTTTGTATCTAGCCAAGCTAGATGAGACTCGCTACAATGCTGCTCTGGCTAATGAAACCCACAAGAGACGCGTCAAAGCATAATACGATAAGTCCGTTTAACCTCGGATCTTTAATGAAGGATACCTAGTCCTTACATATGACCAAATGCATGATAAGCTAGGAAAAGGTAATCTAGAGTTGATGTGGTATGGTCCCTATATCGTGAAGCGTGTATTGGAAAAAGGATCTTACGAGCTCGTCGACTATGATGGTGCACCTTTGGAACGGCCCCGCAACGGGATGTACCTAAAACGGTTCTATGCATAGGTTTACCCTACGTGAGACATCTTGTTCAAAGTGTACTCAGCTTGTTTTCAAATATTTATTTTTGTGTGTGCGTGCATGGATTTTATTTCATGTACCTTTATTTACCTTGAATTTTTCTTCTATGCAAAGATGTCAGCCTACTGCAGATTCGCAGATGGCGCTAGCCGACACACCCGGAACCTTGCTTCTCCATCATGGGTTATCTATTCTCTTGTTGGCGAGTTGTTATCCTCAGGTGGCGCTTGCTTGGGCCCCGCAACGAACATTATTGTCGAGTACCATGCAGTCATCGGACTCTTAACTGAAGTTGCTTCCCTTCGAATCCACACCTTTTCAGTCTACTTGGATTCCCAACTTGTGGTATCCCATCTAAACCGTGTCTACATTGTCTGCGATCCTACATTACTTCGTTTATTTAGAAGGGTATGCCTCTTGGAACGATTATTTGATTATATCTCATATCAACATATACCAAGAGAATTCAATATTGTAGCTGACTCATTGGCTAACTACATATTGGATTAGCATCTAGCTCATACATAAAAATACATCATAAACAAACATCCAAACCACTATAAATAAACAAGTCATAGAAATAAGTCCACATGTATATAATCGCATATAAAATGTTTTTCTGAATACATATAATTAAGATGTGTATAAAGACAAAATTTGGGATCTTGTCCCATACAAAATTGGCTCTTTGGCCTACATATCGTGTACATGCCGCTAAAAATAAATACTACTATCTAAGGATATGAATCATCATCCTCGCACTGCTCATGGTAGCATACCACGGATCTAGCCACCTTACGAAGGAGTTTTCTGATACGCTGGTGCACACCCATGGTATGCCACTAGAGATGAAGAGGGATGTCATCCATCCTCATAGCAGGGACTCCCATACTCAAGCCATGAAGATTCCTCTCTACATCACGGATACCTCCTGCTTCTTCTTCATCGTCCTCCTCCTCCTCAGCAACAGCCTGATGCTGGACCCTACCTCGGTGCAACGGTGAGTAGCTCGTTGGTCTCCTTGGCCCACGATCTGCGGCATGCACATGTACATACATTAGATCTTTCTACACATTAAAAAATCACTAAAAACTACATATATTTAAAAAAAATTAAAAACATAATGGTGAAGGTCATATACCTGAGTTTTCCCAATCCTCATCCTCAGGCAGTGCCAAGTCGATGTCCTCACAAAATTCCACCCCTTCATTAGGTAAGTCCTCAATCATGATAATCTTCTCCTCGAGCCACGAGAAGAAGTCTTCACCGAATGCTAAGACTTGTGGCCCGCCAAGCCGACTTGTGTAATCACTCCGTCATCTCCCCATCTGAGGCTCGGTCATAGGGTGGATAGGCATGGATACCTGGGGACATAGCAATGGCACCCTCTCCAGGAAGAAGGTGACCAGGATACTCCCGTACCCGAACTGGCGAGTGCCCCCATTTCTGCACTTGGTTACTTGTTCCTTGAGGTTGGATAGGAACCCCTCACACCAGTTGAATAATGTTGGCACCATGCACTCTACGGCAGGAGTCATTTTCCCCCATGTTGCATGGTGAGGCCCCACACTACCCGTTGCTCGTGTTATGGCGAACAATATGGTTCTCATCGGAAGATATATCGCATATTTGATGGGCACTTTCCCACTTTTCTTCGAATACCTCTGTCTGCAGTAACGTACAATCAAGTCACTTGTACTCTCTTCTGAGGCCCTATGCCCAGACAGGTTAACTCTTGCCCCTCTCTTAGAGAGGCCAGTGAGAAAGTAGATGTCCTCGAGCTCGATCTTGAGGGTATGTTCCCTAATGCGGAAAGCCTAAATGTCACTATCCCATAATTGTATAATGTGATTCAGAAGCCTTCCTTGCTTCCGAATACCCCTGGTCTTGAAGAACTTAAGTAACCCACACTCACGCAGCACATTCAGGGTCATTTGGTCATTTGCAGCCAATAGATCATCATTCTCGTGTTCCCTCTCTTTCCAATCCACCATATTGACTCAAATAAGATGCAAACTCCTATTAAAATCCAAACAAAGCATTCATGAGAAGTTGGAAAACTGATTTTGTGCCGACGAGACGAACCAACTAAATGTTTTTCCTATTTTTCGTGATTTTCGCGCCTGGGCATTTTCGGGCTGCGTGAAAACTGTAAATTTTCGCGCTCCTGTCAAAGAACCCTGCACAAAAATCAGGGAATTTCTATGCTTCCCAACAGAGGGAGGCCATGAAAATTCCAGAGGCGAAAAATATGCCCTAAAGGCTCCTCAAAAAATCAAAACCGACATGAAATCAAAAAATAAAAACATGAAATAAAAGGGGAGCTCGAGAGCTCTTACCTGGTGCAGCCAGATGTCAGAATGGTGCCTAGGATCTCTGGATATGGTTGCTTGAAGATTTTCCCTCCAATAGGTAAAACTCCCTCTATAAGTGAAAATGGCCAAGTTAGAATGGTAACTTTCTCTTTTACCTCTTATTTATATAAGTTACATGGCTATTTTTTCTCATTATTTTATTATAAATATCTTTTTAGGTCAAATTCTTCACATCACTAATATCCTTTTTTCAAGGTTTTATAAACCATTGTTTACAGGATCTCTATAGATTTTTTACACTGGAAGTATGTCACTGTTTTGACCTTCACTTGAGCTGACTTTATCTTTTCCGTGCTCTGGATTAAAACCTGAAAAAGATTCCAAGCGCTTTTCACACCTTAGCCCTGCTTGCTAAACCCAATAAAAATGGTGTTGAGCTTAGTCAACTTTACTCGTGCTCGTAATATGATGAGGAAAGTATCATTTTGGTATTATTTAATTCTTTTTTTTGGGCCAAAGTTATTAAGAATTACGAAAAAGACCGTTGGAGTTCTCTTTAAGCTCTTTTCGGACTCCCTCGTTACGAAAAGATTGCCAAGTGCACTTGTCTCTTTCACACTTGTAAAAGTATTTGAAAGGACGCCTATCCGGTGATAGGTTACCCATTTTTCGACCCGTTTAGACTATTTACGAGAAAGGAATACCTCAGTCAATATTTGACTGGGTGAGTTCTCTCTGGAATCGTTTTACACTTTTTCAGGACTGGGGCACTAAATTTATTGAAAAGTACATTTTGGAGCCTTCTTTAAGTTTTTTAGACTCTCTAAATATGAAAAACTACCGAGTTTTCCATCCTTGGACTCGTTAAAATTCAACATCGAAGGGCCCGCTTTGGGATGAACCCCTCCTTTCTCAGGTTCGTAAAACATGTGAGATTGGACTAATCTATCAAGTGAGCTATACCGAGCATCTGTTATCCTCTTCAAGCTTGTAAATCAACAAAGAGGTACTCGTCCACCATGTTGGGGAAATATGGGAAATGAGTCAAGTTTACCTTATTGACAGCTTGTCAGTCGTCACCTTTGAACATGGCATGCACCCTCACCTTGTCTTCTTTTGGGTATTTATTTTTTCCTGCTGAGTTCCGATTATAGTCCCGAGTTGTCTCTTTGGCCACGAGTCCACTCGTACTGTGGTTGTTCTCTTCTGTCTATAATCCTTGCTTCCAAGTTATGTTTCATGTCATTACATGTTCAAAGGGTCTGCATTGTTTCAAGTCATCCATTATGTCAAATCTTTTGTTGTGTCAGTACATGTCCTTTTGTTCCATTGCTACACCCCTCTCTCATACTGATTTCGTGTCGATGATGTGGGATTCATCATGGCCCACCTTCGACGAGTCTATTCCTGTCGACGCCAAATCACTATTGTTACGGAGAAAAATTCCTATGGCTTGGGGCAGACCACAACACACAACTGACTACCAGAAAATGACTCAAATCCCAATGCAATGATATATAAATGACAATGCTAAGATAATGGATAAAATACCAACCTTCAATTGGATGTTCGAAGTAGATCCCCATTGAGATTTCAACCTCTACACTTGAACCTGTGGATTAGTCTCAACAACAAGTACAAGCAAGTGCATATAATATGTGAAAGACATTATAATAATCAATAGCATGATCCATGATATTATAATCAAATATAACCCAATGTAATTTAACAATATTCACAATATCAATTGGATGAGAAAATGAGTATTTCCATTAATGAATAACAAGAAGTACAATATACAACCTCTTGCCGGCAACCAATCTGAACCAAGAACTGGGTCTCTCCACTTGTGCCTCCACCACTTCAATCCTCCATGTAATTCCAAACTCAAACTATGAAAGGAGTTTGGAAGGTGAATATAAGGAATTCACAACAATGAGGATCAATGAGTGTAGACTCAAGTCACGGAAAAAATCCACTAGAGTTATCTTGCTCTCTCTTTCTCCTCCCTTCCATATGCCATAAGAGCTCAATATATATCCTTCCAAAGGTAAGTGAAAGGACACATCGAGGCGTTTCGGGGCATATGGAGGGCCAAAGTTCACCCTAAGACTGCTTTTTGGGAGTAAAAAGTAATTTTCTAATGATTTTTACCATTTTACATGTTACCTACGGGCTATAGTGGAACATCCTGCATGTACACTGGCTATAATGGGACAGCGAGCGTACAGGAAGAAAAATAGGGAAAAATGTGTTTTCTGGAGGACATAAAGTGAATCTGAGTCGGTGAAATGGATCCTGAAGGCCAAAGAATGCTGATGCTCACAAGGTGGAAAATTACATTGTAACAGATGCCCCCTAATGTGTGAGGTCAGAGAATGGTGCTACGATGGCCAAAATACATTATAAATCTCAGAAGTGGAGTGATGGAGACACAACTGGAAGGAAAATCTCACTCATCATAATACAATAATATCTCTGGATACATGTCGGTATAGTACAACAATCTGATACCATGGCCATGAATAGGAAGTACATAATGAATACATGTCATAGGTGATAATAGCCGTAACCATCTATAGTAAGAGATGGTCTCCTGTTGAAAGGAAACAATTGGTGCAAACTGGAGGTACAAACTGTTGACGTCTGAAAGGTGATATCTCAGATGTAAAGTCACAATCATAAGTAGCATACTGAATGCCACTATATCCTAGGCTCTTCTACATAAATCATCTATGGTGCAAGTCCCATCAAGTGAATAAAGGTGTTGAGGTCGAACATGATGTGACATCGTCTGATTACCGGTCAATGATGTATACCGTTAACAGACGCGAGATAACCCACCAATAATGAAAATGGGAATCAAGGCACATAGTACAATCATTAAAGTGCGAATAGATGTGTTGAAGTCGAACACTAAGATGAATCCATCGATCAGGGGACATTGATGTATTCCCAAAACTGTCAATGGCGAGAGAACCTACCACTAATGACTGCAAGCCTCAAGGTACTCAACCAAACTCTAAGTCTCAAATTCTGGAATAAATGAGTTGAAGTCGACGGAACAAAACTCGCTAGAAGGAGGGAATTAAGGCATCCCCCATCAACCAGCACGAGGTAATAGCTACGCTGAAATATTTGGAAGAACTCAGGTGAAACGGACTGACTCAATAAGGATGGCCGACGTGCAATGGTCAAGAGATCTGAGGAGTGGCCGACTTTGGTTTCAGGACTTCCTTTGAACAAGAGCATGAGCAGATGGATAGACTCGGGAAGCATAGAGTCGACATAATACTGTGTGATGTAGGAGGCATCAATAAAGGGCTCCATAATGGCTGGAAGCTTAACCAATCGGTGGAGTAAAACTGAGAAACGAGTACAGCTCCTAAGGTCTGACTATAGTCCCGACTCATAATGTATGGAGTGGAATGAATGCTCTGTTCAAAGGAGACACAATAGTTTCCAACAAAAAGAAGTAAATATTCTCTCGTCCGGCTTTTTGGAATATTTGAATTTTTTTTGTCTTTTTCATATTTGGAAAGCTTGAAAAATAATAAAATTTCTTATAGTACAACAATTGATGGAACGAGTGTCAAATAGCGAGCAGAATAGTCCCAAGCAGTGGAACATACCTATTATCAATGCAAGGAAGCATGTGCAGGATGTGGACACTTGGGGGGGTGTTCCCTCAAAGGAAAAAGGTCATCAAATTGTGAAGGGAAAATGGAAGCTCTGCAGGGCTCTACAAGGAAAGTTCTCAGGCACTAGGCTAACAATTGAGTAAGCGGGAGCCGGCACAAGGCTCAAGCAGCAAGCAAGATGATGCAATGCAATCACAACTTGGTACAAATGGGGGGAGTCCTTATGGGAGATGGCCAGCATAAGACAAAGTAGAGTATGAGTCTTTATCACAAAGTCATGGCGTAACTACGAAGGACTCCCAATCCTAAAGAGAGACAACAGCATGGGCGCCAAAAGGCAAAAAGGGGCTCTAACTAGGGCACCCATGGTCGGATAGGCCCTGCCACCAAATAAAAACACTTCTATAACAGTGTGAAGGCTCTGTATTGGTTAAGAAGCGGGGTCACACCTAGGGTTAATGAAAACGGTAAAAAGGTCAAATGCATAATGCATGTGAAAATGACATCTAACCTATATGCCAGGTGTGAAATATACCTGCCATAGGTGCGAAACAATCAAAAACACACAACTCTCGTCGAAGAAAATATGTTCAAAATAGTACTCCAAGATGACACATTAGTCAAAGCAACTTAAAATGGCAAAAACTATAGACAAGTGGGTTTCCAAAACTATAAATAGTAATAAAACATTACAATTTACAATTCATTTTCACTTTTTACCCAATTTGGATTTTTTTGGTTAGTTTTCACCTAAAACTTCAATTGTTGATTCTCGAAGCTATGGGCATCCGTTCGTCAAGCCGTCTGGAGCAGGTTAGCTATCTCATCCTTCTCTTTCATTTGATAGTTTTTATTTCAATTTTCAGTGGTCAAAAATTTTTATTGTCCAAGCCCTATTTGGTCATGGCGTTGTACGTGGGCTATAAGTATACGGGTCGCGAGTAGGGCCTGCTACCAGCGGGTACGACTGTGAAGTTGGTTTTTTAAATGTAAAAGACTAAACTGTTGGTGTTTCTTCCTTCAGGATGGTTCTAGAATGGAGGGAAAGGGAGCATGACCTTGTGGATGAGGTCGTTCGTCACGATTTGCTTGCACAACAAGCATTACAAGCATGTGGGATTTTCAAATTTTGGAAGATTGGGGGTTTGAGGGCCCAAAACCAATTGCTTCATCGCTTGATAGACTATTGGGACGTAGATGCACAAAATTTCAACCCGGATGGTCAAATACTCTCCTTGGAGGTAGATGACATATATTTCCTTACAGGATTGTCCCGTCAAGGGGAAGTGACAAGTATTCGGTCTCGTACTGTGGCTGGTGGGATCATCGTTCACGACTACATAGAGCGGTACTGTCTTCCCAATACTCGGACGGTGGGGATTCAAGTACCCATTAGAGCCATAGTCGGTCTGAGCATGAATATTATAATGTCCACTCTCGTCAAGATTATAGGTTCGGTATCTCTACACCAGGCTTCAAGGCCGGTAATGTTCTACGCCTCACAGTGCATGCATCCCATGATATATGACTGGTGCACAACGTTACTGGGGTCTATGAAGACCCAGTTAACGGAGTGCAAGCGTGGGGAGGTAAAAAAATTTGGATACAGTAGTATACTATGCAGCTTTTTCTTCGAGAGGGTTCTAGGGCTCGGCCTGAGGGTTGAAGTCCCTCCTCATAGTCTCCGTGACCCAGCCCTGACCCAGTGGGAAAAGGTCTTGACATGACAGGGTAGTGGCCGATAGGCATCACCATATACAGATGAGTTCTTTCACTGGTGGGTCCGACAATTCATAGCCATTGGCGACTACCCCTATGGAGGGATAGACTTCCGTGGTGATCATGACATGCCACTTCCTCCAAGAGCTGCGTACGGAGACATCGGTATGTTACTCTTTTTATGTTTTTGTGTATTAAATTTTTTGGGATTTTTTATTATATATGAAAATGCAAAAATCTTTTTGGGGGTAGAATCACATATTGACATTCTACTGTTTGCTTGCAGACACTAGTCCGTGAAGACCATAGGGTTTCCCGAGACATCGTCGACGGGGAAGGGGTGGAGAGGTAGTCGGCGCTGCAGCAGAGCACACATTAGAGATCATACGGGTCAGCATGTCCTGCGTGACAAACAGGGTACCCATGATCAAGGTAGCGCGGCTGCCATAGGACATGCAGCACCATGTTGTGGGAGTACTGAGTCCCTGGGTGCGACTACTGCAGCGGATAGCCAACGCAGTACATTATTACTATCAGACACATCCTGTTGAGGCAGCTAGGCCTCCTTGTGGGGATTAGACATCTCAGAGTCCCATATTTTTTTATCGATATGTATATTTTGAGAGCTACCGGCTCCAGTTTTGTATTGTGACGCTACCATTTTGGACATGTTATTTATAAAAAACTATAGTTCTCCGGTTCTACTATATTTGTATGTACAAATGTATGAATGTATGTTTATTTGTGTTCTTCATTATGAATGTGACAAATTCCAATCTAGGACATAATTAGCATATGCATCAGATACATGATTAAAACTTCTCGGAACATGAATGTATGTAATGGAAACAAAATGACACTCCAAGAGTCTTACCCGTAAGAACCTACGTAGTAAAGTAAGATCCCTCACACGTTACTGACCATTCAATTGAGACACAACTAGTTGTGAATCCAAGCGGACTTCTCAAAATTGGATACCATGTGAAATGGCAACACGAAGTAGCTCGACAACGGCATTGTACTCAGCCACATTGTTGAATGTAGGACTGAGACAAGCACCTCCCGAAGACACAACTAGGTGGTAAGGAAAATATAACCCAAGCAACAGAAGCAAGCTGCTGCGTATGATGGCTAGCACCATCCACGAATCCCAAGAACACAGGAGATTCTGCTAACATCTGTCAACCAAATGAAAGTGAATCAGCAGACCGAAAAACCACAAAAAATCTAAACTATGTACAGAAGCAACTATACAATAGCATACAAAAGTATTAGCTCGAACTAGAAGTTGAAGCGTAATACCGCTTGAGATAGATCCCATTTCTAGGATCCTTCAAGGCATTCCCTTCGTAATCTTCAAATTCGTAGGCTCCTTTTTCCAGGACACGCATCACTATGTAAGGACCGTGCCACATGGGGTTAAACTTTCCTGCCCCCAAGGGTTCTTTAGCCTGGTCATATAAGAGGTCCAAGTCACCTTTAGCATATTGCCGGCGACGGACAGACCTATCATACTGAACCTTGACACAACGTTTATTGGCATCTATAGCCACGGTGGCATCTCGAAGTTGCTCGTCAAGCTTCTCAAGGTGGATCAAACATTGCTCAATATCCGATGTATCAGGGAGGATCTCTATGGATAGTTTAAATGAAGGGATTTCACATTCAATCGGTAGAATAGAATCCACACTGTGTACTAGCTGAAATGGTGAGAACCCGGTGGCAGTCTTAACTGCGGTTCGATATGCCCACAAAGCAAGATATAACATAAGATGCCAGTTTCTCTTGCTCTGTTGGATGGTACATTGGAGAATGGTTTTTTAAGACTTATTGACTGCCTCAACTTGACCATTCTCTTGGGGGTAGTATGACGAGGAGTGATCTTGACCAAACCCAAGCTTGAGTGACATATCCGCCATCATCTTGTTCTGAAAGTGACTTCCATGGTCAGTGACAATCTCTTTTGGAATACCGAACCAAGTAATAATCTGAATTAATACAAAATAGACTGCTGTAGCACCATCGGCTTTTACGGTAGGCATGGCCTCAGCCCATTTGGAGAAATAATCCATGGCCACAATGATATGGTGATGCCCCCTAGCTGTAGCTGGTTTGCAATCCATGAAATCCACCCCCCACTTGGTGAAGGGACTGATGGTGACGATCGGATGAAGGGGCATTGGATGCAAGTGTACATTCCGAGAAAATACCTAGCAAGGGTGACATCTCTTTACGGCATTCATACAATCCTTGAATATCGAAGGCCAAAAGTAACCAGCTCGCATAATGCGTTGGGTTGTAGCAAGCCCAGATAAGTGACCACCACATGCCCCAGCGTGGAAATCATTAAGAACACGCTCTGCTTCTTCGTGTGTCAAACAACGACGAAGGATATAATCCTTTCCTCAACGATACAAAGTGTCGCCGACGATGGTATAATCTCTAGCATGGTGTTTCACGCGTCGTCATTCATCTTGTGAATAGTGCGAAGGAAACTTCAAAGTTTGAAGATATACAATAATATCCCCATACCAAGGGTCCTCAGATGAGATAAGAAATAAGTGCTCGTCCACAAAGGAATCTTCATGGACAATATCCTCATTAAGTCGCGGAAGGTCCGACATGAGCTCAACAAAAACCAAGGATTTCACCGACTTTGCCGAAGCAAAATCAATATCAAACTCATGAAGGATCACAATCCATTTATTGTACTTCCCCCCTATAAGATGTCGTGATAGCACGAACTGAAATGGGTTGATATGCGCTATGACTATGGTTTTTCTAAGCATGATGTAATGTCGTAACCATTGGAATGCATGAACAGTCGCAAGTGCCAACTTCTCCACATGAGTGTATCTCAGCTCAGCATCTACTAAATTTCAACTAAGGTAATAGATCACATGCTCCACGAGCACATCATCAACCTGAACTAAGACCATGCCAATCGTCTCTTAAGACACGGCCACATAAAGTATTAAATCTCTTGTAAAGTCGGGTGGACTAAGCAAAGGGGCCGATACCAAAGCTTTCTTAAGAGCATCGAAATACTGCTAGGCTTGCTCATCCCAGATAAACGGTGTGTCTTTCTTCAACAAGCCCGTGAAACCTTTAGTAAGATTAGCATAATTCACTACAAAGCAACGTAGAAAAGTATCTCTCCCTTGGAGGATTTGAAGTTGAAGTAAATTGCGTGGAGGAGGCAACCGAAGTATTTCCTCAACTTTAAGATGATCGACTTTGATACCCTCTTTCAAAACTATGAAACCTAGAAGGCAACCCGTTTTCACAACAAAGATGCACTTATTGGGATTTAACCGAATCTTGTAGCGTATGCATCTTTCGAGAATTAAATGGTGGTGCTTAGGGTGTTCCACTCTCTTGCGAGAATGGACAACAAGATCATCCAAGTATGCCTCCACTATACATTTAAGGTCATGAAAGGCATAGGTCATAGCACGCTGAAAAGTGGCTCTGACGTTTTTAAGGCCAAAGGGCATCTTCCGGTATGCAAATGTACCCCAAGGACAAATAAAAGCAGTCTTATGTTGGTCCACGGGTTTTATCTGTATCTGATTATATGATTATATCCTAAAAAGCCATCCATAAACAAAAAAAACTTCGCTTCCCGAACAAGCATCCAAAATCTGATCTATGAATGGAGTGGGGAAATTGTCTTTTGGACATGCGCGGTTTAGATCTCTAAAATCAATGCATACACAGATAGTTCCCAGCTTCTTATCCACAGGCATGGGATTTGACACCCATTCGGTAAGGGGAACTGGGTAGATGAAACCAGCCTTAAGCAGTTTCTCCACCTCTACCTTGATCGCGACTGCCTTTCTAGGGTTCACAGCATGAAGGCGTTGTCGAACTAGTTTAGCATTGGGATATGTTCTAATCTCGTGTTCGACAATGCTGGGGTCTATTCCTGGAATCTCCTCATATGACCAGGCGAAAGCCTCCCATAGTTCCTTAAGCAATTCGGTGTAAATGCGAACCTCTTCAGGAGAGAAATCAGCACCGATGTAAATATTCTCAACCTTTCCGGGGGTACGAGAAATGTTGATCGGTATGGTAGGGAAAATATTAGCCATGTTCACCTCCATGAAAATCCCATGCGAATCCCAAGGAACCACAGGGTGACCAACCATCTCAGCAAGAGTCGTCCTAAACTCTTCTTGCTCAATAAGATCTAGGTTGGGAAGAAAATGGGAGCGATGATGCATGTCTTCCCAAGGTATTTCACTACCACACATGGCCTCAACAATAGCTTCATCCGAAGGTAAAGTACCATCAAAACAATCATGTGAACAAGATGAGTCAACTACCCATTCCGGCAGCATAACGGGATCTTCCTCCTTTGTCCGTGAAGAGGAAAGATCCAGCTCTGCAGTGGCTTGTTGAATATCTTGATATGAAATCTCAGCAACAGACAGTGGCATAGCCATTCCAACATGCGCAATATCTCTAGACATGGAACTCGTGGATGATAAGGTCCATGGATCGTTAAAATACGAAGTCTGGAATGGTACATTATTCAATGGAGGAGGCGCATTATCGAAAATGGTTCCAATAAAAGAAATGGGTGCAGGGAAATCAAAAGATCCCAACAATGAGGGGTACAATCCGACACCCATGTTCCCAGTTGCCGGCTGAGAATCATTGACTTGGGGGACAACAGGTCCCGTGGATGCTATGGAATAAGGACTAACAAAATCTAGCTGGTCGATCGTCACAATCTTGCCTTCGTGTGGAAAGCAAATAATTATGAATATGGAGGACACGACCACTCTCATAGCGTAAATCCAATTCCTACCCAGGAGAAGGTTGTATTCGATGGACGCATCAACCACCTCTACTTCAATAGGCACGGGTTTCCCACCCAAGTAGACAACAAGGGAAGGGAGAATACCATGTGGCTTAAACGATCGACCGTCGAATGCCGTGAGCATGGTCATAGACTTGGATAAGGGAGGAGAGCCAAGAGCTTTCCAACAAGATACAGACATCACTAACATAGAATCACCTTCGTCAACCACCGTTCTTTTGACGAAATTCTGCAGGAACTCCACATGGATTTGAAAATCCACACGGTAAGGTAAGCGAGGTTGAACATCAGTAGTATCAAACTTGATAACGTTAGGACTTCCCCCATCCTGAACTCCTAAATCACACAAAAGGGCATGCCTTTGAGAAGGACACGCCTATAAAACCTTAAGAGCCGACATGGCACATGGAGTTCGACCCAAATATTCTACAATGGAGTAGTTTTGGGCGGCTCGAGCATTGGTATTATGCATAAAGCACTTGAGAACACCTTTCAGTATCCGCGGCATAGTAGTGGGATTCTCGATATGCAAAGAGGTATCAGGAGGAGGAGGAGACTCATTCCCCATATTCGGTTGTGGTGCATCATAATCACGTTGACGAGTGGCAATACTAACCTCTGATTTAACAATATTCACTCATCCAAAGCCACCGGCATGGGAAGAAGACGTAGTTTCATTAGTCCCATAAGCAGTAGCGGGAGCATTTGAAGCCATATTCTGATGATGTGGAAGGGGATATTTCAACACAGCTGAGCTCTGTGCAATATGCTTCGATGCTTCCTCAATCCGAGGACACAAGTGAGTAAGATGATCTTCCCCACAAAGCTTGCAAGGGAATTTCACTTTACGCCTAGTTTTACGATGCTCACCAGCATTTCCGCCATCCCGAGGAGGGTTGGAGTTCTCTTTCCAAGGATTATTACGATTACTACCATTGTTCCCATTATTTCCACCCTTACGGTTATTTATCCCCTTCTTCTTACCACCGGGCTGCTGGTTACCCGATGGGTTTGCCGATTGCATAGCGTGTACATCAGACGATGGGGTGGAAGTGGACAAGGTGTGAACCTGTCTAGGAGTAGATTGGTTAAGTGAAAAATTTTGCATTTGATTAGAAACAAAATTTACGGGTTGAGTACTTGCGGATCCAACAATTCCATCAACATGTGATCCAGGAACTAGCTTGGGCTCTTGTCGTGATCGCAGTGCATCAGGAATAATGTCATAAAGAATGCCAGACTGAGCATAGAGTAAATATAGTTGTTGGACTTTGAGTATATCTTGTTCCTCAGTCGTAATTCCGGACATCGAAACATCCTTAGAAATGTATGGAAGCAAAGACTTGAGAAACCATTCCAACAGAAACTCTGGAGGAATGTTGGCTTTCAGTAACCTCTTCCGTCGACGCCACTCTTGAACATGGTCAGATATGTGTGTGGCCTTATTCTGGAAGAAGGTAGAAAAGAGTTCAGTTCTAGTATCATAGAGAACCAGCAACTGGAAATAATCCAGGAAAACCAAGGCTATCTCATTGAAACCCCTATCTGTGCTCCCAGGCAACTCGACATACCACTTCGCGGCTGCCCCCATGAGGGTGAGTTGAAATAGTCTCAAACGAACGGAATCGTGATTTAACGAGTTTGATGAGCACCAAAGGTGAAAAGTCGTGACGTGATCACCCGGATCCTCACCACCCTTCCCCTCAAACTTGGGAATGTCCAAAGGGAGCTTGGTAGGAACCGGAGGCCAATTAGGATCGTGACACACTGGATCATTCGTGAGCTTCGAAAGATCCAAAAATTTCAATCGAGCAAGGAACGGGAGCTGCGGCTGGAAAGCTTGATTATAAGCTCCCATAAAAGGTTGATTATACGTACCTGAAGGATAAGATGGACCATAACCGCTACCCTAGCCATAAGGATGATAACCTCCTCCAACCTGACCCGTGTAGGGGTAAGTAGGTAGATATGTATTATGAGCACCGTAATGAGGTAGGTTTTAATGAGGGCCAGCACCAACTGTATTATAGTAAGGGTTACCACCATAACTACGGGGCATATAAGTATTACTCGTAGCGGAAACTTTGTTGTAATGACCATAATTGTTAGGTATGTGTTCGGGTACACAGGGTACTACCAAAGGACTGAACACCAAGAGCAACCACTTCACACAAACAGATCACAAATCAACACACCGATTTTTTGACGTGGTTTAAACTCTCTTGAGGGAAACACTCCACGGCCCCGGCCAAATAGCTTCTACGGGACAATTCATTATGCAAAGAAATAAAGTTACAAAATGAGCTTCTCATAATCGATCAACTAAACAATGACCCTCCATGCTCTTTAAATAGAGATCATGGACCAATCGGGTGCTAAGCCACGGATCAAGGTTAGGTTTTATCTAAGAGAAGTTGAGCCGTCGGATCACTCTATGTCGGGAACATATCGTGACCGTCGGATTAAGTATTTACAAATGCATACTAAAGAAACATACTATCCCTAACAAATATATTACACAAGTTGATCTTAACTAACTCCTAAGTGTCTAAATATCCTAACATCCCCCCTTAAGAACAACTTGGGATAGGATTGAAGGATTTACAAAAGTGACACTATTAGGAGATCTCTGAGTGTTGTAGGAGCTGGAACAGTTCCAGTAGATAATGGTCATTTTAGTGATGTACTATGTGTTCCAAGAATTTTCTGCAATTTGTTATCAGTCTATCAGATCACTCATTCTGGTGGGGGTAAAACTGTGACCTTTACACCTCACCAAGTTGTAATCAAGGATTTTAAAGATCCTCAACAGGTCCTAGCTACCGGAATTGTTGATGATATTACCAGGTTGTACAAGTTTAACAAATTTGGGTCATCACCTTTCCCTTCAGTTTTTGTTGCTCATAGTGATAACTTGAGCAAACTTTGGCATGAGCGATTTGGTCACTTAAATTATCGCTCATTGCAACAACTATGTAAAGAAAATATGGTGACAGGTCTTCCGATGGTATCTTGCAGGGATGGTGTTTGCTCCGGTTGTGTACTCAAAAAACATCATCGGGACAGTTTTGACAAACATGCCTCTTGGCACGCCTCGATTCCCTTGGAGCTTGTGCATAGTGACTTCTGTGGTCCTCTTCCATCTGCTTCCTTTTCTAGTTTCAAATATTTCTTAACTTTCATTGATGATTACACCAGACGCACTTGGGTTTATTTCCTAAAACTTAAGAGCGAAGTATTTAACATGTTCTTGGCCTACAAGGCCCTTGTGGAAAAACAATCTGGTCATCAAATTATTAAGTTAAGATCTGACAATGGAGGAGAATATGTTAACAATAAGTTCACTACTTTCTGCACTGAACAAGGCATCCAACAATAGCACATTGTTCCATATACACCACAACAAAATGGTGTAGCTGAGCGGAAGAACCGCACTTTAAAAGAAATGGCTAATTGTATGATCCAATCTAAGGGACTAAGTCTTCAATTTTGGGCTGAAGCCATTAATTGTACAAATTACATAGTTAATCGCACCCCCACTAAAGCATTACAAGGTATAACACTGGAAGAAGCATGGAGTAAAACTAAACCTGATGTAAGTCACTTCCGTGTGTTTGGTAGTGAAGCATGGGCTCACATTCCGGATGAAAAACGGAAAGCATTGCAGCCTAAAAGTGAAAAGTGCATATTTGTTGGATATTCTGAAGATGTAAAAGGTTATAGACTTGTTCCACCACATTCTCATGATATCATCATTAGAAGAGATGTTAAATTTGATGAAAATCTCTTGGCCTGCGAGCCTAACTCGGCGATTGTGCCATCTTTGGCCTGCGAGCCTGATTCGGCGTTTGTGCCTTCTTCTTCTTCTTCCAACTTCCATGACAGGTTTCCAACTCCAGTTTCTGATGATGACAGTGAGGATGAAAATCCACCTCCGCCTTCTCATGTTCCTCCAGTTGCACCAGCACAAGTGCTTCCTCGATGGGTCCGTTCAACATGTGAAGCAGCTGGTGATCTTGCCGGTGATCCTAGAGATCAACGTCGAACACGTTCTCAGTTTCAGCGAGCCTCTTCTCTTTTGGCTCAAGTTTCCGATAATCATGATCCAGAAACTTTTGCAGAAGCTTCAGGGAATCCAGATTGGGATGCAGCCATGGATGAAGAATATCGTTCCTTAATGGCGAACGATACTTGGGATCTTGTACCTCTTCCAAAAGGAAGAAAACTTGTCAGATGTAAATGGGTCTACAGAACTAAGTATGCATCGGATGGAAGTGTTGAAAGACTTAAGGCAAGGTTAGTTGCCAAAGGTTTTTCCCAAGTTGAAGGGATTGACTACAATGAAACCTTTGCTCCCGTCGCAAAAATGAACTCCATCCGCCTTGTTCTTTCCCTTGTAGCCTTACACAACTGGGAAGTCCATCAAATGGATGTCAAGTCTGCCTTCTTACATGGTGATTTATAGGAGGAAATTTACATGGAACAACCTCCTGGATATGTTCAAGATAACTCTAGCCTTGTCTGCCGCCTTAAGAAATCCTTATATGGCCTTAAGCAAGCTCCTAGAGCTTGGTATGCCAAAATGGATAACTTTCTCCTTGACACTGGTTTTTCTAGATGCCATTCTGACCCCAATGTATATACCAAGAAAGTAGGAAACCATCTCATCATACTTGTTCTATATGTTGATGACCTTATTCTTACTGGTAGTGACCCTAAGCTTATAACCCATGTGAAATACAGTCTTAAAAAAAATTTTGAAATGTCAGACTTAGGACATTTGCATTATTTTCTTGGTCTCCAAGTCCTGCAAACCCAAGAAGGAATCTTTCTTTCTCAGTCTAAGTATGCTTGTGACCTTCTTCGTCGCTTTCACATGGAAGATTGTACACCAGCCCCTTCTCCCTTCCAGTCTGGAGTCAAACTTTCTGTCAATTGTACTTCAACTGAAGTCGATGCCACCTTATGTCGTCAGCTTGTTGGTAGTCTCTTATACTTGACTCATTCTCGTCCTGACCTTTCCTTTTTCATTGGTCGTGTTGCCCGTTATATGCAAACACCTCATGAAAGTCACTGGAAAGCAACTAAAAGAATACTTCGATATATTCGAGGTACAGTTCAGTTTGGGATTCATTACAGTATAGGGGGGAACATTTGTTGGTTGGTTTCACTGATTCATATTGGGCCGGCGATCCTGATGATCGATTATGAGAAGCTCATTTTGTAACTTTCTTTCTTTGCATAATAAATTGTCCCGTAGAATCTATTTGGCCAGGGCCGTGGAGTGTTTCCCTCAAGAGGGTTTAAACCACGTCAAAACATCGGCGTGTTGGTTTGTGATCTGTTTGTGTGAAGTGGTTGCTCTTGGTGTTCGGTCCTTTGGTAGTACCCTGTGTACCCATTGGATATTATGAAGATGTAAAAGGTTATAGACTTGTTCAACCACATTCTCATGATACAATCATTAGAAGAGATGTTAAATTTGATGAAAATTTCTTGGCCTGCGAGCCTAACTCGGCGATTGTGCCATCTTTGGCCTGCGAGCCTGATTCGGCGTTTGTGCCTTTTTCTTCTTCTTCCAACTTCCTTGACAGGTTTCCAAATCCAGTTTCTGATGATGACAGTGAGGATGAAAATCCACCTCCGCCTGCTCATGTTCCTCCAGTTGCACCAGCACAAGTGCTTCCTCGATGGGTCCGTTCAACATGTGAAGCAGTTGGTGATCTTGCTGGTGATCCTAGAGATCAACGTCGAACACGTTCTCAGTTTCAGCAAGCCTCTTCTCTTTTGGCTCAAGTTTCCGAGAATCATGATCCAAAAACTTTTCCAAAAGCTTCAGGGAATCCAGATTGGGATGCAGCCATGGATGAAGAATATCGTTCCTTAATGGCGAACGATACTTGGGATCTTGTACCTCTTCCAAAAGGAAGAAAACTTGTCAGATGTAAATGGGTCTACAGAACTAAGTATGCATCAAATGGAAGTGTTGAAAGACTTAAGGCAAGGTTAGTTGCCAAAGGTTTTTTCCAAGTTGAAGGGATTGACTACAATGAAACCTTTGCTCCCGTCGCAAAAATGAACTCCATCCGCCTTGTTCTTTCCCTTGTAGCCTTACACAACTGGGAATTCCATCAAATTGATGTCAAGTCTGCCTTCTTACATTGTGATTTACAGGAGGAAATTTACATGGAACAACCTCCTGGCTATGTTCAGAATAACTCTAGCCTTGTCTGCCGCCTTAAGAAATCCTTATATGGCCTTAAGCAAGCTCCTAGAGCTTGGTATGCCAAAATGGATAACTTTCTCCTTGACACTGGTTTTTCTAGATGCCATTCTGACCCCAATGTCTATACCAAGAAAGTAGGAAACCATCTCATCATACTTGTTCTATATGTTGATGACCTTATTCTTACTGGTAGTGACCCTAAGCTTATAACCCATGTGAAATCCAGCCTTAAACAAAATTTTGAAATTCAGACTTAGGACATTTGCGTTTTTTGTTAAATTTTCAGAATTTACTTCAATCTGATCTAAGATCTTAACTGAGAGAACAATATGTACAGCATATCTAGAGCATATCAATCATGGAGACAATAATGCAAGCACACAAGAGACACAAATATTTACTTGGGGAAAACCATAAAGGTGAAAAACCCCAATAACTTCCTCAGAGATAGATAGAGCAATGATACAACCCAACCATAAGAGATAGACATATCCTAGCAGCAGATCCTCCTCCTCCATAAGTGCGCCACTCCTCCTTGAGTGCATGAGTGAGAAGTGAGTGATCAAATAGAGTGCCTCCCGCACTCTATTTATACTTGACTTGAATTGCCTTTTACATAAATCATGTAGGCTCGAACTTAACCACATAACATAATGCTGACTGGGCCGACCCCCTATAGGGTGGTCTAATAACCCTTCGACCCACATGGCCGACCCCCAATAGGGTGGTCTAATAACCCTTCAACCCACATGACTTATACAGGGCCGACCCCAACAAGGTGGTCTAATAACCCATCAAGTATAAGTTACGACACTTCCGTATAGAGGAATAATACCATCTCTATAGGAGTACATACAACATACATATATGAAATACATTTCGATGTTACATATACATCAACACTCCCTCTTAACTAGGAAGGTATTTCTCAGCACAGGTCTTCTAGCACAAGTCTTCTTCTCTGGATCATCGTCACTGGATAATCGTCATCGAGTCATCATCATCGTCACTACTGCTGCTATCTCAATCAATCTCCGAATCTACTCGTCATAGGAAGTTCTACATAGCCAGTCCTTTTTCATACTGGATGTAGGCCCACCACCTGCAGGTCTTCGTCATCACTGGCCATACTATGGAAACCTCAGGACTTATTACGTGCGTCACAAAACCTGGCTGCAGCATCCCAGGCTATTACGAGCACACATCTCTACCTGTAGGATCTCCCAGGAGCACATTACATGTGACCCATCACAAAACCTGGCTGAAGCATCCCAGGCTATTACAAGCACATGGCTCTACCTGTCAGATCTCCTAGGAGCACATTACATGTGATTTCACCAAAAAACCTGGCTGAAGCATCTGGGGCCTTTTTCATCCTGTCCAGATCTCCCAGGAGCAAATTACATGTGGTCATGGCAAAACCTGGCTGAAGCATCTGAGGCCTTTTTCATCCTGTCCAGATCTCCCAGGAGCAAATTACATGTCATAGGACAAAACCTCGAAAGAGCATCTGCCAGATATCCCAGGGCACCGAATTACATGCCATAGGCAAAACCTCGAAAGACTATCTGCAGATCTCCCAGGGCACAAATTATATGTCCTCCCAAGAAAAACCTCGAAAGAGCATTTGCCAGATGTCCCAGGGAACCAAATTACATGCCATAGGAAAAACCTCGAAAGACCATCTGCAAATCTCCCAGGGCACAAATTACATGCTTACCTGCACAACCTGATCCACGGCCACAAAGTATCATCTGATACTCATCATACATCATCCTGATGTACACATGATCACCCTGATCATCATCACTGCAACATCCTGCTGCATGTCATCTGGAGAAGCTCGTCATCCACAATCATCCTGATCATACAATGCATCCATCTGATGCACACCACGTATCTACCTGATACATATCATCATACATAGTGTATCCACCTGACACATATCATCATACATAGTGTATCCACCTGATACATAGATACATGATCCACACAATGTATCTATCAACATACATGATCTACCTGATCATATCTGATACATATCAATATACATGATCTACTTGATCATACAATGTATCCACTTGATACATATACAGATACATGGTCCAAGCATCCAACATGATGCTTATACAAAATACATACTCATGATCCAACCGATCATATCCATCATCCAACATGATGCATACATACATATAAAAATGATCCAACTGATCATATCCAAGCAGAAACCAGAACATCATCCTGATGCTCGTCATCCAGCGCTTACATCCACATCCATGTGAAGGATCCTCCTTCCAACATGCTTGGAATGGCTTCAGCAAATGTGTCCATCACTTCTTCCTTGAAGTGTCCTTGATCTGAAGAATTCCAAGCCTCTCTCTGAAGTACTCGAACTTCACCCTGGCTAGTGGCTTCGTCAGCACATCTGCAATATGCTCGTCCGTCGCAACATACAGGAGCTTCACAGCTCCTCTCTGCACCATATCCCTGATATAGTGATATTTGATCTCTATGTGTTTCGACTTGTCATGAAACACTGGGTTCTCAGACAGCTTCACACAACTCTAGTTATCACAGAAGATACCAGAAGCATCCAACGGGAGATCAAATAACTCAGACAGTAGCTTCCGTAGCCATACTGCCTCACAACTAGCTGAACAGGCTGCAACATACTCTGCCTCAGCTGTACTCAGTGCTACGCAGGAATGCTTCCTACTAAACCAAGAGATCACACCCGATCCCATACTGAAGCAGCACCCATATGTGCTCTTCCTATCTACAGCACTGCCAGCCCAATCTGAATCAACATAACCCTGTAGGTTAAACTTTTGATTCACTTCATGCTTGAGCCCAAAATCCATTGTACCCTTCAGGTACCTCTGAACATGATTTACAGCAACCAGGTGAACACTCCTCGGATCCGTCAGGAACTGGCTCAATGTGTTCACAGCAAAGCAAATATTTGGTCTCGTGTTCGTCAGGTACATCAAGGACCCAATCATCTGACGATACGTAGAGACATCAACCGGCTCAGATGAAGCATCACATAGAAGCTTCAGATTCGATGTCATAGGTGTGTCCATGGCCTTGCAATCCATCATCCCGAACCTCTTTAGGATCTCTTACTGCATACTTCCCTTGTCCAAGGAAGATTCCATCTACACTCTGCCACACCTCCATGCCAAAAAAAAATAGCGCATCATCCCCAAGTTCTTCATCTCGAACTCGGCAGCAAGCTTTCGCTGCGTGTCGGCAATCAATCTATCTTCACCTGTAACAAACAAGTTATCCGCATACAAAAGTAGTATCACTGGATTGCCTTCCTCAACCTTATAGAAAAGGTTGGAATCCGCTTTATTCTTGGTAAAGCCCAAACTGGATAGAAAGTTGTCTATCCTACCATACCAAGTTCTGCACACATATATGACTACACCATGCTATCTTGAAATCCATCTGGTGCATCTTCTATTTCATCACTTTTATATTTCTCAATGTTGCCATCTGCAACATGCTTGATCTGATAGTTCCATTTGGAATTCATAACAAACTTCCCTTCACGTCTTGGGACACATCCCAAACATCATTCTTCATGATCGACGGATCATGGCATTCCATTTCTTCATCCCAGATCCTGGGAACTTCAATATCTTCAATAGATATCTTTGTTGCTGGAACAAATGTTGTAGTTATTCTTTTGTAGGAGATTGCATATGATCTTTCCTACACAACAAGTTAAATTGCATGATTATAAAACATCTCATAGTTTTCAGAACAAATTCTTACACATAAATAAATATGTCATACAGTCATGCAATTATCTTAGCCAATGCTTCAATACAACATTTATCCATATCCCGTAACTTTCTAGATGCCTTCCAATCTCTACCAGAACATTGTTAAGAGTGTGCACAACTCCCAACATGTCAGCAAAGAGGTTTCATTCTAGATAAGTAGCAATGGAATGTTGTACAGTGCCATAGGCTACTTACCCATGCATATTAGTAGTATAATGCAACTATTCTAATATGCATAATACACAACCTAGTTGAACAGTATTATTTAAACAATCAAGTAATGACAATTCAAATACTTATCTTTGTTTGTTTGTTGGGTGGACTCCCTCTGAATCTTTGCAACTCCATTCTGATGTGGATTGTGAGAAGTGGTCAACTCCCTCTGAATATATGCATCCTTGTAGAAACTACTGCAGTGTGCTCTCTCTTGATCTTTACTTCCTGGATTACCTGTCCTTGAACTTATATACATTCTCGATCTGTATGCATGCTTGTTAGTATCATCATTGTTTTATCCTCTAGGTCTCATACATAATTCATTAGTATAATCTTAATATTATCAAGACACAATAATCTCAAGCATGTATAGTCAGGATCAATTCAAACACAGATAATAAACATTAGTATTCAAGGTTTCAAGGAAGTCTTCTTTTACTCATACATTTTCTTATTTGATCATAGGACTCTTCTAGTTAGTTGAATCATCAATCAAGATAAGAGATATAATATGCATAAAACTTGTGATTATTCAAACCTATACCTTCATGATTCTTCTGGTATTAGTCATATCATCAATTATGGTAAGAAACATAATATGCATACCACCATGATTATTCAAACCTATGACTTCATGAATAATCATTATCAATAACACAACAGTATAAGATCCTAACACAAGGTAGGATTCTCGCTTGATATAGGAAAAACATACCTGGATTAGCATGCTAGCTAGTTATGTCTAACATACCCGCATAATGTCTTCTAGTTCTCTTCAGTGACTTGTGCTAGCAACCTGCATGTCTCATAAGTTAACCATTGTAGAAACAAGTTATACATACCTCGAAAGTAGATCTTCTATGTGATCCATGACAATGGATGAATCCTTGTCTTCATGTCACCATGATCATACGTTCTTGAAGTATAACATGATTTGTCTTTCTTGGTGTACCTTTTTTGTTAGCAGACAACATAAACCTCATACAACACCATAATGCATTAGTACAATCATAAGTGTCAACACCCTAACCAATGAATATCTTCTATCATGCATTCATAATTTTGTTAAGGTGATACGACAAATCTAAAATCAAGATTGTACTAACCGTAATAACATGAAGACAAACATACCATAAACTTAATCATGAACAAATATTGAAACATACCTTGATGAGTCATACCTGTCAAGATCGCTTGTAATATTCTTATGTAAGGCCTTAGCCTCATCTCCCTCTGAAACAGGAACTTCTTCACTTATGCAGGTGACCAATCCATCTTCTTCTAGGATTAACCCAATCCACTTGATTTGCAAGAACTGGACCTGGAGCTGGATATGGGTTTGTCAGAGAAACCCCAAAAATTCAAACTTTGAATTTCAAACTTCCGAAAGGATAGAAATATGCGCCTTGATGAGCTGATCAAGCTGGTATATTCAGAATTTGAAAACTGCAAATTTCACTCCTCAATTTTGCCTTTGAAACTTTCGGATTCACTAGACGCGACCCTGAACTGGGGTTTGATGAAGCCCACTCTTCTTCCCAATCAAAAGGTTTGATCCAAAGATCTAAGCTTCTATTTTTCTGAGGAGCTTCCAGCCGTGGTCACAGTTTTAAAAAATTCCCATTTTTACAGAAGCCCTAATTTTCCACTTTTCTGATCAAAGTCCCGAACTAGGGTCTTATCAAGCCCATCCTTTTGCCCAACAAAAAATTCTGATCTTGGTCTCTAAATTTCGATTTTGATGAGTAGCATCCAGCCGTGGTCTCTGATTACAAAAATTCCAACTTTTTCCGAAGCCCTAAATTCCGGAAGCCATGAATGAAGGTACTCAAAAATAATTATGTTTTTGACAGAAATATGTACCTGATTTTTTCTGGTGTACCTCCGAACTTTTCGATCCACAGGGTCTGAAAATGTTTCCCGAGATAGCCCGACCTGTTATCTTTCCATCCTGACAGGTCTGACCTCAATTGGATTCTCTGAGAGAGAGTTATGCCAAGTGTCGCAACGTGACCTGTTTATGGGATAATACAGGAGAGCGAACTTGTATGGCGTGCCACGTGTCACTGTTTCAACTTCGGCCTCTGAAAACTTTTCCTGAGATAGCTCGCCCTGTTATCTTTCCATCCTGATAGGTCTGACCGCAATTGGACTCTCTAAGAGATATTTATGCCAAATGTCGCAACGTGACCTGTTTATGGGATAATACAGGAGAGCGAACTTGTACGGCGTGCCCCGTCTCACGGGTTCAATTTCAGCTTCTGAAAAAATTCCCTAAGATAGTACAGTCTGTGTACTACCTATCACCTTTTACGAAATTTCATTTGGAGCTTCCTAGCCCAAGTTATAACCTTTTTCCCAAGGTCACCTGATTTTGACTCAGATCTGGAAGAGGCAGAAACCCTATATTGTACAGATCATAAATAACAAAGTACAATGAATTAGAGGTTTTTCTTTGGACACAAGGTACATGGGGATTTAATCTTCGACCTGTGACGATTTCAGATCTGAAAACTTTTCCAAAACGGATTTATAGCGAAAGTGCTACGACGTCTGGTTTTTGTTATATCAAGCCCTAGCATCGTAAGTGCAACAAGTGTCATACATGCCATATCATGCCTTCTTTCAGGCTAGCTCTGATACCATGTTAAATTTTCAGAATTTACTTCAATCTGATCTAGGATCTTAACTGAGAGAACAATATGTACAGCATATCTACAGCATATCAATCATGGAGACAATAATGCAAGCACACAAGAGACAAAAAGTTTTACTTGGGGAAAACCATAAAGGTGAAAAACCCCAATAACTTCCTCAGAGATAGATAGAGCAATGATACAACCCAACCATAAGAGATAGACATATCCTAGCAGCAGATCCTCCTCCTCCATAAGTGCGCCACTCCTCCTTGAGTGCATGAGTGAGAAGTCAGTGATCAAATAGAGTGCCTCCCGCACTCTATTTATACTTGACTTGACTTGCCTTTTACATAAATCATGTAGGTTCGAACTTAACCACATAACATAATGCTGACTGGGCCGACCCCCTATAGGGTGGTCTAATAACCCTTCGACCCACATGGCTGACCCCCAATAGGGTGGTCTAATAACCCTTCAACCCACATGACTTATACAGGGCCGACCCCAACAAGGTGGTCTAATAACCCATCAAGTATAAGTTACGACACTTCCGTATAGAGGAATAATACCATCTCTATAGGAGTACATACAACATACATATATGAAATACATTTCGAAGTTACATATACATAAACATTTTTCTTGGTCTCCAAGTCCTGCAAACCAAAGAAGGAATCTTTCTTTCTCAGTCTAAGTATGCTTGTGACTTTCTTCGTCGCTTTCACATGGAAGATTGTACACCAGCCCCTTCTCCCTTCCAGTTTGGAGTCAAACTTTCTGCCACTTGTACTTCACCTGAAGTCGATGCCACCTTGTATCGTTAGCTTGTTGGTAGTCTCTTATACTTGACTCACTCCCGTCCTGACCTTTCCTTTGCCATTGGTCGTGTTGCCCGTTATATGCAGACACCACATGAAAGTCACTGGAAAGCAGCTAAAAGAATACTTCGATATATCCGAGGTACAGTTCAGTTTGGGATTCATTACAGTATATGGGGGAAACATTTGTTGGTTGGTTTCACTGATTCAGATTGGGCTGGCGATCCTGATGATCGAAAGTCTACTGCAGGTTATGTTTTCAATCTAGGATTTGGACCTATTACTTGGGCTTGTAAGAAACAACAAGCTCTTGATCTTTCTTCAGCAGAGGCAGAATATCGAGCAGCAGTTAATGCCAGTCAGGAAGCTTTATGGATTCGACAAATCCTTTCAGAGTTTGGATTCAAGCAGCAGCAGCCTACTCCACTTTGGTGCGACAATCAAAGTGCCATCAAGCTTGCCAAAGATCCAGTTCTACATCAACGCAGCAAACACATTGAGCTACATATGCACTTCATCAGAAATCTTGTTCATGATCGTGTTCTTGAAATGCTCTTTTGCCCTACAGATGATCAAGTTGCAGACATCTTCACCAAGTCTCTTACAGAAGCGAAGTTTTCTAAACTTCGATCTATGTTAGGAGTTCAGGAACTTGTCATTAAGGGGGGATAAGCTCTAATGCCTCCTTCCTTCCCCTAATAGTGTCACTTTTGTAAATCCTTCAATCCTATCCCAAGTTGTTCTTAAGGGGGGATGTTAGGATATTTAGACACTTAGGAGTTAGTTAAGATCAACTTGTGTAATATATCCGTAAGGGATAGTGTGTTTCTTTAGTATGCATTAGTATGCATTTGTAAATACTTAATCCGACGGTCACTATATGTTCCCGACATAGAGTGATCCGACGGCTCAACTTCTATTAGATCAAACCTAACCTTGATCTATGGCTTAACACCCGATTGGTCCATGAGAGGCAGATTCTGAAGACGAATCTAGGCTGATGTGGTGCTTCTTCATTGCTGCTTCCAAGGCTGCCATCTTCTTGAAACACTTAGATTCATCATGATTATCTTTCCCGCAATAGTTTCAATGACGCTCAGTCTTCTTTCCTTTTGGCTTGGATCCTTTGTCATTTTTAAAGAAGGAGCTGACTGAGAGGGTTTTGGACCCTTGTTTGACTTATTATTGCGAAAATTTTGTTTCTTGGGAGGCTTGGACTTTTCTTTCTGTTGGGACAATAAGGCTTTCCTAGATGTATCTGCATTGTTGATTATTCCAAGATGAATGAGTTTATCTTGTTCTCTAATCAAGGAATCACAAAAGGATTCAAGACTAGTCTCTTGATAGCTAGCTGCATTCAAGGATGCTTTCATGGAGTAAAATGTAGATACAAAAACAGAATATCCAGGTCCAAGTTTGGAAAGAATATGATAAATGCATTGTTTGTCTTCCCTCTCAATCTTACATTCTGCACATAAGAGTTTAAGAGTTTTGTACTTAGATAAATAATCTTGAATGCATGAAAAGTCACTTGGATTTAAAGAAATCAACTCATTTTCGAGTTAGTGACCTCGAATTTCATTGTGTTTACCAAACACAGATTCTAACTTGTCCCAAGCAGCATTAGGTTCATCAATTCCAGATATGTGGAATCGCAAATCAGTAGAGATTGACATCCCAATCAATCCACGAGCTTCATCACATCTATTTGCCCATTTTATTTTCTTATCATCATCAGTGGGTTCTTTTTCTTTCCCTGAGGTAATTCTGAAAAGTCCCCTACTTCGTAGAACATCCTCCATACGAGATTTCCATGAGAATTAGTTGGAACTGTTAAGTAGAATATCACAAGGGGCGGCCATATTTGTAAATTAATGGCTGTAAAAGCAGAAACCAATAGTATGGATGTGAAGAGCTCAAAAAAATAGGCGGTTTCAAAACAAACGGCACTGAAAACTGACTCTGTATGATGAAGTTATGCTTGAACAAAGAAATTGTTGAAGATGTCCCCAATAGTGAAGTGGCAGCTAGAGAATGTCCAGCAAAAAAAAGAACCCCCCTCTTCCCAAGATGAACCTTTTGAGAATCACTTTACAAGAAAGTTGCTTTAAGTGAACCACTTTTGCAAAATAAGTGATTTCACTTTTACAATGATATTACTTTTAAATAGTGCAACAATAAAAAAACTTAAGTGACTCACTTGTATTTTTATTTTTTATTATTTAAGTGAGATGCACTTTTACAATAAAATAACTTGAAAATAGAAATTGCATGCACTTTTTCTTTTTAAAAGTAACTTCCTAAGACTTGAACTCAAGACCTATTAAAGAATAAAGCAACTTTGAACCAAGTGAGCTAGATTAAAAGGTATGTAAAATATGGGAATGAGGAAAGGGGCTTGCTTTTTTTTTTTTTTTACTCCTCTTGCTCGGTTTGCATGCTTGCCCTTTTTCCTGCAAAACAAACCACAAATCGAAACAAAAAAAACTTTTTCACACTTGTGGAGTTATATCTTGTTAACTTTCCCGGAAAGTCTACTTTTTCTCTCTGTTTCTGATTTGCCGAGATCGCGCAAGGTGCACGGCAAAGAGCATACGCAGCCGAGAAAAACCATTTCCCTTTCTGTTTCTGATTTGCCGAGATCGCTCAAGGTGCACGGCAAAGAGCATACGCAGATGGGAAAGCAACAATCCGAACCCAAAAAAAAATCTAACAGTAAAAAATGATGAAATATGAGATTTTTTCCTTTTAAAAAAATATAAAAAAATGCGTCACTGTAACATTATACCTTCAGATCTGATGAAATACGCATTTCTGGAGCAACCGGGAACCGTTTTCGATCAAACGAAAACTATTTCCCAATGGAAACGACGCTTCGGATGCAATGGACCACCTCCCATAGCCCATAAATATACAGAAATACCAAAACTAGAAACCCTTTCGAGTTTCGGCAACAGCAGTTCAAGATCTAGATCATAACCGGAAGCGGCACTTCATAAAAGCTATGATACCATGTTCGGGTACACAGGGTACTACCAAAGGACCGAACACCAAGAGAAACAACTTCACACAAACATATCACAAATCAACACATCGATGTTTTGACGTGGTTTAAACCCTCTTGAGGGAAACACTCCACGGCCTCGGCCAAATAGCTTCTACGGGACAATTTATTATGCAAAGAAAGAAAGTTACAAAATGAGCTTCTCATAATCGATCAACTAAACAATGACCCTCCATGCTCTTTAAATAGAGATCATGGACCAATCGGGTGCTAAGCCACAGATCAAGGTTAGGTTTGATCTAAGAGAAGTTGAGTCGTCGAATCACTCTATGTCGGGAACATATCGTGACCGTCAGATTAAGTATTTACAAATGTATACTAAAGAAACACACTATCCCTAACGGATATATTACACAAGTTGATCTTAACTAACTCTTAAGTATCTAAATATCCTAATAGTATGTTCCCACCCCCTGCATAAGCATTACTAGTAGCAGGAGTAGTCGTGTTGTGACCATAAGTATAAGGGATATTCCCACCCCCTACATTAGTATTACTAGTAGCAGGAGTAGTGGTGTTGTGACCATAAGTATAAGGTATATTCCCACCTCCTACATTAGCATTAGTAGTAGCAGGAGAAATCGAAAAAGTATACAGTATGTATCCACTCCCGGTATTAGGAGGATTGTTAACATTAGTGAAAGTGGTCCTGGGTTGATGTGTAAAGGCATGTGTATTATACTGTGGAATGTGAATCGTATTATGAACAGTGTTCCCACTAGGAGGGTTAGTCCTAGGAGGTGGCCTTCCTCTAAAATTTGGATTGTTAGGAGGGATATGGCTGGTCCCCGTATTATGTGTGTGAGTAGAAAATGTGGTGCCCCCAATGAGGGTATTGCCCCCAGTGGGTGCAGTGTTTCCAACACCATGACTAGTGCTAGCATGACTACCAGACATAGTGGATGGATCAACTGTGTTGTAACTAGGCATACCATGAGAGAACGGAATAACGTTCATAGTGGTCGTAGGACCTATGTTAACATGCAAATTCGACATCCCATATAGGAAATTTCGTGGATTCGAAGGATCAAATGGGTCGTCCTCGGGTGGAGTAGATCCAAACAGAAGAGGTTGAATCTTTGGTATTAATGGATCGCCCCCCCATTCCTCTCTAAGAGTAGGAGGAGCATAAGCGTCTTCGACTCTACCCAAAAGAGTCATAGGGATTTCTCCCATGCCAAAACCAATGGTAATGTCAGCGGAAAGCATTTCAAAAGAATCAGAAGAATCAGAGAGGGCCTTTCGACGTCCCCTCTGAACACGACATGTAACTTTAGCGGCTGGTAAACCATCCAACCGACGAGACCAACGAAGAGTAGGTCCTCACGCCATGATACCTCTGAAAGGTCAATAAATCAAAGCGTCCCTTAACGGCCAAACTAACAATCAAAGAGCACACACCTAAAGAAACTACAGCCAAATGCACACAAACAGGACTGGCTCAAGGGACCTCCCGGCACTACAGCCGGTATGTCTCGCCTAGGAGAGGCTTGAGACTCCCAAACTATAACCGAAGGTAACAAAATCAATTATAAGGGTTCCCAGACTTCACTGCGTGCATAGGTTCAAATCCCTATACAACAGGAAACTATGTTGTCCAACCCCTATCTGATTCAGGACAACTGTTAACACCCAAAAAGTGTTCACTACCTCATCTACCTCATTACATGGCTCATTTGTCCATTTTCCTACCATATTTCCCTTAAAACCCCTAAAAATCCCACTAAAAAGCCTCCAAAAGGCCTAAAATGCCTCCAAAAGGCCACAAAACCATCAAAAAGGCTAAAAAACCCCTTTTTCCTCCAAAAATATCCAAAATTCCTCTAAAATAGCAAAATCCCTCTAAAAAGGGAATATAAAATATAAAATAATGAGGAAAAAGAGAAAAAAACCCTATACAGCTGCCCTAAACCATATGGTTCCCAAAACCATGGGACAGCACTCCACCACCAAAAAACTATAAATAGGTGATGGAGATCCCACATTCCACATCCACAATCAAGTATACCCTTACTCTGCCAAAATCTCTCTTGAAACCCTAGCTCACCATTGAGCCATTTTCACTTTGAGAGCCCCTTTTGGCCCATTTCCACCATTGGAGAAAGAGAAGGAGCACATTGGAGCTTGGAGCAACCCTCTTGGACATTGCAAGAGCTTCATCAACCTTCACATTGGAGGTAATATTAATACAAAAACCATTATTTACATCTTGTTGTTTATGTTTCATGCACATGTTTTAGAGTAGTTTACATTTCTGTTTTAGATTAATAATTTTCATTTACTGAACTGCTACTAAGGAGTCCCTTCTCCTTAGTAGGTGCTCATTTGCACAAGCTAGGGGTAAAACCCTAGCTACAACAACTGCAGTATAACCACTACGAATTCCGTATGCGATACCTAGGTAAGGAAACTAAGGTCACCACAATATAACTAATGCTCAGGAAGACAGTCACAGGTGGGATCCGTCGTATGGGAAGGGTAGCTAAGCCCGAAACTCAAGAGGTGCAGATCCCTCAAGAGCCCATGTACATGAACAATTCCTGAAAATATCTTCCACGTTTGGCCAGTATTGGAGGCCGCAACCAACCTCCCATGACCTCGTGCTTAACTCTGGTCTGAGTAGAGCTTCCTGAGAACACTGATGCATATTATGGGTTTCACCACTCCCTGGTCAGACACATAATGTTTCGTCTAGTAGTCTTGGATTGTTAACTTACAATGATCTATTCCAAGACTCTAAACCTATACTAGTTGGTGCATCCTATAAAAGAAAAATCGTTCTAATCAATTTTGAGATTAAGCGTTGATTTTAAATGGCTATAATTACTCAAGGATATGGTCATGAAACTGATGATGTATAGGACTCAATAGTATGCACAATCGAAAAACTCTAGACTCATCTAACCAATAAAAACAATGCCACTAAAATGATAATCAATCCAACGGTTCGAAATAAAATGAAATTCTTTTAAATTTCCAATGCACAAGTAGATCCTAGATGAAACCACAAGCACTCAGATGCAAAATGCAATACGGAAAGCAAATATTTTTGTATTTTCTCTTATAATGGAAAGGAAAATGCAAAACTATGCTTTTGTATTTTTTCAATATAATGAAATGAAAAAATGAAAGCGAAATCTACCTATTTGGTTAAAGAAATGCAGAGCAAATCACTAAGACAACCCAGCAAATCCCAAACAATGAGACTCAGCCAATGTAATGAGCTAAAAAATCAAAATGATGGAAAACCAACAAGGCTCAAAACAAAGAAAAAGAGGAGTTTTTGGTCAAAAACAGGGCATGGAACAGTCAGGAATGAGACCAATTAAGACTCGGGAACACTCAAAACCAACCCAGCAACAATCCAAGGCCATAAATCAGTCAAACACGGAGTTGTACGCTACTGTTGAAAGGAAAACTATGGGTATACGCGGGCTACAGTGCAGACAGAGGCGGGGAGACGCTGGCAAAACTAACTTGACCCACGTACAGGGAAACGCAAATGAGCAAATAGAGAGTCCAATCACCCAGAAAAAAGCTTGTTTTCTATAGTATATCCCAACGACCAATCAATGGCACAGAAGCTCGACACACAACAACTCTAAATAAGGGAAAATGCCAAAAAATCCCCAAAAATGGATGTTCTCCTAGCAGAGTCGCCATTTCTGTTACGGAGAAAACTTCCTATGGCTTGGGGTAGACCACAACAAACAGCTGTTAAGATCCTGTTGGGCGGCCTTCACTACCATCTCGAGTTTTTGGTGTAACGGTTTGTATCATATGGTATCAGAGCACTTTCTTGGGCTCATTGGGTGGAATTTCTGCCAAATTTTTTTCGCATCTGTTGCAGCTTCGGATTTGGGAATAATCCCTATCCGCTTAACTGTGGGAAGTACTTGGGCATAAGCCCTAAAACTCATTGTGAGGAGTACCACAGAAACCCCAAAGTAGAGGGCCCATTGAGAGGACCTGCCAGCGAAAAGGGCAACGACCCCTACCTGATTGACTAGTTCCCACCCGTGAGGTAAACCAAGAGCTGTCGTTTGTGGCAAAGCGGTTATCAGTTTTACCTGAGCCGTGGAGTGAGGGGTACTGCCCCAATACGCAAGCCGTAAGACAGCATTGGTGGCCGAGTGAAACACCTGAACTATTAGGAAGCCGTACATACCTGGGGTCCATATCTATTTTCAGTTGAACTATTGCCGATCACTTCCGCTCCAGATCAAGCTGTTTCAGATCTATTCTGAAGTCGTTCTAGATCCAGTTGCCATTTCAGATCCAACCATTTTTTATCCCTTCCACACCGTTGCGCCGCTGTTCTCCATATCTCCCTTCTTTTCACTCTGTTTCCCTTGAAATTTTCGGGGAACCCCTGTCATCCCATTCTGCATCTTTCATTCCTGAGGACCCTATCCCCAATTCCCCTTCCCAAAGCCCGAAATCCCACATTTGTCTATTTTTAGGGTTTGCCATAACTTCCTCAGATTTCACCCAATCACCTTCAAATTTTACCACAGAGTTCCTTTCTGAATTTTGCTTCTTTGTCCCTCTCTGCCAAATTTTCTCATTCTATCACCCCGCTTCTGAAATCCCCCTTTTTGCTTTCTTGTCCTTTCGACAGTGTCCAAAATCTAGTCAAACCCCAATTACCCATCAGATTGTTTCCCCAATCCAAATTTCCCTTTACTAAATCAGCTTTTGTTTGTGTTTTTCTACCCATTCCACCAAAAAAATAAAAATCCCTTGTTATGGTTGTCACCCATGCAGGAGCACAAACCATGGAGGAAACACTTGCAGCCATCCAAACCAAACTCCAAGATCTGGATGAAAAATTTCTCAGCCTCCATCTTCAGCATTGAGCCATGAACAATACCAGAAAACCAGAATCTTTTGCAACCACCAGGTTCTCTTCTTCCAGCAATTTTCGTGGGCCGAAGCTTGATTTTTCTCGCTTCAATGGTACTGATTCGACTGGATGGATATATCAAGCAGAACAATATTTCAGTCTGCATAATACTTCTGATGCCCAGAAAGTTCCACTTGCATCATTTCATTTGGAACAGGAATCCCTTCAATGGTACCGTTGGTACATCAAAGCTCATCCCGAGCCAAACTGGACAGATTTTTGCCAACTCATTTTGCCACGATTTTGTCCTAGTGCTTTTGATGATTTCACAGGAGCACTCACTAAACTTCACCAAATTGGCACAGTGAGAGAGTATCAGACAGAATTTGAGAAATTGGCCAATCACACAGAAGGATTGTCTGATGAATTCTACAGGAGTTGTTTTATCAGTGGTCTCAAGGATGAAATCCGCTCAGAGGTCAAAATGTTTTGTCCCAACACAATGATGGAAGTCCTAGGGTTGGCTAAGCTGGCCGAAGACAAGATCGCAGCTCAACAACACTCCAAACCCACCTTTGTTCCCTTCAAAAATATGGGTTCCCAATGACCTCCCATCATGCCTACTCCTCAACCAACTCCTATCAAGCATTTGTCTGAAATAGAAATGCAGGCACGCCGAGAAAAAGGGCTTTGCTATAATTGTGATGAGAAATTCACTCGGGGACATAGATGTGTTCAACAAAAGCTCTATCTCTTGGATGTGGATTCTCCTCCTGCCTTAGAACTTGGTGAAGAAGCTACAGATACAGTAGATGATCGGGTCGACATTCAACACCTGCCTGTTGACACCCCATCTTAGGACGACCCACCCAAGATCTCTCTCCATGCTGTAACCGGCATCACCACCCCACACACAATGCGGGTCAGGGGATACTTCAAGAAGCTCCCTCTTACCATACTCATTGATTCTTGTAGCACTCATAACTTCATTGACCCTCGGATTGCCAAACAGGATGATTGTTTTGTCCATCCTTGCTCCAACTTTGAAGTCATGGTTGCCAGATGATACGAACCGTTACACCAAAACCTCGAGATGTTAGTGAAGGCCGCCCACCAGGATCTTAACATCCCACCACATGACTCAAATCCCAATGCAATGTTATATAAATGGCAATGCTAAGATAATGGAGAAAAGACCAACCTTCAACCGGATGTTTGAAGTAGATCCCCGTTGAGCTTTCAACCTCTACACTTGAACCTGCGGATTAGTCTCAACAACAAGTACAAGCAAGTGCATATAATGTGTGAAAGACATTAGCATAATCAATAGCATGATCCATGATATTATAAGCAAATATAACCCAATGTAATTTAACAATATTCACAATATCAATTGGATGAGAAAATGAGTATTTCCATTAATGAATAACAAGAAGTACAATATACGACCTCTTGCCGGAAACCAATCTGAACCAAGAACTGGGTCTCTCCACTTGTGCCTCCACCACTTCAATCCTCCATGTAATGGAAATCTCAAAATATGAAAGGAGTTTGGAAGGTGAATATAAGGAATTCACAACAACAAGGATCAATGAGTGTAGACTCAAGTCACGGAAAAAATCCACTAGATTTATCTTGCTATCTCTTTCTCCTCCCTTTCATATGCCATAAGAGCTCAATATATAGCTTTCCAAAGGTAAGTGAAAGGACACATCGAGGCGTTTCATGGCATATGGAGGGCCAAATATCACCCTAAGACCGCTTTTGGGAGTAAAAAGTAATTTTCTAATGATTTTTACCATTTTACTTGGTACCCGCGGGCTATAGTAGAACAGCCTGCGTGTACACTGGCTATAATGGGACAGCAAGCGTACAGGAAGAAAAATAGTGAAAAATGTGTTTTTTGGAGGACATAAAGTGAATCTGAGTTAGTGAAATGGATCTTGAAGGCCAAAGAATGTTGATGCTCACAAGGTGGAAACTTACGTTGTAACAACTATCCATGAATTAGGCTTAGGAATCAACCATTAGTACCTTGGTGCCTACATGCCTCAATGGCAAGTCTCCTCATGTTCGAAAGTAGGTTTTCATCATTGAGCTCTGATCGCACGATCTCATGAATGTTCAACGTCAACTCATTTATTCACATTTCATTGGGATGTACTAGAGATACCTTGGGGATCATTCTCATTATTGGTGATTTCCCTCGCACTTGTTAACGGTTCACATCATTGCCCGGTAATCAAGTGGTTTCTACCATGTTCGAATTCAACACCTTGTAATCACATGGCTAGATTTGTATCGTTTTGGGATTGTGTAGAAGACCCTGGACACATTTTGATGTTGTTTACGTCCAGGATGCGATGGCAATTGTTGAGCAGGTTTCCACATAGTCATTACGTGGGTGACCTCATTATTGTATTGTCACACAGATCCACTTATGTGTTGGTCGTCGTTGTGTCATTATTTTCTCATGGATCTACGATTGTTCAAAGTATCCATGATTTTTTTACAGTCTATATCATCTCAGTACTCATGGATCTGCAATGTATTGGTCGGCAGCCATGCTTCAAGTCAGTTGTTCCGAGCATGGGTATGCCCGCCTCGGTGGTATCTTTGACATCTTGTTTTTTGTTTTAGCTCCTCATTTCCTCCCTCGGTGTTATCTCCGCGAAAATTATTTGTAAAGTCTTTGGCCATCAGTCTCTTCTAACCTCACACTTTAGGAGGCTTCTGTTATACCTCAGAGTTACACATTGATCCCTAGTGTCGCATCTTTACACCATGTGACCTAGCGAAATTTCTCCCTAATAACTTTCACACCCTCCTTAGTCTCATCTGGACACCCAGAAGCAAGATCTATTGACTGAATTGCGAATACATCACCTTATCTTCCACGTGTCACCAAATATGACCCTATCTACATAGATTTTCGCGTTCTGCACACTTGCTGGGTATCAAAAATTAGGGTCTTCGCGCTATGCTCAGACCCTAGGGGGCGATAATTTCGCATTATGCTGAGACCTAGGGGCGCAAAAATCCCTTTTTAGCCTTTTTCCATGGATCATGGATCTCACCCTTAGAGAGATATTCTTGGGATTATCAGCTCTGATTCGATCCCAACCCCCTCTCCCTATTTAGTTTGGTTGATCCACTAAACACTCATTAGATCCACCTTACTCTCCTTTGGGTTAACCCTTCCAAGCACTATAAAGGAGAGGCCTTCCATAAGCCAAAGGGAGGACTTTTGGGGCATCCAACCTATGATCTTGAGACTTTTGCTGAGATAGCTAGAGGAGGAACTTGTAGGTGAAAGTTGGCTTGGACATTAAGCAACTATTTGTAAGTACTCTCGAGTTTTCAATAAAAGCATAACTTGTCGTGTTTCTCAATTTGTGTGTGCTGGTTATGATTCATCCACATAAATTGTATCTAACTAGATATAGATCTAACTTGTAATTCAATCTATTTGGAAGATTGTGTGCATTTGTTTGTTGTTTTGATCTTAACAGGTTCATCGCGAGGACTTCGGGATCAAGGATTCAAGCAGTCAAACATCAAAGTGAAAGGTCAATTATCTTCTCTCTCATCTCTCAATAGTGAAATCTTGAAATACTGGTTTAGATCTAAGACTCAATGTAGCATTTGTTTGATTTTTTGTCTTAGATTAGGGTCAGTCTATCTTACTCTAACCTAAGAGAGTTTCTTTCTATCCGTAGGGAGAAATTTCTACAATAGAGGGCATTTTTTTTTCTTTTATTTGGGATACTTGTTCCTGTTCGGATATCCACATCATCTTTTTCAGGATCTTGCATGCAATTAGGGTTTTCATGCAAATTCTAGGGTTTCCATGCATCCCAGTCACCAGGTTGATGCCTCCAGCACCTTAGCCACCTTATTCTAGCACCCGGGAGCTTCTTACATCAGTTCATTAGCCCTCCTAGTCAGGAAGGTGCCCACTTCTCACCTACTGCCAAAGAAGGGCGCACTTCTTCACCTACCACTGCAGTTCCACTTCAGTTACACTCAGTTAGCTCCGATTCTCCATGATTTGACACTAGTTTCACTCCTAACTAACTGTTTCACTCCGTTGGACCTCCATATTGACCAGATGACTTGTTCTGACTTCAGTTAGCCTCCCATGTGCCCTCCACTGAGCCCACTTCCCTATATCAGTGCTACACACTTCAGTTACACATGTTACACTCAGTTAGACTCAGATTGACACCTGGATGACTGGTTCTTGTGCATTGATGACCACCACTGATTGATGATGAGGACTCCTAGTTGGAGTCAAGCTACTCCATTCAGTGATTCGAATGACCTCCTTAGGCAATTCGAATTGCTCAGTCATTGTTACTGTATTCTATTGTAAACATTCACCCTTACTGGGATATTGAGCACTGATGCATGTTTTGCACAGTTTTACACCATATTTTCTATGTTCATCTATTGTGATTGATTTACTTGTTCATTAGATCTGCTATGACTAATTTTACATGGTATCAGAGCCATTGCAGGGACAATATCTCTTTTCTACAGGTGTTTCTACAAGAAGATTTGAGTGAATTTTCTCAAAAATTACAAAAGTTTTGGCATGAAAGATCTCAAGGGCATTCGCTCTTGTGCATGCAAAGCTTGAAAATACTTCCAATACCACTCCAGAAGCTTGAGTTTCCACATAAATCCTAGATCTGATACATTGGACCCATTCAACATTGCTTGATATCCAATCCCAGGTGTGATGCAACTCTAAAATGGTGGATTGTTCGACCTCATTGTTCTTGGTTTTATTGTGATTTGCAAGTTATTGTCTCCATCAATTGCATTCGCTACCTTTCCCTTGCAAGCCTTTCTACATCAGTGTGCACTCACTCCTAGCAATGGAATACTCTTCTTCAAATCCTATCCTCACCCCATTCAATTATTTTGATTGGAAATATGATATGGAGATCATATTACGTTCAAAAGGTTACTACCGAGTCACTCTTGGTCTTGAATTGGAGCCAAACACCTTGTCAGATAGAACCAAACACTACAACAAGCTTGATGAAGCTTATGGTCTTCTTTGTCTCTCCATCTCCAAAGATATTCACTTCCATCTCAGTGGATTGAAGACTCCAAAAGCTATATGGGAGCAACTTGAAACACTATTTGGCAAGCAGGACGAGCTTAGGGCTTTTCAATTAGAGAATGAATTGATTGCCCTTAGTCCTAAGAATTTCGAGACCATTAATGAATTCTTCACAAAATTCAAGAACTTGAACATGCAGTTGAAGAACAGTGGAGTTATCAAAGAGGATAAACAATTGATCCTCTCCATTCTCAGCAAGCTTGGTAAAGATTATTCGGTATTTGTCTCTACTTTCAATTCCGGTCGGCTAACTACCCCGAATTGGAAGATGCCTACCTTGAATGCCTTCATTGAGTCCGTCACCAAAGAGCATGATAAGTTGATTCAAATGGGGTCCATAAGCTCCAAAGATTCAGCCCTATATGTTCAAGGACCCAAGATCTCGAATGGTAAAGGAAAGCAAAAGAAGGAGAAGCCCAAATTCAAACCTCACAAGCAAAGAGAGAAAGGCAAACAAACGGATGCACCATCCAGTTCGAAGTTCAAGAAAAAGGGAAAAGAAGGTAACCAAAAATCTAAATGTACTTATTGCCACCGTGGCTTTCATCGCGAAAGTTAATGTATGAAGAAGACTATAGATCAAATGGCCCTCCTTTTGGAAAAGAACAACATAACTCTTCCTGACGGTGCAAGGAAGAAGGATAGGAATGATGATCATGAAAGAGGACAAGCACTCATGGCAACTGTTTCGAATCCCACTACTCTCTTGATAGATTCGGGTGCATCGAATCATATGGCTGAAAATATTGATTCTTTTTCTTCATTCGATCCAAACAGCTCCATCCCCATCCATTTGGGAGATGACTCAAAAAATACTTCAAAGGGCAAAGGTACGATTCATGTAGATCATGGAAGCTTTCAGAATGTTCTCTATGTGCCTTCCTTGGCTTCAAATCTTCTTTATGTGTATCAAATGACACACACTGGTGAACCGAAGCAAGTTACATTCATCCCTAATACAGTTGAAATTTATGATATCAAAAGTGGAATACTTGTTGCAGTCGGAAAGGCGAACCACACTGCAAAATGCTATGAGTTTTCACTCTTTATTCCACTTGCAAAGCCCACTGCTCTTCGCACACATGGTAATGAGGTTAGTAGGCTTTGGCATGAAATATTTGGACATCTTAATTATAAGTATTGTCTGTTGTTATCAAACAATTCCATGGTAGATGGTCTTCCACAACTCCGTTCCTCGAAGGAAATATGCACTGGTTGCATTATTGGGAAGCACCCCGAGCACAGATTCGACCACGGAAAAGCTAGAAGAGCTTCTACATTTTTGGGGTTGATACATTCTGATATCAGTGTTCCACTGCCCCATACATCATTAAATGGTTCAAGGTATGTTTTGACATTTATTGATGATTTTTCCCGCTTTACATGGGTATTTTTTCTCAAAAACAAGTTAGAAGTGCTTGGAAAATTCAAGGATTTTAAGGCTTCTGTTGAGACCGCCACTGAGAGAAAGATCAAAACTCTTAGATCTGATAATGGTGGAGAATATATCAAGGCCAAGTTTCTGCAACTTTGTGCCCAAAGAGGAATTCAGATCCAACATACAGTTCCCTACACACCCCAGCAGAACGGTGTAGCGAAAAGGAAAAATCGGTCACTAAAAGAGATGGCTACATGCATGATTGAATCAAAAGGTTTGGCTGCAAATATTTGGGTTGAAGCAATCAATGTTGCTGCATACATACAGAACCATGTTCCACATTCATCCGTGAAAGGTATGACTCATTTCGAAGCATTCTTTGGTCACAAACCGGATGTGTCAAATTTGAGAGTTTTTGGCTCTACTGCATGGGCTAGAATTCCTTCCAAGAAGAGATGAGATTTGGATCCACAAAGTATTGAATGCATACTGATAGGATATGGGGAAGAATCAAAAGAATATAAACTCATGGATATCATATCTAAAAAGATATTCATAGAGCGCAGTGTGCAATTTGAAGAACCGCTTCAAGAATTGCAACTAGTCGAGGAAGAAACTGTCGTTTCACCGCCTTCACCAAAAGAAGATCCGTGCAGCAATAATGAAGGTATGAGTTTTGATATTTCTGATATTTTAGCAGCACATGATGATCATGACATATCAGGTTCATAATCCGACCATTATGATCCTCCTCAGTTACCAAAGTGGGCCCAAAACACTCTTCAATCTGCTGGTTCGAACCTTGGAAATCCTGTTGATCCGAGACGAACAAGAGAAAACTTTCAAAGAGAAGGTATGGCTCTTTCTATTTCTGATCCATTACTTCCTGATATTTGTTATTTGATGACAAGTTCAGATCCCACATCATACTATTCTTTCCACCGAGATCCGAGATGGCAAAGTGCCATGGATGAAGAGTACAGTTCTCTTCAAAAGAACAATACATGGGAGCTAGTTTCTCTTCCACCTGAAAGAAAATTAGTGAAGTGTAAATGGGTCTACCGCACGAAAGTTGCTGCTGATGGCTCTATCAGAAAATAAAAAGCAAGGTTAGTGGCAAAAGGTTTCTCCCAAGTCCAAGGAGTGGACTACACTGAGTCCTTTGCACCGGTTGCAAAGATGGATTCCATCCGCCTTGTTTTGGCTATTTCCGCATCCAAGCACTGGGAAGTGCACCACATGGATGTGAAGAGTGCATTTCTACATGGAGACCTTGTTGAAGAGGTATATATGCAGCAACCAGAGGGCTACACATCAGATCCATCATTAGTTTGCAGATTGAAGAAATCTTTGTATGGGTTAAAACAGGCCCCAAGAGCTTGGTACGCAAAGATGGACTCCTTCCTTCTTTCTCAGAATTTCCAAAGATGCAAATCTGATCCGAATGTGTATCTTCAACGAGTTAAAGGTAATTTGTTGGTTATTGTACTTTATGTTGATGATCTTCTCATTACTGGTAGCACTCTTACTTCAATAAACAAGCTAAAAACTGCCTTAAATCAAGCTTTTGACATGAGCGATTTGGGCTTGCTGAGTCACTTTTTGGGCTTGGAGATAGCTCAAAATTTTGATGGGATCACTATATCTCAGAAAAAATATGCTTCCGAACTATTATTGAAGTTTAATATGGATTAATGTAAGGCATCCCCATTCCCATTCCTCTCAGGAATCAGTCTTGAGGAGGGAGATTCTACACCGCTTGCAGATTGCAGTATGTATCGACAGTTGATTGGTTCACTACTTTATTTGACACACTCAAGGCCTGATATTTCATATTCCATGAGTGCCATGTCAAGGTATATGCAGCAACCCCATGAGCTTCATTGGCGAGCAGCCAAGCGGATCTTGCAATATGTGCAAGGTACAAAACATTTTGGCATACATTATGCTACAAATTCTGAGCTTGATTTCATTGGTTTTACTGATTCAAATTGGGCAGGTGATAGCATTGATCGGAAGTCCACTTCCGGTTATGTTTTCATGATTGGTCATGGTGCTATTTGTTGGTCCAGCAAAAATCAGGCAGCCATTGCACTTTCTTCAGCAGAGGCAGAGTATCGAGGGGCAGTCAATGCCTGCATTCAGGCAGTTTGGTTGCAGGGTATTCTTTCCGAGTTTGGTTTTGGTGGCACTACTTTGACTGTCCTATTTTGTGACAATCAAAGTGCTATCTAGATCTCCACAGATCCAGTTCAGTGATAGAGGACCAAACACATTGAGATTCATATGCATTACATTCGATAGTTGGTGCATGATCGCACCATCATTATGCAATATTGCCTTACTGGTGAGAAAATTGCAGACATCTTCACCAAGAGCTTCACTGAGAAGAAGTTCTCTTACCTCCGTTCACTGTTGGGGGTGAGTTCCATCATGGTGGAGACAGATTGATCCATTATTATGCTTTAGCTTGAGGGGGGGCTTTCTTCCCACTGGGTTTTCCCTCTTTCCTCACTTAGTTTATTTTCAGCATTTTTTGGATTATTGTATTGGGGTGACCTTTGGTCTTAGTTACCAGGGCCCCACATTATTTTTTTTGCACATCATAGTCTAGCTTGAGGGGGGGTGTTCGGATATCCACATCATCTTTTTCAGGATCTTGCATGCAATTAGGGTTTGCATGCAAATTCTAGGGTTTGCATGCACTTTGCATGCATCCCAGTCACCAGGTTGATGCCTCCAGCGCCTTAGCCACCTTATTCTAGCACCCGGGATCTTCTTACATCAGTTCATTAGCCCTCCTAGTCAGGAAGGCGCCCACTTCTCACCTACTGCCAGAGAAGGGTGCACTTCTTCACCTACCACTGCAGTTCCACTTTAGTTACACTCGGTTAGCTCCGATTCTCCCTGATTTGAGGCTAGTTTCACTCCCGACTGACTGTTTCACTCCGTTGGATTTCCAAATTGACCAGATGACTTGTTCTGACTTCAGTTAGCCTCCCATGCGCCCTCCACTAAGCCCACTTCCCTATATCAGTGCTACACACTTCAGTTACACATGTTACACTCAGTTAGACTCAGATTGACACCTGGATGACTGGTTCTTGTGCATTGATGACCACCACTAATTGATGATGAGGACTCCTAGTTGGAGTCAAGCTACTCCATTCAGTGATTCGAATGAACTCCTTAGGCAATTCGAATTGCTCAATCATTGTTACTGTATTCTATTGTAATCATTCACCCTTACTGGGATATTGAGCACTGATGCATGTTTTGCACAGTTTTACACCATATTTTCTATGTTCATCTGTTGTGATTGATTTACTTGTTCATTAGATCTGTTGTGACTAATTTTACAGTTCCTCCCCTTTAAATTTACAACACTCCTTTCCATTGTGTTTTCGTGGCTGATATTTTCCCCTAAGCACCTTATATTTCAGCTTAAATCCAATCAAGTTTTCATCTATATCTGAAAGGTACCTAGGGTGACAAAGTAGGATTCATACTTCACTATTGTTGAGTGTACCCTCCCTCGGTTAGAGGACTAGATTTCGTTATAGCACCTTCTGCCATAGTTTATCCCAACATGTTATGGTATCTGATCTTATCCATTTTCCTAGTTGCAGACACCCCTTTCTCTCTTGTTCCATTATGGATAGTCATATATCTTGAGAAATTCCCTTTAAAAAAATTATTTCTCAATATGGATGCTACCTATGCTTGGATAGCTCAAATATACGCAGCCTATATATGTCCAACTCATGTACATATCCATAGAGGGTAAAAAATAAAATAAAATTTATTTCACGAGTTTACTTTCAGTTGAGACCATTTCCCAACTCCCAAATATAGCGAATAATTACTCCTAACTCCCTAATTGCTCCTCACAAACTATAAAAGAGCATAGGTGAGAGAAAAGTGGGTCACTAATTGATTGCCTTGGTAAAATTCGTGCTAAATCTTTTCTTGGAGAAGAAACCCTCTTTGTGATCATATTGTACAACCCATTTCCCTTGTCTGCAACATCCCTCACTCCTTATATGGAACTCTTGTTTTCCATCCTTCTCATTACAAGCCTCTTATGCTAGAGAATATTTATACTCTCTTGAGCATACTTTGTATTGGAAATATTTTTAGTGAAGTTGGAGTGCTAAAGTGACTTGGGAGAAAGGACCTAGAACTTGGTTCCAGAATGGTGCAGCAACATGATCAGGTTCATTCTTTCCATGTATCTTGTTGAAAATTTTAATATATAAATGAACTCTCTCTTTCTTGTCCAATATATAATATGCATTTGAATTGTTATTTGTTTTGAATTGGAAAGTTATAATTTTGCAATATGTTTGGTAATCTTTTATGTGGCAATTGTGATTCTTTCACTTTCTTTTATTTCTTTTTCAGAACTGTTACAATGGATTGAAGCAAAGGAGCAAAGCTCAAGACCTAATGGTTTCAACTACAAACAATTGGAACCAAGTATGTACTTTTTGAACTTTGTATCCCTATACTTTATTATTCGCTGAAAATACATCAATTGCTTGCTTGTTTGAATTAAGTTCATTCATGAGTTTGATATGTGACAATTGAACCTAAACAGTTGTTGGGGATTTATTCCCCGAAACAGAACTGGCGATTCTGCCGGTATCTTTTTTTTTTGTATTTTTGGGTTGTTGAATTTTTTAGTTTCTTTTCTCATATTTGTTTTTTGTTTTGGTTTGTTGAGTTGTTATATTTTAGTTTAAAGCATTCGCAGTCATCTTGTAATCCTCATAAGTTTGTAAATTTGGGGTTTGGGCAGTGTGATTTTTATTTTTTAGCTTTCCTTGAGCTCGTAAGTTGTCTGTAAGTATATACAATCATGTACTTTTCCTGTAGGAGGGCATTTTTTTTAAATTTTCACTGTTTTTATGCATGTACACGAGATGTGCACTCACAGATTGCATATTAGCTAGCTATCTTAAGCCAAGTTGTGTACACCCCTTATTCCAACATTAGGTCACATACATACCCAAAATATGCATGTGAGAAGTGTAACTCTTGCATACGCAGGCTTCCTTAATCCAGGTCGTGTATTTCACCTTTATATATGTGAGAAACCTTAATCAAAGTCGAATACATGTCTTGGTAGGCCAAAATTAGTGTAAAATTTTTCAACAATTCAAAAAAAAAAATTATTGGTTTTTTAGGTATATTAGGTCTAGTGGGGATCTGGGTATTTCTTATATTTTCCAAATTATGATTTTTAAGCCTTAAAAATCATGTTTTTGTGTGTTTTTTATTAGGCACTAGAAGAAAAGGAAAACTGACTTTTGCACAAAATCATAGTTTCCTTATGGTAAACTTAGGAATTTTTTGGGCAGTTTGACTTTTTTTGAAGTGTTTTCATAAAAGAAAATATTGTATTGCCTCCATTTGCATTATCTCATGAAAATGATAAAAAAATGCTTTCTTTGGTAATAGTAATCTACTTAAAAAGTTGCATCTTGCTTGAAAATTTGAAAATTTATTCTTGGTTTTTATTCTTTTGAAAGTTCTTTATAGTCAAGTAAATTTTTCAAAGATTTAAGTGGTATTTTCCATTTTCAAGTAATTTCATTACCATTTATTTTCAGTCAAGAACACCACCAGTTTCACCTCCACATCCTTTGAGTAATAAATCCACCTAAAAGTAATGCTTAATTTAAAATCAACTAAACTTTTGTTTTATAGGGTTCACTAGTAGCTTTAGGCTAGAGCTTTGGATTAGGTTCTTTGTAAGTTATCCAAAGCTACTTTAAACTGTGAAACCTAGGTGTATTTCATAAGGATAGGAAAATTCAACACCGTAAGGGTGTGTCCGAGAAGCTCTACTCAAACTAGGGTTAAGCACGAGGTCGTGTGAGGTTAGGGTGTAGAGAGATCCCTCTAATTCATAACTAAGCATCTATGGAATTTGCATGTATGGGGGATTCTCAGTATCCTAAGGTATTGCTTATTTTTGGGCTTAGTTCCCATGCCTATACGTACGATCTCGATTGTCAATTGTCCCCCAAGATTCTATCTATGGATTGGTATCCATAGAACCTTCTCCTTAGGTCTATACACAAGTATTAGGAGAGGATTTTATGCGACCACCTTGGGAAAAATTTGTGATATTCATTTGAATGGTTATTTGTTTTGTTTCTAGATTTATCTAGGAACACACTTGCACCAAGAAGGGAAACACGCCCAGCCTTAGTAAATGATTTTATCCTTTCTTGTTTTAGCGGTGGGACGTAATCAACCCATAACTAGAACTTAGAGAGGATTATTTGTTTTCTTGGTTTGGTCTCTTAGTAATTTTTCTAGTGGTGTGCTCTTTATGTTGTGAGTGATTTTAGTTGGTATTAGAGATTTCTTGCTTGTTGAATAGGAAACTATGGTTAGTATTCATGTGGACACCAACCAAGGGACCCATATGCAAGGGGCTCCCTGTACTTTTCCATTTCGTGGGAACATTGGTGCTCCCTTGATGGCCAATTTGAATCTTCCTGGATTCACCATTGGGCTATCGGTTTGGTTTTTTTCACTCTTAATGTCTCGAATGCTCTTGATGCTTCTCAATCAAGCACTTTATATCAAGGGAATCAAAACCCTGTACCCTATTCACCAATAACACCTTCTCATATTCCTTCTACCTCATGTGGTGAAATTTTTGATACTAGCAACCATCATTCTAAAAGGAATAGAAGGAGGAAGAGTAGGAAGAAGATGCGAAAACAAGGGGGCAGTTGTTAAAAAAATGGGATCGCTGAGGGATAAGGGCACACCTCATGTAAGTAGTGGAAATAAATGAGGGTGGTGGCCATAAATGAGGGCGCATCAATAACAGATTGACCAAAAATGTGTGAAATTCCATAGGGGTAGATCACTAAGCTAGAACAAACCTCACAATTTCACACTGTTATTATTAAGAAGAATTAGACAAATACATGGATCAATTCACTCATAAAACTGAAACACACATGAAAAACTATTATTGATACATTAATCAGTTGTAAGCTTGCAATCAAAAAGTGTTAAAATAGAATGAATTCGATACTCCTGGAAGGATTCGAATTCACCTCAACTATAGGCTTAGTTTGCATTGGAACCATCTCCCGATAAGGTTTAGTTGCCACTGATGATGGATAATCAGTTAACTGAGGTAGAACTAAGCATAACTGAATCATGTGGGCACCAAAATAGGGAAGGAGAGTCCAAGGGGGTGAAATATTGACTTGTAGTGGTCAAAATAGGTGCTCCTAGACTCAGTAGCAGTGAAACTAGGTGTCAAAGTCAGTTAACTAGGAAATCAAGGGGACAAGGTGCCCTAAATCATGGAACTGATTGTCCTAACTCCTAAAATCATTCATGAGGGAGAATTTGAACTTATGTGATGTACCAAAGGCACTCTGAGTGGATAGGAGGGCTAATGATGGCCAAAAACAAGCTCTGTGGGGGGGGGGGGAGTAAGGACTAGGTGCTAGGAGACTCAATTGTTAATGCATGGAATGCATGGATGCATGGATGCATGCAAAGCATGCAGAACCAAGATAAGATGGTGATAATATTCCAACACCACACCTTAAGCCGAACTATAAGGAAAAATAAATTAAAATTAGGTCCCTGGTTACTGAGACCAAAGGTCACCCCATACAAAAATCTAAAAAAGTGAGGAAAGAAGGAAAACCCAGTGGGAACCCCCCCCCCCCCCCCTCGAGATATACTGAAACACACCAAACATTGTTGCTCAAGACTCAATTAGGTGTGATGCTTGATTCAATTTCTAGAGGTATCTTCCTCTTGGAAAGAAGTGGATCATGATCCAAAAATATGTGCTAGTATTCTCCTTTAGTGGATGCAAGTGAATCTGGAGGATTTTTGAACTTGCTCTTCAGACCAAACATGGTGAGAACAAATCCAAAAATATGAAGATCATCATGGTGTATTGGAGAAAACTCACTATGGCTAGGGAATACCACAACAGACAGATGACTACCAGAAATCTACTCAATCCTCAAAGCAATGCTATTATAAATGATAATGTTAAAACAATGGAGAAATGTAACCAACCTCAATCCAACGTTTGATGTAGATCCCTGTTGGAGCTTTCAATCCTCGCACATCCAAGCACTTGTAATCTGCAAATTAGTCTTGACAACCAATATCTAACAAGTACATGTGATATATATAAATGACATTAACATTATCAATAAAAATGGTCCATAATATCATAAGCAAATGCAACCCAATTTAAAATAAATGACATCCACACCATTAATGGACGAGAATATGAGTATTTCTATTAATGAACAAGAAGAAGTACAAAGTGATATGACCTCTTGCCAGCAACCAATCTGAGCCAAGATCTAGATCAATCCACTTGTGCCTCCACCACTTCAATCCTCCATGAATGGCAAACTCAAACTAGCAAGGAGTTTGGAAGGTGAACATAACTGGTTCACAACTACAAGGATCAATGAGTGCAGACTCAAGATAGGGAAAAAATCCACTAGAGTGCCTTTACTCTTCTCTTCTTCCTTTCGTCCATAAGCCATATGTGCTCAATATATAGTCCTCTCAAAGGTAGGTGAAAAGACTCATCAAGACGTTACTTGGGCAGATGGAGAGCCAAAGGTCACCCAATGACTGCTTTTTGGGAGTAAAAAGTAATAAAATAGTGGTTTTTACCATTTTACTTGATACCCGCGGGCTATAGGGATGCAACTCATGGGTACGCATGCTATAGTGATGCAACATGCGGGTAGAAACAAAAATAGGATAGACTGGTATCACTGAAGGATGAAAATGGATCTGAGTCACTGAAATGGATCCTACAGGCCAAAGAATGTTGATGCTCATAGGGTGGAATATTTTTGTGTAACAGATGCCCCCTAATGTGTGAGGTCAGAGACTGAAATGTGTTACGATGGCTGAAATACATTATAAAACTCAGAAGTGGAGTGATGGAGACACAAGTGGAAAGAACGGTTCACTCGTCATAATACAATAGTATCTCTGAATACATGTCGGTATAGTACAACAATCTGATACAATGGCCATGAATAGGCAGTACATAATGGATATATGTCATAAGTGATCATAGCCATGATCCCTCTATAGTAAGATATGGTCTTCTGCTGAAAAGAAGACAACTGGTGCAAACTGGAGGTACAAACTGCTGAAATCTGAGAGGTGATATCTCAGATGTAAAGTCAAAGTCATATGTAGCATACTGAATACCACAATCTCCTGGGGTCTTCTACACAAGTCTTCGATGGTGCAAGTCCCATCAAGTGAATAAAGGAGTTGGGGTCGAACCTGATGAGACGTCGTCTGATTACCAGTCATTGATGTATACCGTTAACAGACGCGAGATGACCCACCGATAATGAAAATGGGCATCAAGGCACAGAGCACAATCATCAAAGTGTGAATAAATGGGTTGAAGTCGAACACTAGGATGAATCCATCGATTAGGGGACATTGATGTATTCCCAAAACTCTCGATGGCGAGAGAACCTGCCACTAATGACTGCAAGCGTCAAGGTACTCAACCGAAATCTAAGCCTCGAGTCCCGAAATAAATGAGTTGAAGTCGATGGAATGAGACTCGCTGGAAGGAGGGCATTAAGGCATCCCCCATCAACCAGCACAAGGTACCAGCAATGCTGAAATATTTGGAAGATCTCAGGTGAAACGGACTGATTCAATAAGGATGGTCGACATGCAATAGTCAAGATATCTGAGGAGTGGCTGACATTGGTTTCAGGACTTCCTTTGAACAAGAGCATGAGCAGATGGATAGACTCAGGCAACATAGACTTGACATAAACTGTGCAATGCAGGAGGCATTACAGAGGGCTCCATAATGACTGGAAGCTTAACCAATCAGTGGAGAAAACTGAGAAACAAGCACAAATCCTAAGGCCCAACTATAGTCCCGACTCATAATGTACGGAGTGGAATGAATGCTCTATTCAAAGGCGACACAACAGCTACCAACAAGAAATAGTGACCATAATCTCATCCGGCTTTTTGGAATATTTGATTTTTTTGTCTTTTTCATATTTGGGAAAAGCTTGAAAAAGAATAAAATTGCTTATGGTACAATAAGTGAGGGAACGAGTGTCAAATGGATAGCAGACTAGTTCCAAGCAGTGGAACATACCTATGCTCAATGCAAGGAAGTGCGTGCAGGATGTGGACACTCGAGGGTGTGTTCCCTCAGGGTCAAAGGGTCATCAAATTGTGAAGGGAAAATATATAATCTCTGCAGGGCTCGACAAGGAAAAGTGCTCAGGCACCAGGCTATCAACTGAGTAAGCGGGAGCCGGCACAAGGCTCAAGCGGAAACCAGGATGATGCAATGCAATCACAACATGATATAACTGAGAAGTCCTTTTTCGTAAAGTTAGTCCCCTCAGCTGAAAAATTGTAAAACAATGAGAGAAGAACTCTTCTAGTCACGTATGACTAGAGTATACCTTTTTCGTAATTAATCCACAAAGGTCCGGAAAAGAGGTAAACTTATACCTAAGTGAATGTCGCTTCAAATCCTTTAACGAGTCTGAAATGACAAGTATACTCGGCAATCTTGTTTGATTTTGAAAAAGTCTAACAAGGGCTTAAAAAAGACTTTATAAAAATCTTTTCCGTAAAGGTTTAACGAGCCCGAAAAAGTAAACTCGTGACCTCCTTACTGTTTTTAACGAGCTCAAAGGAGATATTGAAGAATGCTCGTAATGAGAGCAGACGAGTGTCAGGGATATGCGAGACTAGTTCCAAGCGCATGGGATGAAGCTATGCATAATGCAAGGAACATGAGCAAGATAAGGACACTCAGGGGGTGTCTGCAAATTCGGATAGTAATAGGTTCAAATGCATCATAACAATGGGGAGGCGTAAAGCTATATGAAAGGTTTCGAATATTCCTACCATGGCCGAAGCAAATGTCGAAAAGGACCAGTAAACAACTATAAGTCCAGCTAAGAATCCTGTCTCCAAGAAACATAAGTACCAAGATCATTTCTAAAACCTACGTAAAGAAAAATCCGATACAAGTCACTGCGGTAGAAACATTTTCAACTTCACTATTGTTAACCTCAGACATAACACAAGTAGAGATAACCACTGAAGGTGCCATAGTACCAATACTTGAGGGATCAAAATGAAGAGAAAAGCTGAAGGATGTGAAGGAATCTGCAGTGGAAAATTCATCATAATAGGAGTTGGAAATTCTAGAAGTATAATCAAACTCATCAGGATCACCGATCTGCGGATCTATAGGAGAGCTCAAAGACTCATTACACTCAAACGTCAAATAAGGGCTGGATGAGACGGTGAATGGATCCAAATTCAAATGGATGGAAGGTTGTATTATAGGCCCATCTTGTTCAATAAGATCAAGGGGAGGAGGGGAATGAGATCTATGATAAATATCCCCCCACAGCTTGTCATTACCATTCATGGCCTCAATAAAAACTTCATCTGAAGGTAGAATACCATCGAGGAAATCATGAGAACAAGACGAGTTGGATGCCAAAACTGGCAGCGTAACGGGATCTTCTTCAACTATTTGGGAAGAAGAGAGATCCAGGTCTGTAGTGGTTTGTTGGATGTGATCGTAAGTGAGATCCGCTACAGATAAAGGCATAGACATCCCAATGTGCACAATATCTCCAAACATAGAATCCGCGGATGGCAAAATCCATGGATCATTACAATAGGAAGTCCGGAATGGCATACTATTCGGAGGAGGCGTACTGTTGGAAATGGTTCCAATAAAACTCACAGGTGCAGAATGGTTAAAAGTTCCCATCAATGAGGGGTACATTCCAACACCTATGTTCCCAGTTGCCGACTGAGAATCAAAAACTTGCGGGACTACTGATCCCGTAGATGCTGTGGAAGGAGTGCCAACATAATCCAACTGATCGATCATCACAATCTTGCCTTCATGGGGAAATCAAATAACTCGAAATACAGTAGACGCGACAGCCTTCATAGCGTACATCCAGTTCTGACCCAGTAAAAGGTTGTAGTCGATGGGCGCATCAACCACTTCGACTTCAATAGGCCCAGACTTACCTCCCAAGGAGACAACAAGGGAAGGGATAATTCCATGCGGCGTAAAAGATCTACCATCGAATGCAGTGAGTGTAGTTCTAGATGCGAGTAAGGGAGGAGAGCCAAGATCTTTCCAACAAGTTAGCGACATTACTGATGCAGAGGCACCTTCATCAACCATAGTACATTTGACGAAGCTCTTAAGGCAAACCACCTAGATTTGAAAAGCCACATGGTGAGGCAAGCGAGGCTGGACATCAGTAGTATCGAACTTGATAACACTAGGACTTCCCCCATCCTAAACTCCTAACGCACTCAAAAGGGCATGCTTCTGAGAAGGACAAGCTTGCAAAACTTCAATAGCCGACATGGCACACGGAGTTTGGCCCAAATCTTCTATGATGGAGTAGTTCTGGGCGGCTCGAGCATTAGGATTATGCGTGGAGCGCTTGAGAACACCTTTCGGTATCCGTGGCATAATAGAAGGCTTCTCGATATGCAAGGAATTATCAGGAGGAGGGGGAGGCTCATTTCCCAAATTCAGTTGTGGTGCACCATAGTCACGTTGACGAGTAGCAACACAAACCTCCGACTGAACCATATTCATGCATCCATAACCATTAGTATTGGAAGAATACATTGTCGTTTCATTAGTACCATAACCAGTGGTGGGAGCATGTGAAGCCATATTTTTCCGATGAGGAAGGGGATCCTTCAACACAGCTGGGCTCTGTGCCAAATGCTTCAATGCTTCTTCAATACGAGGACATAAGTGAGTAAGATGATCCTCCCCACAAAACTTGCAAGGGAATTTCACCTTACGCCTAGGTTTACGATCCTTGCCAGCATTACCGCCTTCCCGAGGAGGGTTGGCATTCTCTTACGAGGAGTATTACGTTTTCTATTGTTGTTACTTCCATTGTTTCCACCCCTACAATTATTTCTCCCCTTCTTATTACCACCAGATTGCTGGTTACCTGACGGTTTCGTTGATTGCACATTGTGTACATCAGACGACGGAGTGGAAGTGGACAAGGTGTGAACCTGTCCAGGTGCAGACTAGTTAAGTGACAAATTTTGCATTTGATTAGCTACCAAGTCTACAGGGCGAGTGCATGCGGACCCCACGATGCCATCGGCATGTGGTCCAAGAACTAACGTGGGCTCATGTCTTGTTCTCGGTGCGTCAGGAATAATGTCATACAAAATGCCAGACTGAGAATAAAGTAGATCTAACTACTGGACTTTCAAGATAGCTTGTTCCTCAGTCACAATGTCGGACATCGAAACATCCTTAGCAATGTATGGAAGTAAAGACTTAAGGAACCATTCCAATAGGAACTCTGTAGGAATGTTGTATTTCACTAATCTCTTCCACCGATGCCACTCTTGAACGTGGTCAGAAATATGTGTGGCCTTATTCTGATGGAAGGTGGACAACAACTCAGTACCAGTATCATAACGAACCGGCAACTGGAAATGGTCTAAGAAAACCAAAGAAATCTCATTGAATCCCCTATAGGTGTTTCCGGGAAACTCCACATACCACTTTGCGGCTGCCCCCATGAGGGTGCATTGAAATAGTCGTAATCGGATGGAATCATGATTCAAAAGAGTTGGAGGAGCACCAAAGGTGAAACGTCATGACATGATCTCCCGGGTCCTCACCACCTTTACCCTCAAACTTTGGAATGTCCGAAGGGATCTTGGTAGGGACCGGGGTCCAAGTAGGATCGTGACATACCGGATCATTCGTGAGCTTCGAAAGATCCAGGAGATTCAAGCGTGCAAGGAACGGGAGCTGCGGCTGGAAAGCTTGATTATAAGCTCCCATAAAAGGTTGATTGAATGGAACTGTTTTATACGATGGACCAAAATCTTAACCATGAGGGTTAAACTGTTGATACTGAGGACCTGACGGCCCATAAGCTTTCCCATGGCCATAAGATGGATAACCTCCCCCTTCCTGACCAATTTGAGAGTAAGCAGGTATATGTGCATTTTGAGCACCATATTGGGGTGGTGGGTGATACTGGTGGCCAGCACCGACTGTGTTGTAGCAAGGGTTTCCACCATGGGTGTGGGGCATGTATGTACTATTCATAGTGGTAACTGTGTTGTATTGACCGTAATGGTATGGTATGTTCCCACCCCCAATATTCGGATTAGCTTGAGAAGTCGTGTGATGACCATAAACATTAGAAGTATTCCCAGGTCCAATATGGGTATGACCAGTAGCAGGGTTGGTTGTGTGATGTCCATGTGGATAGGAAATATTCCCACCCCTACATTACTATTACTAGCAGCAGTAGTGGACGCAAAAGTATGCGGTATGTGTCCACCCCTATGATTGGGAGGAACGGTATCATGTGTGAAAGTGATCCTAGGTTGACGAGTAGCGACATGTGTACTAGGTGGTGGATGGCGAGTTGTGTTTCGGATACCATTCCGACTAGGTTGGGTATTCCTAGGAGGTGGTCGCGTTCCAACATTAGCGTGGTTAAGAATCTGACCAGTCCCCATACTATGTGAGTGGGTGGATAACGCAGTGCCCCCAGTGGGTATAGTATGGCTAACACTTTGACTAGTGCCAGCATGAGTACCAACCATAGTGGAAGGTTCAACAGTATTGTGACTAGGCATACCAAAAGAGAGTGCAGTGGGGTTGACCACAGGGCCAGAATCATCATGAGTCTCAGGCCTCCTATGTGGAAACGAAGGAACGAAAGGCTCGTCCTATTCTTCCTCCTCGGGTAAGTCGGGCATCCCGTAAAGATAATTGTTCGGATTCGAAGGATCAAATGGATCCCTATTAAGTGGATTAGGCCAAATAGAACCAGGTTGAGTCGCAGGTGGATCACCTCCCCAATCCTCACGAGGAGTCTAGGGATCGGAAGTATGTTCAACTCTACCCGAAGGAGTAGGAAGGTCTTCCCGATATCGGGATGTGTAGCCATGTAATCTTCAACGTAACTCGTGTAAGAATCAGAAGACTCAGAGGGATCCCTCCGGCGTCCTCTAGTAATACGTTGTGTAACCAAAGCTGGCTTTAAACCAGCCAAACGACGGGACCAGTGGAGAGTAGGGGTACGCGCCACGTTCTCTCCGGAGAGAGACACAGCGTCTCCTAAAGGCCAACTATTGATCAAAAAACAGTAAATCAAAAACACACACCTAGAGAACCTACATCCAAGAGTAGAAAGATAGAGTGGCTAAATGAGCTCCTGACACTAGAGCCGATATGTCTCGCCTAGGAGAGGATTGAAACTCCCAAACTATAGCCAGAGGTAACAGAATCAGTTATAGAGACACCCAGGCTTCACTGTGTCAACAGGGTCAAGTCCACTGCACGAACACAACTGTGTTGTCCAATCCCTATCTGACTCAGGACACAAACAGCATAACCATTGCAAGTACCCTGTGTGGTACCTAGGTAAGGCAACTATGTCTACTGCAATATAAGAAATGCTCAGGGGGACAGTCGCAGGTGGGATCCGTCGTATGGGCAGGGTAGATAAGCCCGAAGCACAAGAGGACGAACCTCCGGTACCCCCAAATACAAACAAATCCTGGATATATCTCCCACGTTTAGCCGGTATCGGAGGGATATCTCCTCAACCAACCTCCCGTGACCTCGTTCTTAACTCTGGTTTGAGTAGAGCTTTCCTGAGAACACCGATCTATACCATGGATTCCTCCACTCCCTGGTCAGACACCTAATGTTTCGTTCAGTAGTCTTGGATTGTTAACTCACAATGATATATTCCAAGACTCTAAACCTATGCTATTTGGTGTACCCTATAAATAAAATAAGTCTAATCAATTTTATGATTAAGCGTTAATTTTAGTGGTTGTGATTACTCAAGGGATATGGTCGTGAAACTAGTGATGTGTAGACTCAATAGTATGCACCATCGTCCAATCCTAGACTCATCTATCCAATAAAACAATGTCACTAATATGCAAAGTCAATCAACAATTCTGAAATAAATATGCAAACTTTTATCTTTTCAATGCACAAGCAGAACCTAAAATGAAGGCAACAAGCACTCAATGCAAAATGCAGTACATGAAAATAAAATATTTTTGTATTTTCTCTTATAAACAGAAAGGAAAATGCAAAAACTAAATGAATATTTTTTGTATTTTTTCAATATATATGGAATGAAAAAATGCAAGCAAAATCCTACTATTCAGTCACTGAAGTGCCGAGAAGATCACTAAGACAACTCAGCAGATCCTAAACAGCAAGACTCATCCAAAAGGAAGAGCTCAAAAGGAAGAAACCAAGAGGTTAAAACCAAAGATTGGTAAAAAAACAAGAAGGCTCAACCAAGAGAAATGAAGAGATATGGTCACAACCAAGGCATGAAATAGTCAAGAAAGAGGCCAAAAAAGACTCAGGAACCAACCAAACTCACCCATCAACAACCAATAGCCATAAACCAACAAAAGTCGGAGTTACACGCTACTGTCGAAGTAATACCTGCGGGTACCCGCGAGCAGTAGTGTAAACAGAGGTGGGTATACGCGGGCAGAACTAAGCTAGCCCGCGGGTGAGGAAAAGAAAATGGTCAAATAAAGAGTCCAGAGGCTCAGAAAAAGCATGTTTTCTACAGTGTATCTTAATGGCCAATCAGTGACACAGAGCTTCGATAAACAGCAACTCTAATTATGGACTAATGCTCAAAACTTTTCCCAAACATGGATGTTTTCCCCAACGGAGTCACCATTTCTGTATTGGAGAAAACTCACTATGGCTTGGAAATACCACAACAGACAGATGACTACCAGAAATCTACTCAATCCTAAAAACAATGCTATTATAAATGATAATGTTAAAACAATGGAGAAATGTAACCAACCTCGATCCAACGTTTGATGTAGATCCGCGTTGGAGCTTTCAATCCGCGCACATCCAAGCACTTGTAATCTGCAAATTAGTCTTGACAACCAATATCTAACAAGTACATGTGATATATATAAATGACATTAACATTATCAATAACAATGGTGCATAATATCATAAGCAAATGCAACCCAATTTATAATAAATGACATTCACACCATTAATGGATAAGAATATGAGTATTTCTATTAATGAACAAGAGGAAGTACAAAGTGATACGACCTCTTGTCGGCAACCAATATGAACCAAGATCTAGATCAATCCACTTGTGCCTCCACCACTTCAATCCTCCATGAATGGAAAACTCAAACTAGCAAGGAGTTTGGAAGGTGAACATAACTGGTTCACAACTACAAGGATCAATGAGTGCAAACTCAAGAAAGGGCAAAAATCCACTAGAGTGCCTTTACTCTTCTCTTCTTCCTCCCGTCCATAAGCCATATGTGCTCAATATATAGTCCTCTCAAAGGTAGGTGAAAGGACTCATCGAGATGTTACTTGGGCAGATGGAGAGCCAAAGGTCACGCAATGACTGCTTTTTGGGAGTAAAAAGTAATAAAATAGTGGTTTTTACCATTTTACTTGATACCCGTGGGCTATAGGGATGCAACTCGCGGGTACGCATGCTATAGTGATGAAACATGCGGGTAGAAACAAAAATAGGATAGACTGGTATCATTGAAGGATGAAAATGGATCTGAGTCACTGAAATGGATCCTACAGGCCAAAGAATGTTGATGCTCACAGGGTGGAAGATTTCTGTGTAACACATGGAACCTGTAATTCGAACCAACTGAGGTTGGATCAACTCCAATCATATCTAATTTCTCTTGAAACTTGAACTTATGATTAGTGTAAGTTAAATCAGCTCCAAGAATTGATACATGGTTTCTTCTGGTCTCCTTTGAACCAGAAGGGGTGAGATCAAAACCAAAATCAACAAAATGTGCCTGAGACTTGAACCCAAGTGAATGATAGTGTCCTCCATCTTAAGTGAAACTCTGAGAAAAAGTGCCAATGATCAAATAGAATTTCATAGGAAGCATGTGATCAAGGAGGGCGAATGCATCACCTCCAAACTCTGATTTAACCTCCAAAACATCCAATAGATCATCATTCTGCACACCAGCAAACTCATGGGAAGTAGAGAATTCAAAACTCTCTTCAACTTCTAGAGTAGTAACTAACATATCTTGCTTATAATTCGAAATAGAAGACATTGAGAACATGAGTGAGGAATGGATAATCTCTACAAAAGGGTCATCTTCATTAGTTGTATCACTTTCATCTGCATCAGCTACATGGGAAGGGGACAATTCGAAACTATATTCAACTTCTAGAGCAACAGAGGAAGGAATTTCTTCAACATAAACTTTCTGTGTTGACTCTGCATCTTCTTCTTCATCTTGAACAACTTTATCATGAGAGATGATTGGGGCCAAGACATAATTAGAGAGAACACTTAAGGAGGTATCACTAGGATTGTTCTCCAAATAATTTGCACCAATCTCTTCATTCTGCTTGCAAAAAAAAAATTCTAGTTGGGCCCATAGATCACTTGGATATTCAACAGTATAAATGAGGTAGTTCATACTAGGAGACATAGCAATACACATTGCTCCAAAGTCTCTATCACATTCATTTAGCCGATCATTCTCTTCTCCATACGAAGCAAAATATCTCATAACACCAATACACATATCAAAAATACCTTGTCTCTTCAGATATGCTATCATCTTTGGTTTCCACTCATCATAGTTGAATGGAGAGAGAGGCGGAATTGCTTTCAAATTCATGGAAGCTATTGTAGAATACCTGCAAAAAAAATGAAAAAAATATCTGCAGGATTGTTACTAAATCTATTGAACACTGCTTTAGGATAGTAGGAAATTTTATTCGATTCCTTCACACCTGGATAGACCTAAAATGATTTCTCCAATGAATTCAATGCAATGGAACCAAGATTTGCTGTGAAAATCCAGAGACTTCTTGTGCTCTACTGAAAGAAGCTACTCAATCTACTGTTGGAACTGTTGGAACTGATGGAACTGTTGCTACTGTTGCACTCAAAATCTTTGATGGGCTCTGATACCATGTGAAATTCCACAGGGATATATCACTGAGCTTGAAAAAACCTCAAAATTTCACATTGTTATTACTGAGAATAATTAGACAAAGGCATGGATCAATTCACTCATAAAACTGAAACACGCATGAAAAATTGTTGTTGATACATTAATAAGCTATAAGATTGCAATCAAAAAGTGTTAAGAATAAGGAATTCGATACTCCTAGAAGGATTCGAATTCACCTCAATTATAGGCTTAGTTTGCATTGGAACCATCTCCTGATAAGGTTCAGTGGCCATCAATGATGAATAATCAGTTAACTAATGTAGAACTAAGAATAATTGAATAATGTGGGCAAAAAAATAGGGAAGGAGACTCCAAGGGGGTGAAATACTGACTTGTAGTGGTCAAAATAGGTGCTCTTACACTCAGTAGCAGTGAAACTAGGTGTAACAGTCAGTTAACTTGGCAATCAAGGGGACAAGGTGCCCTAAATCATGGAACTAATTGTCCTAACTCCTAAAATCATGCATGAGGGATAATTTGGACTTCAGTGAAGTAATCAAGGTGCTCCGAGTGGATAGGAGGGATAATGATGGCCAAAAAAAAGCTTCGAAGGGGGAAAAATAAGGACTAGGTGCTAGGAGACTCAACTGCTAATGCATGGATGCATGCAAAATGTATACAAAGCATGCAGGACCAAGATAATATGGTGAGAATATTCCAACAAAATGGGCGCCAAGGTAGTGGAATTGGTCACTAATAGCCTAACAACCGAGATAAACATTATTATCCTTGCTTGAACCAGTAGTCATTAATTAAACATCATGAGACTATGGTCCTAGGTGTAATAATGTTCTAACACCCCCCCTTAATCTATACTGATGTAGCCAAAACAAAATAAGGCCTTGCAACTAAGGATCAAGTCACCTCTTACAATTTTTATTAGTCCATGTAACCCAGGTAAGGAGGAAAACCACATGGGAACAAAACCTCCCCTAAAAAATGGACATCAAACATATATTAGTCTTCAACATGCATCACCCACCCCAAGGGGTGATCTAAGGAAAGGTGAAGTTCTTCTCTGTAAAACTCTTGGTGAAAATATCAGTAGTTTGCTCAGAATATGGGAAATACTGCAAGGCAATAATCTGGACATGCACCATGCTCCTGATGTAGTGCACGTGTATGTCTATTTTCTTGACCCTCTATCTATGTACTATATTAGTGGAGATCTTGATTTCACTTTGATTATCACACCAAATGACTATGGGTGAATCAAATGCATATCCAAACTCCCCAAGAATACCTTGCAGCCATCCACATTGTGTAGTTGCATTCACTACTCCTTTGTACTCGGCCTCAGCTAATGATAAGGAAATAGTGTGTTGCTTATTGCTATACCAACAAATGGGACCATGTGCAAGCATAAATACATAACCAGAAGTCGACTTCCGGACATTTTTATCTCCATCCCAATCTGAATCAGTAAAACCAACTAGTTCAAGTGATGAACCAACTGCATAATGAATCCCAAACTACTTGGTACCCTACACATAATGTAAGATCCTTTTGGAATCCTTCCAATGGATCTGATGAGGCTCTTGCATGTATCTAGAAACATCACCTACTGCATAAGCCAAATCTGGTTGAGAGTGTGTGAGATATAACAAGCTCCCAACTAGATGTTTATACAGCAAACTGTCCACCAATGGTGAGGAACCTCAATCATTAAGTTTTACCGCTGAAAGGAATGGAAACTTAGTAGACTTACATTCAAACATTTTGAACTCTTGTAGCATATCTGAAGCATATTTTGATTGTGAAACTTTGATCCTTGAACTATATTGATCAATCTCCAAACCAAGAAATTGTTTCAACAATCCTAGATCAAACATGAAAAATGCACTATGTAATGCAGCTTTAACTGAGCCTATGTCTTCAATACAACTACTAGTGATCAAGAGGTCATCAACATACAATACAATGATAAAAATAGAGTCATGAAAATTCTGCATATAGACATTTGGACCAGACTTACATCTTTCAAAACCTTGAGATAGAAGAAAGTTGTCCATCTTGGCATTGCAAGCTCTAGGAGCTTGCTTGAGGCCGTAGAGGGGCTTCTTCAACCTGAAAAAAAAGTGAAGGATATTGAATGAAACCTTCAGGCTGCTGCATATAGATCTCCTCGTGAATATCACAGTGAAGAAAATCACTCTTCACATCCATATGATGAACCTCCCATCGATTGGATGCTGCAATGGCCAAAATTAGCATGATTGAGTCCATCTTTGCCACAAGTGAAAATGTCTCTTTGTAGTCCACTCCATGAACTTGAGAGAAAACTTTATATACCAATATGGCCTTATACTTCACATCAGAACCATCAGCATCCATTTTGGTCCTATACACCCACTTGCATTGCACCAACTTCCTCTTGGGAGGAAGAGGAACCAACTCCCAAGTTTCATTGTCATGAAGAGACTTCAACTCTTATTACATGGAATATTTCCATATTGGGTCATTTGATGCTTCTTCATATTACTGTGGATCAGATCCAACCATAAGAAAAAACCTCCCATGAATATTTGAATTACAAGAATAAAATGCATTGTGAAATTGTGATCTAGTTTTCCTAGGTTCTTGTGGATCTCCTGCAAGCTCACCTGCAGCTTGAATGGTTTTCTCAGCCCACTTGGGCCTTGTAGGAGGGTCATGATATGCATATATGTCATCATATTCATCCTTAATATCATAATCATAAATATCATAAAATCAAACATCACTTACATCATCTTCAAGTGGGGGATTTGAGCATTCCCCTTCTTCTTGGTCAGCCTCTTGCATGGGCTCTTCTTCAAACTAAAAAATCCGCTCAATGAAAGTATTTTGATATGAGGGATCAAAGAGCTTGTATCCCTTGGAATATTCTTCATAAAAAACCATAATGGACTCCTTTATTTGGGGCTCCAAGGCCTTTCTTTTCTCTGGAGGTATTATTTCCCATGCTCTTGAGCCAAACACCCTGAGATGACACACATCAGGGTTATGTCCCATCCAAGCCTTGAATGGAGTCTTTCCTTACAAATATTTGTGTGGCACTCTGTTACGAAAATATGCATCACAATTAATGGCTTCATCCCATATCTTAGGAGACAAATACTTATCCTCCAACATACAGGTAGCCATCTCCTCCAATGCTCTATTCTTGCACTCTACCACACCATTCTGCTGGGGTGTGTCAGGAACAGAATGATGCATGTGAATGCCATATTATTCACATAGATGCTGCAGGTCCTTATTTAAATATTCTCTTCCATTATAAGTCATTAATTCCTTTATCTTACTCCCACTAAATTTCTCAACCGGATCTTTGAAAACTTTGAAAGAATGAAACACTTCAGATTTTAACTTGAGAAAGAACACCCAACAATACCTTGAAAAATCATCAATGAATGTTAGGAAATATTTTGAGTTTCCATAGGAGGGTGTGGGAAGAGGTCCTATCACATGTGAACGGACCAAATCAAGAGTTTTATCAGCTCTTCTTTCCTTACCCTTCTCAAACTTATGCTCTACATGCTTCCCAATAATGCATCCCTTGTAGGTGCGTTTGGAAAATTTGATGCTTGGAAGTCCTTTAACCATGTTTTCTTTTCTCAAGGCTTGAATATATCTGTAGTTTATGTATCCAAACCTATCATTCCAAATTCTATTGACCTCATTATCATGTGATAGAAGAGCATTAGGAGAAGAGTAAGGAAGAAAGTGTGAAAACTTGTACATCCTTGACTCATGATCTGCAACACCAACAGCTACCACTTTGCCAGTGGAAACTTCAGAAATTTCCACATATTCTTGAGTGAAAATCACTCTCTTGGTCGAACCAGTATGGTTCATTTGGTAAACAAAGAGGATATTTGTTGCAATATCAAGCACATACAACACATTGTTGAAGTACCCATTTTCTAGATTGATCCTTCCAATGCCTTTTGTTGGGATCTCTAAGTCATCTCCCATGAGAATAGAAGGACCGTTGTATGGTACGAGAGCAGAGAAAGACTCTATTACAGAAGCCATGTGCCTTGAGGCACCCGAATCTATGATGAAGGAAGAGGATTTAAAATTATTATCCATCAATGCATGACATCTCTCCTTGTCTTCAGAACCACCCTCCTTCTTCTTTGCTCCTTCTGGGAGAGGGATATTGTTTTTCTCAAGGATATGAGCCATCATGTCAATGGTATTCTTAATGCATTCACTTTCAGGGTGCCAATCCTTGTGACAGTAAGTTCATTTCGATTTCTCCTTCTTCTTCCATTTATCCTTGCTAAGATTCGAAACCCCTTCAGAATATTTGGGCCTCTCTTTGTCTTTCTTATTCACTTGTTGCTCCGAACCTTTGTCCCTTTGCTTCCCCTTTGCATGCTTCGAATCACTAGCTGCAAGAACTTGGTCCTTTGATGGTTTTATGGTTCCCATTTGGACCAACTTGTCTTGCTCTTGTGTAAGAGACTCCGTGAATTATGCCAAAGATGGCATCTTCTATTTTCGAACAGTGAGCTTGGTGGAATGGAAATTTGAAACAAACACAAAGTACTCAGGCACCAACTTCAAAATGATGGAAAACACCATATGTTTGTCCTTATTGTCAATGCCATATTGCTTGAGCTACAAAACCAAGGATTTGAACTTGGTGAAGAAGTCTTGGATGGTCTCGAAGCTTCCTGGGCTCAGAGATATCAACTCATTATCAAATTGTTGGCCCCTCAACTCATTAGTATTCTGAACAAAGTGACTCAAGATTGAGCCATACTTCATTTGGAGTAGTGAGATTATCTACATGAAACAAGAGGTCTCTTGATATACTGATACAAAGCAATCCAAATTCTTCATCCATCATGTTGAAGAACTTCAACTTCTCTACTACAGAATTAGGCTCATTCTCAGTCCTCATGGTAACTCTGAAGAGGCCCTTCGATATCAACTGGATTATCATTTTGGCCTTCCACTCAAAGTAGTTGAATGGACTGAGCAAGATGACACGATACTGCTTCATTTTGTAGCTTGCACACTTGGTGACAAAGAACATTGAAAACCTGCAATGAAAACACTCGATCACTCAAGAGGGAATCCTAAACAGCTGATTCTAACCCTGCATTGATAGAGGGCACATTCGGGAGCGCGTCACACCTGGGTAGACTCCACTAGATTGCTATAGTAGATTCAAGGAAATGGCCCCAAGGATTTATGTGGTTGCTCCACTACTTCTAGTGAACCTTTGAAGTAGTCTGGTTCAAATACAAGCTCCAAGAGCTCTTAAACCATGTGAAATTCAAATCACAGTAGGATCTACGAGCTAAGAATTTCCTCACAAATCAAGAATTTGGCTAAGTATGCATGAAAATAGTGTAAAAGAGGCAAAATATACACAACAAGTGATGCAAATAGCTAGTAATTCTATTACTCTCCAACCCATAAATGAGTTGTGAACACCATTATATTACATTTGGGAAAATCGTGAGCCTTTGGAGGCATTCGAATGAGCTACAAGTGGCTAGCTTACATTGGACCTCAATCCCGCCTAGGTTGACCAATAGTCTCCCAAATCACCTCAAACGGTCACGAATTTCTAATCTAAATGTTGGGATGGCATTGGAGGAAATTAATTATGGTAGCACATGAGTGGTGGATAAAGTGGTGTTGTGGAGGTGGCCTAGGATAGGCCAAAACTGCCAAAAAGGAGGCAAATTACAACATTCAATGCATGGGCGCCTCAAGTCAAACCCAGATCCACAAAACATGGGATAAGGGCACGCCTCAGGTAAGTAGTGGCAATAAATTATGGTGGTGGCCATAAATGAGGGCACATTAATCACAGATTGACCAAAAATGGGATCCAAGGTAGTGGAATTGGTCATTAATAGCCTAACAGCCTAGATAAACATCATTATCCTTGCTTGAAACATCATACATTAATTAAGAATCATTATACTATGGTCCTAGGTGTAATAATTTTCTAACACTCCCCCTTAAGCTAGAATTATGTAGCCAAAACAAAATAAGGCCTTGGCAACTAAGGCTCAAGCCACCACTTACAATTTTTATTAGTCCATGTAACCAAGGTAAGGAGGAAAACCACATGGGAACAAAACCTCCCCTCAAAAATGGACATGAAAAAAAATATGAAACATATATCACTCTTCACCATGCATCACCCACCCCAAGGGGTGATCTAAGGTAGGTGAAGGTCTTCTCTGTAAAACTCTTGGTGAAGATATTAGCAGTTTGCTTAGAAGATGGGAAATACTACAAGGCAATAATCTAGTCACGCACCAAGCTCCTGATGCAGTGCATGTGTATCTCTATGTGCTTGGCCCTCTATCTCTGTACTAGATTAGTGGATATATTGATTGCACTTTTATTATCACACCAAATGACTGTGGGTGAATCAAATGCAAATCTGAACTCCCCAAGAATACCTTGTACCATACACATTGTGTAGCTGCATTCAGTGCTCCTTTCTACTCGACCTCAACTAATGATAAGAAAATAGTGTGTTGCTTCTTTCTATACTAGCAAATGGGACCATGTGAAAGCATAAAGACATAACCAAAAGTGGACTTTCGGTCAATGCTATCTCCATCCCAATCTGAATCAGTAAAACCAACTAGTTCAAGTGATGAACCAGCTGCATAATGAATCCCAAACTGCTTGGTACCTTGCACATAATGCAAGATCCTTTTACCGGCCTTCCAATGGATCTCATGAGGCTCTTGCATGTATCCAGAAATAACACCTACTGCATAAGCCAAATCTAGTCGAGAGTGTGTGAGATATAACAAGTTCCCAACTAGTTGTCTATACAGTGAACTGTCCACCAATGGTGAGGAACCCCAATCATTAATTTTTACCCATGAAAGTAAGGGAAACATAGAAGCCTTACATTCACCCATTCTGAACTTTTGTAGCAAATACGAAGCATATTTTGATTGTGAAACTTGTATCCCTGCACTAGATTGATCAATCTCCAAACCAAGAAATTGTTTCAACAATCCTAGATCAGACATGGAAAATGCACTATGTAATGTTGCTTTAACTGATCATGTGTATTCACTACAACTACCAGTGATTAAGAGGTCATCAACATACAATACAATTATCAAAATAGAGTCACTAAAATTATGCATATAGACATTTCGACCAGATTTGCATCTTTCAAAACCTTGAGATAGAAGAAAGTTTTCCATCTTGGCATACCAAGCTCTAGGAGCTTGCTTGAGGCCATAGAGGGACTTCTTCAACCTGCAAAAAATTGAAGGATATTGAATGAAACCTTCGGGGTGCTGCATATAGATCTCCTCATGAAGATCACCATGAAGAAAAGCACTCTTCACATCCATATGATGAACCTCCCATCGCTTGGATGTTACAATGGCCAAAACTATCCTGATTGAGTCCATCTTTGTGTCATGTCCCTTCCCCAATGACCTTGGTCAACACTTGGATCCTCCCATCTCTAGGGATTCTAGGAAAGATAATTTCATAAAGAATAATTAATAGGGGTAAATTGTGGTCATAAGTACTATAGGAATTAATTATTTTTATTATTCTTAGTTTTTAATTATCTTTGATAATAAATGTCTCATCATTATTAATTAATTTTTGTGGAAAATTTTGATGATGACATGGCTAGGAGGGCACATAAGGTCAAAATATGACCTCACTTACTCAAGAGGAAAGTCTAGAAAAATCAAAGAGTTAGCTAAGGCAAGGTGGCAGCACAAGGAAATGGAAACTGACAAAAGCAAGAAAAAAATAGGCAAAAGCACAAAGCAGGAAAGTTTAAAAGAAAGAAAGTGCAGAAAAGCAAATAGTTAGAAAATAGGAAACATTCAGAAAGGCTAATTAGGGCACACTTTCTAATTTCAGTGAAAGGACACAAAGCAGGAAAGTTTGCAAAGCAAGTAATTGCCAAATTCTCTCAAGGAATGTTCCCTTCCTCTCTCACACATGTGGATGGAATGTGGATGAAGTTAACTAAGAATGATTCCAATTCACATTCACATATTTTGGTTAATTATTTTTGTCATTGAGAGCTCTTGCTACTCACTATTGAGATATGTACCTCAACCTTTGCTTGGGAGATGAGCCCCAGGGTCTTTCATGTTCCATTCAGTCATTGATCAAATACAGCACTATGGAGTACTGATCTTCATCTCCATATCATTCCAGTATTGAATATTCTCAAGCTACCACAGAATGATCACCAATCATAGTGCCATTGGAGAGAGCAATGGAGGATTTCATCAGAGAGAGGTGCCCCCATTCAGTGGAGGAATCCAGTTCAGATCAGAAGGATCAGTGCGGCCCAGATATAAAGTAATAGATTCTATATAGATCCCTATCATTCCAGCATTGAATATTCATAATATTTCTCTGAGTGTGCATCAGTCAGAGTGCCATTAGAGAGAGTATTGGGAGATTCCACCAAAAGGAGGTTCTCCAATTCAGTGGAGGAGTCCAGTGCAGCCCAAAATGATCAGTGCACACTTCACCAACTGTCAAGACCTATGATATCATTCATATATCAGTTCCAGTGCATCCTTCCATATCCTCCTCCTCATCTCATGCTCATTTACTCAATAATGTAAGATTTCTAGCATTGGAGATGCATTGATGGTCTAAATTATCAAATATATTTATTCTCTGTTCAAGACCAATTATTTCGACCTGCTACTATTCCATATGATGTATCAGAACCTTCATTAATTCCAGAACTGATATTTGTAAGCCTCTAAGGCATTTTGGTACCCTAAATTGGAAGACTAGCTCTTTGTGCACAAATTAATGACTAGTTTTTCCATTTTGGCCAGTAAAATTTATGTACAAGTATATTTTATGTTCTATTGAATGTATGAGGTTCTTGAGACATTAATTAAGCACCACAAACCATGTCCTGTGAATTTGGATCCATCTGAGTCAATTTTGGATAATTTGGAAATCTACTAGGTGAGCAATCCTGCTTAGCGCCCTTGACCAATTTTTCTCCCAAATCCATCTATAGCCTCCCAAATACCCATAAACACTTATACAATATCTATTACATATTTTATTCCTGACATACCCTCTTTTCACATCCATTATAAACTCCCAATTCTAGTATGCATATGTTGGAAGGCCCAGAAAGCATCGAAGTAGACATCAAATTCATCTGATTGTTGAAAAGTAAAAGGATCCAGTGCTTTGTGGATAGGAATTAGTGATTGACCCTATTTTACCTTGCTTCTGCACATTTCCCATACAAAAAATAGAACCTAAATTCATCCCCACCATCCTGGATTTGAGAGGCAGCACCTAGAGTTACCACCTTGCAGGCCATAAAAATTGTTAAAAGTTACTACTAAAATTTTGATTACAATTTGTATTTTGAGTTGAGATTCTGGCCTATTCTTGGCTAGTATCTTACAGTGGTATCAGAGCATGGTCATATGAACCTTCTCTTTAAAATTTATGATGATTCCTAAGAGAGTACCATTCCCCAAAGGAAAGAACCCTGAATAACCTTATGTTGAAGAAGAGGTGGAATCCACTGGAGGGAAAATACAAGGGGGAAAAGACATGACTGACTTAGATGATAAGGAAGAGTTTAGAATTTTTGTGCAAAGTATGTTAAAGGGGATGCATTAAATATCCCATAACATCATCCAATCTGGGCAAGAGACCAGATAATTATTCGTTAAGAAGCTAGGACATAAAGATGGAGAAGGGAGCAGCAATGGCTCTCAGAATGAAGAAAGGAAGATCCCTAGTGGATCTATCTTTTCAAATATTGGGCCTCATAATAGGCCTAATGATTTCAAATAGGAATTAAAGGATCATCCTCGACATACCATGCCCAAGCTCCTTGAGGAACACAAGGAGGATCATGAAGTTCCAACTGAATCAGTTGCCTCCTGAGAGGATTGGTATGTAGAATACCAAACCTTGAGTGAAGAATGTAGAACGGCATTTCCTTTCAAGGATTTTTGTGAAGCACAGTATAAAAACCATCCAAGAGGAGTTCATAGGCTTCCAACACATAATTATGAGTTGAGAAATGCAATTTCTAAGATCCAATTTCCCTTCTTGATGGATCCTCAAAGTGTACTGCTAGCTCCTGGGTGCAGAATCTAGACACTTACTTCCAGCTGAATTCCATGGTTGAGAGGGCTGCTATCAGAATGGAAACTTTGCATTTGGAAGGAGAATAAAATGAATGGTGTTTCAATGTAATGATAACCTTGGTCCATGATCAAGTGGCTTCATATGAATATTTCACTAAGATACTAATGGAGAGGTTTGATAGAAGAGACCCTGAAATATATTTCAGGGATTTGGCACATGTGATGCAAACTGGAACTCTTGAATCTTACATATCAGAGTTCCAAAAGCTTGCATTAATGGTCACTGACATATCTGAATTCCGCTTGATCCTCTTGTTCACGGAAGGATTGGTAGAACCATTGAAAGGGTTGGTAAAAGCCTACCGACCAGCTACCTTGGAGGAAGCAGTGAGCAGAACAAGGGATCTGCAAGATGCAATCCCCAAAAAAAGATATCCACCAAAATTTAATGCACCTGCTAAATTTCAGAACTAAATACCACGCTTCAAAAATGTGGCTTCCCCGAATAAGAAGGAATACTCATACAAAGATCGAGATGAGTTAATAAGGAAAAAGCTTTGTTTTTCCTATCAAGAACCTTGCGTTCCAGGCCACAAATGTGCTAAGGGTAAAGCACACTATATTGAAGTATTTTCAAAAAGTGATGAGGAATAAGTGGAAGAAGAGGCACCAGTATATGATGGTTATGAAATCGCAGGAGAAGAGCAACCCTGTCACCTACCCAAATTTCTGAAAATTATTATTTTATTTGCAAAATACTTTATGTTAAATTTAATTACAAAGTTTTGTAATTATGATCAGTTTTGATCAAGGATGAATGTAATTACTGAATATTATTATTTAAATAAATTAATTATGAGGCAAACACCCAACGGGACTGTTAAATGAGTGTTCACTGACCCACTAGGAGGAATGGAAGATGTTGGGAGGTATGGGACAGATGGCAGCAATTGCATCACACCACTAGTTGTTGGTTATGGGACAACTACCCCTAAAAATGTGGCATTATCCCCTGGGTGGAGGGAGTGAGCAGGCAGCTCATTTAATGACCCAGTAACATCTGAAAAGGCCTACGCAGCCTACAAAAGGCAAATTCGAATTAAGTAGGCAGGTCTTACACAATATTTTCTGCAGAAATATTTCCTCATGTGCATCAGGTGATCACTGAGAGATTCGAATAGGGAGGCTAGTTGTGAGTGAAATATTAAGTCTGCATATTGCTAAGAAGAACCAGAGATGCAAGTGCAGGTCTATTGGACTGCTAGTTCTTGAAGATTCAACAGTCAATGCTACTACAAGTGGAGATCCTAATTCCTAGAGTGGCTTCCTCCTGGTGGTTCAGTGAACATCCTCGGGGGTCCTAAGGTAGTACTTGACTGTTTTCAGGAATTGGTTGGGTGGAACAGTCTTCTTGGGTTGTTTGTTTCCCTACAGATTTACCTAGGTTCTACAAATTTTCTACTTATTCTCAGTTAGTAATTTTGTTCTGTATAGTTAGTAAATTATGTTTTCTGTTTCGAAAAAGAATCTAATTCTAAATTTGTTTAAGTCTGAATGTTAAATTTTAAATGATGATTTGAATTGATAAACCAGTATCTATATTTTTCCACATGTTGTTTTATGCATCGTACTCTAGTATAGATACGCAAATTAAGAATAGATTACAAGATAGGCAATTTTCCATTGAATTCGATAGATAAAAATAGTAATTAAATGTTTATCAGTTTCTGTCCTATGATTAATAATAGTAGAAAGTTATGTATAATATCTAATGTATATTATAGAATGTTTCCTAGTTTTATGAAAAACAAACATTGTATAACTCCTGTATAGTAATACTGTATTTCCTTATCATTACTATGTTCATAGAAATAAATAGAATCCAAATTTCTATATATCGATTATTTCCTGTATAGCACATTGCATTATTCTTATCATTACTGTGAATATAGGAAATATATAGAATGCATATTTCTATCTAACATATTATGTTTACAATATAATATCCTAGCTACAAATAAATAAATATGTGTTCATTTTATCAAGGTTGTACATAACAGTCATCACATAGTCTTTCACATTGCACATACATACACTGTTCTCATTCCTACTATAGTCATTGCCTATATTTTTATAGTTCAAACAGACATTGAAAATATTATAAACATTTTATTGTCATCAGTCATTTAATTCCATAGATATTTCTAAACTGAAAGTGTCGATTTTTCCAAACTGAGATTTATATCAAAACCTAGCTAGAATTCGATTTCCATTATTATCGTTTTGTAAACTCAATCTACACAGGTTTCAGATCGAACCCAAGTTCTTTTAAAAGATTCATTCTCAAACATTTAAATTTCTATTCGAAAACGAACTAGGGTATGACCTGTTGTTTCCATTACAAATGAAATTAATACCTTTTCAAAACATCATACATTACAGAGTTATCATTTCACAAACCCTAGTATCGATCGAAATTTCACAATGACAACCTACAGCATTACGATTTTACACAGAAACAAATAGAATACTTTTTCATTGCCGAGAAGGGATCATCATATTCACTATAAATGAGCCTCGGTTCCTTGTATCATTTCTTATAACTTAAACAAAAACCGGTCATGCCTCAATGGCTTTAACTAGTACAAGATCCGTTCTCAAAAAAACAAATTACAACATGATTTCTAAAACAAAATCATACAGGGATATTCCCAAGTTCAAATATTTGAAACAAGTTCTTAAACCCTCGGCATTAACGAGTTTTACATTACCCAGATCGACGGAGATAAGTATCAGGGTATAAAACCAAGTATTACATAATCAAACGAGAGTCACAGCACTGAACAAACAACCATTGAATAACAAGAATGTGCTTCGAAGTTCTTCAACCAACAACATCGACGAGTCTTGGCATGGACCGGTTATTCACCCATTGAAACCACTTCAACACACAAATGGAGAGCACATATGAGGGTTTTGGAAGACCCCGAGCTTACCAGTTTGGAAGCACGCCCTTCTTTCCAAACCCTTGCTCGAACCATTCCTTCACTATCTGCAACTGACACAAAATTAAACAGAGTTAAATATTTGTTGTATGTTCAAATTTAAAAAACGAAGTTTAACAAAGGAAAACGCTAAGACTTTCGAAAACTTTTACCTTCTCGACGAAGCGGCCAGGTTCTTAGCATTCACCAAAGGAAGGACGAAGAGCACTGTTGCAGATGAAACCAAGGTACTGTTATCACTTGCAAATGACATGCTTTCACCCAATCTCTAAAAGGATTAACTATAAACTATTAAACTCAATATCACTCCGAACCAGAAGACCCAATCCTTAAATTACAACACCATTCAATGGTTTAGAACCTGCAACTTCAAAACCTATCTACAGGACTCGAGGTTGAAACCTCCTGCAACTTGCTAACCCTAGAAATTTCAGCAGCCTGTCAGCCATACAGACCGAACAACAATAGAAACAATGAACCACATTTCAAACTCATAAAACAATATCAACGACAGATGTTAGGGTTTCAATCGAATGGCCCAAACTCATTACAATCAACGATTCGCAGGTGTGCCAGCGAGGTTGCATTGGGTCGAACAACCCTTGCATTTAATGCACTATCACTTCACATGCATGGTATTTCCACGATGGATCACACTGGGTCATTCTAACATCCAGCTCGGAGGACTATTAACTTACATCCATTACACAGTGGTCTCGGCATTCACCATTATAGCAATTTTATAATACGTGGAATGACAACAATCCTTGTCAAATGAGGAGTCGACCCAAGTTATTAATGCAGGATCGAAGGACAATCTTCACGATAGCTCAATGTTCTTGTCATATTAATGAACCAGCACTCGTCACCCTGTCAACATTCATTGCATGTCAGTTTCATCGAGACTTACGAAATATCTCCATTGGATATTCAAACATTCACGTAGGACTTTATTAAAACTCAAAACATTGTTTGCATATTGGATACGGGTTCAAACTTTATAATTTCATACATTGTTACATCACCTTATAACATTAATTGTTTTGTTAACTCAAATTCCAAAGATCGTATGGGTTCCAAGACTATGTTTCATAACACACATTATTGTGTTGTTTTAAACCAACGACGATACATATATTCATATAGTTCCAAGTCTAGGTCGTAACGCTAGATTCATTTTAATTATTTAGAACAACAATTCAAAGTTTATATAGTCCCAAATTATTATTTGTGGATTTAAATAATAAAAATATGACTTAGATAATAGTTGTTAGGACAACTGTAGTCACTTTTTGACATAGTCTCACTTATGCCATTCATACAAAATAGATACAAGCCTTGAAAGAGTTATAAGTATCACTAAGGTTATGAATGGGATAGCCCATACTTAGGAGATTATAATGTTACTTTTGTAACTTTGGTGGTGATTATATTTAGCATGAAGACTGACTAAAATGCTTTGAGTCCTTACCATACTTTCTCATACAAGCTTTTAATGTTTTTGCGGTACCTCTATAACATCTGTAATATAAAGATAATTAATTATCTTAAGATGACAATAAGGCTAGCTATGACAACAACAAGAATTACAGTGATAAAACGATCAGCAAGATGACGTACATAGACTACTCATTTTTAAACATTATGGAAATATAAGACATACATCTGAAAAACAATAATTATAGCTATGAAATCCATACCTACACACTTTTGGTGAGTCGCAACAGAATTTATAACATTTTATTTAATTATGACGTTGAAACTGAACTATACACGTACTTCGCTCTTACCTGTCGTCTGCACATAGGACATTCAATATGCTTTAGCGTTGCAGCTAAGTAAGCTCCAGGGTACCTCGTAGGACACCCTTATGCAGCAAAGTCAAACTGTCAGTATCATTGCAAAAGAAAATCATCGCATCATATTTCCGATCGATTAGTACATTTGTTATCATAATCATGTTTACTAATTATGTGTTAAAACTGTCATTATCATATTGCTACTAAAACATAAATTAAAGCATGTTTAGTACTAACAACTTTACAATTAATGATTTCGTAATCTCAATTATTATTTCTGCAATTATTATTATCATAATTAATGCTATTATCAAAAATTTTAAATTTTTATGAAAATCCGGGATGTTACATGTGGTATCAGAGCTCAGATTCAAACACTAGGCCTGAAAGAGGTCCAAACACATGCAGCAGAAAATTGTAATTTTGAATTTTAATTATTATGTTATACAGAAATTACTTTCAGTTACAGGTATGGAGAATTCAGCTGAACAATTAGACGACAAATTTCATCCAAACAGTCACAGTTCAGGACAGCACTATGTAGCAGAAGGTCACAGTGAACTAAATAACAGTTCGACAGAACTGTTACGTGCCTTTGTTAAATTTTGAGCATTAATTCACAATACTCTAGGATCTTCACTGAGAGAATAACATATACAGTATATCAATGCATAACAATCACAATAAGCATGACAAGCATCACAAGAATCAAAATCATGAGAGACAAGAGACACAGAGTTTCCGTGGGGAAAACCCTAAGGTGAAAAACCCCACAACTTCCTCAGAGATAGAGAGAGCAATGGCTCAACCAAAGTACAACCAAAATACACTTGTGATAGTCTCCTAGAAGCAGATGATCCTCCTCCTCACTAGTGCGCCACTTTCTGAGTGAGAGAGAGATGACTTTCCGAATGATCTAAATAGAGATCTCCTGATCTCTATTTATACTAACATGTTTGCCCAGTGACCTTATGGGGCCGACTTGTCTAGCTATGTACATCCACAATATAATATATATTCCAGGGCCGACCCCACACATGGTGGTCTAATAACCCATCGGAAAGTACACACACTTGCGACACTTGTCAATCCACATGACGACACTTCCTTATAGAGGAATAACACATCTCTAATAAGGGTACAATAAATATATATGAAATACATAGATGAAATACATTCCGAAGTTACATATACATCAACACTCCCTCTTAACTAGGAAGGTATTTCTCGACACAGGTATGCTAGACAAGTCTTCTTCTCGGGATCATTGTCATCATCATCGTCACTGCTGCTGATATCTCAACCAATCTCTGACTCTACTCATCATAGGAAGTTCTACAGAGCCAGTCATTTTTCATACTGGATGTAGGCCCACCACCTGCAGGTCTTCATCATCACTGGCCATACTGTGGAAATCTCAGGACTTATTACGTGCGTCACAAAACCTTAAAAGAGTCTCTTGACTAGCAAGAACCCTAAAGAGCATCTGAGGCCTTTTTCATCCTATCTAGATCTCCAGGACTTATTACATGTGACCCCACCACAAAACCTCGAAAGAGAATCCCAGGACTGATTACAAGCACAAGACTCAACCTATCGGATCTCCTAGGGCACAAATTACATGTGGTCACCACAAAACCTCGAAAGAGAATCCCAGGACTGATTACGAGCACAAGGCTCAACCTATCGGATCTCCCAGGGCACAAATTACATGTGGTCATGGCAAAACCTCGAAAGAGCATCCTAGGACTGATTACGAGCACACGGCTCAACCTATCGGATCTCCCAGGGCACAAATTACATGCCATAGGACAAAACCTCGAAAGAGCATCTGCCAGATATCCCAGGGCACAAATTACATGCCATACGCAAAACCTCGAAAGACTATCTGCAGATCTCCGAGGGCACAAATTATATTTCCTCCCAAGCAAAACCTTGAAAGAGCATTTTCCAGATATCCCAGGGTACAAATTACATTCCATAGGCAAAACCTCGAAAGACTATCTGCAAATCTCCCAGGGCACAAATTAAATGCTTATCTGCACAACCTGTTCCACGGCCACAGAGTATCAACCTGATACTCACCATACATCATCCTGATATACACATGATCATCCTGATCATCATCACTGCAACATCCTGCTGCATGTCATCTGGAGCAACATCCTGAATCTCGTCATCCATGATCATCCTGATCATACAATGCATCTACCTGATGCATACCAACTATCTACCTGATACATATCATCATACATGATCCACCTGATCATACAGTGTATCCACCTGATACATATACAAATACATCATACATATCAACATACATGATCTACCTGATCATACAATGTATCCACCTGATACATATACAGATACATGGTCCAAGCATCCAACATGATGCATATACAAAATACATACACATGATCCAACCAATCATATCCAGCATCCAACATGATGCGTACATACATATAAATGATCCAACTGATCATATCCAGCATCCAACATGATGCGTACATACATATACATATAAATGATCCAACTGATCATATCCAGCATCCAACATGATGCATACATACATACATATAAAAATTATCCAACTGATCATACAAAGCAGAAACCAAAACATCATCCTGATGCTCATCATCCAGCGCTTACATCCATAGCCATGTGAAGGATCCTCCTTCCAACATGCTTGGAATGGCTTCAGCAAATGTGTCCATCACTTCTTCCTTGAAGTGTCATCAATCCAAAGAACACCAAGCATCTCTCTGAAGTACTCGAACTTCACCCTGGCTAGTGGCTTCGTCAGCACATCTGCAATCTGCTCATCTGTCGCGACATACAGGAGATTCACAGCTCCTCTCTGCACCATATCCCTGATATAGTGATATTTGATCTCTATGTGTTTCGACCTGTCATGAAACACTGGGTTCTCGGACAGCTTCACACAACTCTGGTTATCACAGAAGATACCAGTAGCATCCAACGGGAGATCAAATAATTTAGACAGTAGCTTCCGTAGCCATACTGCCTCACAACTAGCTGAATAGGCTGCAACATACTCTGCCTCAGCTGTACTCAGTGCTACACAGGACTGCTTCCTGCTAAACCAAGAGATCACACCTGATCCCATACTGAAGCAGCACCCAGATGTGCTCTTCCTATCTGCAGCACTGCCAACCCAATCTGAATCAACATAACCCTGCAGGTTAAACTTTTGATTCGCTTCATACTTGAGCCCATAATCAACTGTACCCTTCAAGTACCTCAGAACATGCTTTACAGCAACCAGGTGAACACTCCTCGGATCCGTCGGGAACTAGCTCAATGTGTTCACTGCAAAGCAAATATCTGGTCTTGTGTTTGTCAGGTACATCAAGGACCCAATCATCTGATGATACATAGAGACATCAACCGGCTCAGATGAAGCATCACATAGAAGCTTCAGATTCGATGCCATAGGTGTGGCCATAGCCTTGCAATCCATCATCCCGAATCTCTTCAAGATATCTACTGTGTACTTCCCTTGACCAAGGAAGATCCCACCTGTACTTTGCCACACCTCCATACCTAGGAAATAATGCATCATTCCCAAATCTTTCATATCGAACTCGGCAGCAAGCTTCCTCTTCATATCTGCAATCAATTTGTAATCTCCTGTTACAAATAAGTCATCCACATACAAGAGTAGAATCACAGGATTCCCTTCCTCAACCTTGTAGTAAAGGTTGGAATCCGCTTTACTCTTGGTAAAGCCCAAACTAGATAGGAAACTGTCCATCCTGCCATACCAAGTTCTGGGAGCTTGCTTCAAGCCATACAAGGCTTTCTTCAATCTGCACACATACGACTCCCTGTCATGTATTTCGAAACCGAGTGGCTTCTCCACATATACCTCCTCTTCAACTACACCATTCAAGAAGGCAGTCTTGACATCCATCTGGTGTATTTTCCATTTCATTGCTGCAGCCAGGGAAAGTACTGTTCTGATGGAAGTATACCTGGCTACAGGTGCAAAAGTTTCTTCATAATCTATTCCCTCTTTCTGAGAGAAGCCACGGGCTACGAATCTTGCTTTGTATTTCTCTACACTGCCATCTGCAGCATGCTTGATTTTGTAGATCCATTTAGAAGTCACAACAGACTTCTCTTTAGGTCTTGGTACAACATCCCAAACATCATTCTTCATTATTGATTGGTATTCCTCAACCATGGCATCCTTCCATTCTTTCTTTTCCGCTGCTTCTTCATAACTGGAAGGCTCTTTGTTCATAATGTCACAGAGTAAAGAAACATAGCTGGTATGTGATCTGGTTCTCTTCTTTGCTCTGTGTTCTTCTTCTGGAATGCCAAATATTTCTGCATCTTGAATGAGCTCTCTAGCCCATACAGGTTTCCTCTTGTGAGAGTTATCCTCACGGGGTGGATCTACAGGTTCTTGCGGATCTTCAAACTCACGAACAACTTCTGGAACTGCTTCAGTCATGGTAGTGTCTTGAAATCTAGTTTCCTTAGGTTCTTCATAAACTTCAATAGGTTCCTTCCTTGATTTGATGAAGGCTGATTTTTCATCAAATGTTACATCCCTGCTGACATCAATCTTCTTGAACCCTGGAAAGTATATTCTGTAAGCCTTCGAGCTTTCACTGTAACCCACAAAGATACCCTTCTTCCCTGAAGGATCTAGTTTAGTCCTCTTTTCCTTTGGGACATGAGTGTATACTGGACAACCAAATATTCTGAGATGGCTGACTTCAGGTTTCTTACCAGAAAATACCTCTTATGGTGTCTTGTTATCCAATATCTTGTGTGGTGTTCTGTTCTGCAAATATACATCTGTTCTAGCTGTTTCTGCCCATAGATGCATAGGTAGATCCTGGTCATGCAGCATTGCCCTTGCTGCTTCCATGATTGTTCTATTCTTCCTTTCTGCAACTCCATTCTGTTGAGGATTATAAGGAGCATTCAACTCCCTCTTAATCCCTGAATCACTACAAAGCTTCTTGAAGTCACCTGAGGTGAATTCTCCACCATTGTCGGATCTGAATGTTTTGATCTTCTTGTCAGTTTGATTCTCCATCAAGGTTTTGAATTCCTTGAATTTATCAAACACCTCATTTTTTCTCTTCAAGAAGTATACCCAAGTCTTCCTGAAGAAGTCATCAATAAATGAGACATAGTAAACATACCCACTCAGAGAAATGGATTACATAGGACCACATACATCTGAGTGGATGATTTCCAGGATGTCTTTTTCCTTGCTTTCACTGCTTGGGAAAGCCTTCTTAATGTTCTTACCTTTTGCACATCCTTTGCAAACACCTTCATGTTTGGTCTTGATCTCAGGAAGACCCTCTACAGCCTTGCTTGCAATTGGAAGTGCCCTATAGTGCATATGAACAAGTCTTCTATGCCAAAGTTCACTTGGCTCCATGGATTCATGTACCATGGCATGTTCAGGTTGTCCCTTCAATTTATACAAACCTCCCTCTTGCTCTCCAATCACTACTGCATCATCTATGTTCTTTCCCTTTGGCCACATTAGGACTTGGCCATCCACAAATGCAACCCTCATACCTTTTGCATCCAATGCAGAGATGGAGAGTAAGTTCTTCTTGAGCCCAGGTACATAAAGGACTTCTTTCATCTTCAAAGATTTTCCAGAATCTAGGTTGTAGGAGGCTTAACCACTTCCTTTGATTGGGTATTGATAATCATCCCCAAGTTTCACCTTATGGGGTGATTCATGTTTAGATAGATTCACAAAAGATTCCTTAAACCCAGTCATGTGTTTGGAAGCCCCACTGTCAATAAACCAATCATTACAACCATGGGAGATAGTACCTGTGAGAGCAGAAATTAGAACATACTCTTCTTCACTTGATGAGTCATCATCACTATCACTTTCTGCCCTAGCCTTCTTCTTTGGGGGTTCATCATCTTCGGCAGCATGAGAATGATATCTTCTTTTGTTATTCTTCTTCTTCTTATTGAAGTTGTTGTTGTTGTCTTTCTTCTTCTTGGGACAATCTGAAGCAAAGTGTCCCTTCTCATTGCAATTGAAGCATCTGAGATCTTTCTTATCTTTATGATAATGGTGGTGTGAGAATCTTTTTTTATGAGATGATTCCTTCTTGGACTTGCCTTTCCTGGCATGTGCTGTGAGATCTTGATATTCATTTCCCATCTTTTCTTCTCGGGCCACAAGCCTAGCTTCTTCTTGAGAGCATTCTTCCCGCAATCTGTTGAAGGAGATCAACTTCTTCCTTGCACAAATTCCTTGAATAAAGGAATCCCATGACCTGGGTAGGCCATTTAGAGTGGTCATCACCACTTCACCATTCTCCACCATTTCATCCACTGCTTCTAGTTGTTCCTTGATCTGGGAGACCCTTGAAAAATAATATTAAATGGTTTCTCCATTCTGAAACTTTACTCCTTTCAATTGGTTCCGCAGGGTCATCTTCTGATTTATGTTCTTCCCTTCAAATAGCTTGGTCAAAGAGTCAAACATCTCCTTGGGTGTCTTTAGAGAAGACACATGGGGTATGAGATGGTCTTTGATAGAATCAGCAATGATTCTCTTTTCCTTGACCAAGTTTTTCTTATGCAATACCTTAGCCTCTTCATCCTCTAGGATAGGGATGTCTTCTTTTACATATGAGTCCAACTCATTCTCTTCCAGGATTAACCCAATCCTATACTTCCAAGCTCGGAAGTTATCAGCTCCTTCAAGCTTATCCTCAAGCTTGGTGTGGTGAGACATCTTAAAGAGTACTTCAAATGGAAATAGAAAAGATTTAGGTCTTACCACTTGAAATGCTGAAAACTGGATCTAGTCCCGGATTAGGGTTTGTCGGAAAAACCCTAAAAATTCAAAATGTGAATTTCAATTTTATGAAAGGATAGAAAGATGCGCCTTGATGTTCTGATCAGCCTGGTGTATTCAGAATTTGAGATCATCAAAGCTTTACCCTTCAGATTTGCCTTTTTGTCCTCCCGGGTTCATTGGGGAGAGCCCTGAATTAGGGTTTGAGTTTCTCGGAGATCTACCCAGCCAAAAATCTCGATCCAAAGCTCTAAACTTCGATTTTTGCAAGGAGCTTCCAGCTATGTCTTCAGATGTCATAAATTCCTATTTTTGTGGAAACCCTAATTTTTAGGGCCAAATCTGAAAATGCTCAGAATTGAATTTTGATTGGAAAGATAGATTCTCCTTAATGAGTAGAGTCAATCTACTATACTGATTTTCCAAAATCTGTGGAGAGAAACCCAATAAACAAGAAACTCAAGTTTTCGTCACTGCAAAATGTCTTCTTCTCAGGTTAGCTCTGATACCATGTTAAATTTTGAGCATTAATTCACAATACTCTAGGATCTTCACTGAGAGAATAACATATACAGTATATCAATGCATAACAATCACAATAAGCATGACAAGCATCACAAGAATCAAAAGCATGAGAGACAAGAGACACAGAGTTTCCATGGGGAAAACCCTAAGGTGAAAAACCCCACAACTTCCTCAGAGATAGAGAGAGAAATGGCTCAACCAAAGTACAACCAAAATACACTTGAGATAGTCTCCTAGAAGCAGATGATCCTCCTCCTCACTAGTGCGCCACTTTCTGAGTGAGAGAGAGATGACTTTCCGAATGATCTAAATAGAGATTACTAACCTGTTTTCCCAGTGACCTTATGGGGCCGACTTGTCTAGCTATGTACATCCACAATATAATATATATTCCAGGGCCGACCCCACACATGGTGGTCTAATAACCCATCGGCAAACACACACACTTGCGACACTTTTCAATCCACATGACGACACTTCCTTATAGAGGAATAACACATCTCTAATAAGGGTACAATAAATATATATGAAATACATAGATGAAATACATTCCGAATTTACATATACATCAACAGTCTTTCATGAATTAAAAGCAGAAATCAGATCGGTGAAACAAGACAATGAAAGGATTCTGCAAGCACAAGAACAATTAAACCAAGTGATGTTTGAACAGAGGCAAACCAAGGAACAAGAGAAAGATAATGAAGATATTTCCAAAGTTGAGGATCTGCCTCATGCTGATAAAAACAAGAAAATGAACATCAGCAAGGTGAACAACAGTTCAACCTCATCAGGAGATGCTATTGAAACACGCAGAAAGAAACGTAACTACACCAGTGATAGCAGTGAAGGAGATTTCAAACCCAGAAGGAAAAATCAAAAGGAATATGAACAGATTTCTGGGGAGTTCAAAAAGATTAGACCTCCAACTTTCAATGGAGAAACTGAGAAGGGAGAGACAGTTGAAGCTTGGTTGTCCGGTATGAAGAAATACTTCCAGATTTATATCTATTCAGAGTCTTTGAAGGCAAAAATGGCTATATATAACATGATCAGAAAAGCGGATATTTGGTGGAAGGACATCAAAAGAGTAAAGGGCATCAAAGATAAAGATGTAAGCTGGAGTACTTTTAAACG